>OX419585.1:4057736-4090318 GCA_948473455.1 Teleiodes luculella
TTTCTCTCGTCTTCTTCTGATGCAAAACAAAAAAATATGAGGAATTCAAACTTTACATTAAGTTTTGAACTAACGATACTTTAGATACTTTAGCACTGGGCGGTCACTCCATACAG
The DNA here is from genome assembly GCA_948473455.1 of Teleiodes luculella. Taxonomy (NCBI): domain Eukaryota; kingdom Metazoa; phylum Arthropoda; class Insecta; order Lepidoptera; family Gelechiidae; genus Teleiodes; species Teleiodes luculella. The sequence continues at coordinate 4,057,853 of OX419585.1, forward strand.
AAAACGCGTTTTGACAAGCTACTTCTTCTTGAATAACAACTGAATACTCCGTATCAACTATAAAGGCTGCACACACCGGATACGCATTGCGTTGCATCTGCGTGCGACACGACCTGTAATGTATTAACCTGAAATACGACGTTCACACTGAAAGGTGTCGCAGACGCAATGCAGCACGTCTGCGTGCATCAGACGCACAGCACAAACACAACACAAACTGACATGGGTTACCATGGTTACAAATCAATAAATGTCAGTTGCGTAAAAAATATCGTGCGTTTTAGTTCATTTTCCTTTACGTTTGTGATATTTGTGACCGAATTGGCGCGCGCGGCACCGGAACGGGAACGTCGCACGCGCGAAGGCGGACGTAAACGTTATATAAGGTTGTATTACACGGGATTTCCTATTGACACTGACACCGCGCTGTTGCATGCGTCTGCGTGCGTCTGCGATACTGTGTGAACGGCCTCTGTTGCGCGGTGCTGCAGACGCAACGCGTCGTGCTGCAGACGTATCCGGGTGTGTGGCAGCCTTGAGTCAATGGCGTTAGACGCTATGTAAAACACCCCCGAACACCCCTGGTAGAGACCCGCGGCGCCTGCGAGGTGCGGGGCGTGGGGCGCAATATCGGCGGGGAACTCATTTTAGCGCGAGCGGGTGAGTGTCCCTTCTGTACGGGTTAGTACTAGGTATTATTTTCTTCTGTGGTATCGGTCACGACATGGAAAATGAATGGGTCATAAAGATCCATGTGCTATCAGTGTAGTTACCCGGGCGGGGAGGCAGTGGCGTCGCTGAAGCCGGGCGCGGGTGGGGGCGGGGCGGAGGGCGCGGCGGGCGCGCGGCGCGGCTGCTCCTGCAGCGACAGCGCGATCGCCAGCTCCACCATCGTGTTATAGGAGCGGTATCAGAGTGGTAGTTACCCGGGCGGGGAGGCAGTGGCGTCGCTGAAGCCGGGCGCGGGCGGGGGCGGGGCGGAGGGCGCGGCGGGCGCGCGGCGCGGCTGCTCCTGCAGCGACAGCGCGATCGCCAGCTCCACCATCGTCTCGTCGTCCGCGTCCGGCGGGATGTCCAACAACGCCTCCAGACCTGGATCACAACATTCATTCATTACGAGCCATGTTACAAACCAGCTCTCCCCTACCATGGTCATTCACGCGTGACAAACAATTTTATTTATCGTGAGGTAAGATAATTTAGGTACTATCGTTCTGCGTTGTTACTATTTTCTGTGGGAATGAGGTGCTTTCCAATAGCAAAACTGGCCAATATTTCGAAATTTCATGTCATTTATATAATAACATTTTTAATTAGGGTTTCAATTTTTTTATGTTTTCAAAAGACATAGGTAGTCCTTCAAACCGTTAGCTATGTTTGAACACCAACTTGAAGAATTTTTTTAAGTAGTAAAGTCTCTATACAAGCGCCACATACAAATACAAAATGGTTTCAAAGTATATTTTGACAATGCTAATTAAAAATTTAACCTATACATATAGGTATATAGCTTTACACAAGAAATCTTTGGGTTACAGATTCATATATTGCAGTAGCTTTCCGCCGTTGCTCCGCCCTCGTTAACAGTTTTTCCTGTGGGCATGAAGAATTTTCCCGCGATAAAAGGTAGCCCTATCTAACTCCCCAAGGTCTATTCTATCTTTATACTAAGTTTCATTAAAATCGGTTCAGTAGTTTCGAAGCCTATTCAATGCAAACAAACAAAGAAACAATCAATAAAATCTTTTCCCTTTACAATGTTAGAATAGATAAATAGACACGAGTGTATGGTAAATTAATGATCTTTAAATATAGGGGATGAATTTAGACAAAACTTGTTATTCGTGCATTTTATTATAATATGTTTTCGATAAGAAATCCTGTCGGGATAGTGTTGCATACATAATTTACAGGAGTTCAATCATTTTTCTGATTTAGATTATATCAATACAATGATACTAGTCGCGCGACTGGGCTTTGATAAAATATATGAGAACAGCTATTTTGATTATTAGAGTTTAGATTATTATTCACTTCAAGTATCTCAATAACGTGATGTGATAGTGCTGTTATCTTGAAGAGGTACAGTCGTATCAAAAATGTGTTTGTAAATTGTAACTCAAGGTTCAGCAGAAACAAAACATCAAGGGTCAAAAAACTGGAGCACTTAGTTGTGTACGAATAAAAAAATACATTGAAAATTACAAACATTCTATCAGCTAACATGGTACGGGAAGTTCCTAGTATTTTTAATATAGTGTCACGGACATTGGAATGTTGCCCAGTGTCATTAACAGTCAAAGTTCTTATTTACCTATCATCTAGTTCTTGTTTACATTTAGATACATAAGTCATCTTAGTGTCCACCACATCCTAACAAGATCTGATGCGACCGAATGAGTGAGTATTTAAAAAGCAAACTGCAATACTACGAAAATAATTTATGTGAACTTATTAAAAATAAAGAATTTTACTTTTATGAAAATATTAAAATACAGTTTATAGCAAAAAAAGCGTTTTAAAACCTAGACTTTTTATTAAACTCAGATTGCCTATAGTATAGTTACTATGGTATATAATATATAATTATCAGAAAATTGGTACACGATATTAGTATCGGATGTAATCGGATTGTTTTCTAAAACCAAGGAATACAAATTGGCTACGGGCTGCCGGGCCGCTACCACCGAGTGGCCAAGCACTTCGTGTCACGCGCTGCAAGACGACAGAATTTATTTATTATTTAAGCCAATAAGTAAGTAAGCCCTTTAAAACAAGATAAATTTCAGACTTCATTCTACAAATATTTTATGATCTCTTTTTGCTACCCTATTTTTAGTGATTACGGCGAATATCTTTTAATTCGTATTATTACGAAAAAATATAAAAACTGTTACACAAATTTTAAGGTATGTTCACAACAATGAGGATGGCATGATTTGCGTAAGTAAAGTATAGGAAAAACTAACTATTAGATACATAGAATATATAACACTGTATTTGTATTTCTTCGTACTCAGGTTTTGTAGAAATATTTTCCTTCCTTCCCCGCGGTCCATTATTATAAATAGAAACATAGTCAAGGTTCATTAAGGGGGCGTGATATACGGTTATAATACTTTTAATTATTTCAAAGATACTGGTGATTCCTGATCGTTACATACGATTTATATGCATATGGCGACGAAAATGGCATTTTGACTTGGCCGTTCTTTGTTATGGTTTGTAGGAAAGAAAGAGAGCTCATTGGCTCCTTAACATGTTGTATGTAAATCAATTTTGACGCTATTTCTTTATGTTTTCCAGGTTATAATCGTGTGAAGCACCACAAAACCCCGCAATGTCATGTCTTACATACCGTCGCTCATCGTTTATCACTCGACAACATTTCACGACACAATATAACGGCGTGCCCGTATTGTACGTAATCTTTTTTTTATTCAAACTGCATTAAACTTGCTTTAACCTTAATACTAAATCAAGGTTTTATCTCTAGGTCATTAGCCACTAGAATAACAAACTTCCTTCATTCAAACATTTACCGTACTACTTGTAGGTCACGTAGGTAGTTGATAAGCAGGGCCTTAATTACAGTAATAAGGAAGACTTTAATTATTATAAAATGTAAATAGTACATTTTAGTATATAACTGTACCTACTCGTAATCTCTTTCGCTAGCGTCATAGAGCAGTGTGAGGTGATGTGTTTAATACAAACTTATTGTATCCAATGTACGTGCTGTTAATTGTGAAAAGAACAACATAAAGCTTTAAATATTACTAGTAAGTACAAACAAAAGTCTTGTATCCTAATTATTTCTTATTTTTATTTAAAATATACAGTACGAAGTTCATAAGAGCAGTCATATTACGAGTTTTTATACTTTGGATTTTGTTTTCTAATGGCTTGTTATTATAATTTTTGTCTGCTACGAATAATTGATCTGCATAATAATTATATATGACCTAACATGAATTTGTTTATTTAGGTAGATCGATGGTTATTATCCCGATATTGATGACATCCCGATGTTCCTATAATTATAAAAAAAATAGCCTTATTGTAATAGATAAACCAACTCATAACTAATAATACATACATGTTTTATTAAAGATTTCTCAATGTTATACGTGGAACAAAGGCAAGATAAATAATAACTAAGAATGATAAATGGTTTCCTAGTTAGTATATTAATTTATGACGATGGAGATGACAAATACCTATTATTATTTATTATACTACTAATAATTATTTATTATTTATTTAATAATGCAAAAAATATGAGAATGCAAGTCAAATGAAATTCATGTTTTTTTTGTTTGTTAAATTGACCTTTCGTTCCAGATAACCGTCACAGTCCATATTGGCCCATCAAGATGAGTCTTATGGCGTGGATTTCTATAGCGGCATGTTTGGGCCTGGTATTCGCCCTACCAGCACACAACACTGCTCCCTTCCCTGACATGTGCAACCCACTGGTCATCGCGCACCGAGGCGCCAGTGGATACGTCCCGGAACACACTCTCGGCTCCTATGCCCTCGCCATCACCATGGGCGCCGACTACGTAGAACCAGACCTTGTCATGACAAAAGACGGTCAACTTGTCGCCCGCCACGATAACGAACTCGGTTTGACTACCGACGTCAGCACACGCCCAGAATTCGCTCACCTTCATCGAACTCAAACAGTCGATGGCGTCAATCTCACCGGTTGGTTCACAGAAGACTTCACGCTGGACGAATTGAAAACTTTAAGAGCTAAAGAACGCATCCCTGACATTAGGCCTGGCAATGCTAGACTAGACGGCGCTTTCATGATTCCCACGTTCCAAGAGATTATAGATCTGGTAAAAAGCATGCAAACTAGTCAGCAACGTATGATTGGTGTTTATCCAGAAATTAAACACAGCACTCACTTTAAACAAATTGGATTATCTTTAGAGCGACTCGTGGTCGACACTCTTCATAGAAATGGTTACCGCGGTCCAAGAGCACCGGTGTATATCCAATCTTTCGAAGTTAGCAATTTAAAGGAATTAAAAAATATAACAGAACTAAAACTGCTGCAGCTTTACGAAAGTGACAAATCTATGCAGCCCTATGATCAGATAGTACAGGGCACCAACCTCACTTACGGAGATATGGCGACTCCAGACGGCCTGATAAAGGTTGCGTCATACGCCACAGCTGTCGGCCCAGATAAGAGCTACATCATCCCTAGAAACGAGGCAAATAATCTCGGCGTTCCAACAACGTTTGTTAAGGACGCACACGATGCAGGGCTGAAGGTCCATCCCTACACATTCAGAGCGGAGAATGCGTTCTTACCCGCCGAATTCCGCAGTGCTGACACATCAGAGTCAGCGAGGGGAGACCTCAGTGGCGAAGTGAAGGCTTACCTAGCGACGGGAATCGATGGACTATTTTCCGACCAGCCTGATATTCCTTTGCATGCACGAGGACCATGTCTATGAACTGATATGTTAAAGGCTCAGCAAAATTCGACAAACTACTGACTCATAGGGCACTTTGTTTCCCATTTTGTCGAGCGCGAGAAAGGTGTTGAAACACGACATAGTAGAAACACAGGAGTTATAGTAGTTCTTATTATGTCGCGTTGTAACACGAGCGAATATCTCGCACGAATTATGCTGAGCCTAATTAACGCTCTAATCGTAACCAAATCTAAGCATGTACTGTACAATCAGAAGAACTAAATATTAAGAAGATAGAAAAATAAATGTACATATTTAACATTGGCTTAGATAGGAATGTTTAAATAAGAATGTAGTTAATGTGTTTATATCCGTCACTCAGTTTCCAACTGAAGACTGTTAATTGTCATGGAATAGCTGCTGGACTAAACAATCTACTCTTGTATTGCCATAATTTTAGCATAATTGATTTATTACAAAGTTCAATAAAAATTGGTTTTCAATTCAATACGTATGCAGTTATGCACCTATGTAATATTGTTGAAAATAAAAAATATAGTTTAATACATTTAGATGAATTACACGTGTAAAATATAGCACAATGTTGATTACGCATAATGACACATTTAGATAAGTACATACTACACGTGAAGTATTGAAGTCAAAACAGATGGTATATCAGTACCTAAATGTTATTAAATACTGATTTATTTTACAGCAATTTTTTTATCAAGCAAAATATATTCCTGTTTATTCTCACAGACATTCGGCAGAAGGTTATTTTGTCCTGTAGGATTGGGTTTTAAACTTAGGTATTATGATTGAATACAACAACACAAACACTCATCTTAATAACCTACTAGAAATAAGTGAAATGTCCACTTTTGATTAATCGCTGTGTGACCGAGGCTTAACCAAATTTAAACTGTCATAAAACAGTGTGAGTATTACCTCCGTCCGGCGCCAGAAGCACCATGGGTTCGAGGGAGTCGTCCACATCCATGTATTGGTTGTCGTGGTGTTCGTCGCGGTTGCCGCTCAGGTCAGACTCGGACACCACCGCCTCCGTGATCGAGCTCGTCGGCTGGGCGGTGGTCACTGATGATCCCGCACCTACGTTACATACATTCACATTTTAATACTTTACAAGGCAGTGGCCAGTGATATTGCCACCTTAATTTTAATCTTATAACCTCAACATAAAATCGAAAAGGAATGCATTTTATAAAGTTGTTTTGCCACTACATTGTCACCTTAATTTTAACCTTATACCCGCAACAAACAAATGTATTTTAGAAAGTCGTTTTGCCTTATAAAGGGTTAAACTCCAACTATTATGATTTAAAACAGTATATTTGTCTTTATTTATGAATTAGCCGTGAAAGCTAAAACCATCGACCTAAAACCTACATTACAGTTCGCGCGCGAGTTGTATGCACAGTGGATTTCACCTCATTTTGAGTTGCAATTTTTAAATCATTTTCATACTAAGGGCTTCAAGTTGTCAGCCTAACTGCTAAGTTATCACTGGTTGGTTATGTAAACATGGAGTAGTGGACTACAGGTTTAAATGCTCTTTACCTGGAGTGTTAGGCGGTGAAGGGATGTAAACTCGTCGCCTCTTAACTCTTGGTCGGAGGACCCTCATCAACGCAGCTTTGGCACCAAAACTGATGCTTTGATCTTCAGCCAGGAGTAGAGACAGATAGATTTGATTGCCGAAGTCGATCTAGAAAAAAAAATCAATGTGATTGTTTTACCATTACAGAAAAACTAAGTATGTAGCAAACGATTTGATTAAACGTAGTTTACGGCTAGGCTATATTAACCGTTGGAATGACAAGGTTCTTGAAGTGGACCAGATGCAGAAGGCGTTAGAAGACGCAGTGAATACTGTCATCACAAAATAAACCAACGAATTGATGAGGGTCGTGGTTCAAAGTTCAAATTATTTATTTTTAACTTTAGGATATTCACATCACTACATATTCGTTTGTAGGCAGAAGCTATCATTGCAGAGATCCTAAGGAGGGCAGTAGACATTTAAGGGCTAAAATCATTGATTTAAAACAGGTTCTAGATTAAAGAATTGGGTAGGACTGTCTGTCAAATATTATGTGTAATCAACTAATTACAACTTTATACTTTCTCATTAATAGTGACAATATTATCGCTCCATTTTTGAATCGCTTATATTTTTTCTGGATCCTGTTATAAATAAATCACTGCCTGAATTTGATGACGTAGTTTACTTACGCAATCAGGCTCGGCATGTAGCTGGAACGCGTGTATAGTATCAGCCAATGCGTGTAGCGTGTGCTCCGAGTGGCGCAGGCCGTAAGTGAGGACGCCCGGCGCTCCGCCCATAGGGCTCTTGCAAGCAGCAAGGCGCCACAATACGTTAGTTAATAGGGCGCACAAGTGGGGCTCTTGATCTGGGTCTTCTGAGCCGTCGGATTTCCAAAGTTGTGACCAGTCACCTGGAATAATGAGATTTGTTATACTTGATCGAAAATACAGTCATATGATAAGGTCGATGTGGGTTGAAAACCTTGAAATATTTTACAAGCTCCTTTTGTATCCTTACTGCATACATACTTATAATAATACTCGTACAATGGGGAACTGTTTTCTTGAAATCACACAATTTGAATACTTTTGCATATTTCCTAAAAGACTACAAAATGTATATCATGTACGCATGTGTAAAAGATGCTCGACCAGAGAAATAAAAAACCTCGCCATATTGCGGAATTTCAAGGGAACTAATTTTATAAGGGAAATTGTTGCCATAAACACCAAAATATACACGTGGCGCCCACAAAGCAGGTTTTTTATTTCTCTAGACAGGCTTTACCTACTTAAGCTTTCCAGGAAATATGGGTGTTCAGAATCAAGCTGCCCTTTTTTCGTTTGTTTGTATTGGTAACCCTGTTTTTGTTTTGAGGCAGTCAGCCGTCGGTAGTTTTATTGTATTGGCAACCCTGGGAGGTAAATGTCATGTCAGTCTTGTCAAAATGGAGGAACGGATCGAACGTCGACGGCTCGCCTCGGGCTTTTTGTTTAGCCCGAGGCATGGTTTTTTTAAATCAACCCACGCTTCGGCGCGTGTGACCGATGCGATTCTATCGTATGGATGAGGTAAACCTCTGTGTAGTTGGAGCGATGATGTAGTTGGGAGGATGCAAACGCTCACCGCTGGCGGGCCTAGCAGGGGTGGGCGCGGTGTACTTGATGAGGTGTGCGGGGCGCGCCACGGCCACGCCCCGCGCCAGCAGCACCAGCCGGAAGTACGCCTCCGGGTCGATGTTGCGCGCGTCCGCCGTGTTGCGCAGCTCCGACAGAGATGTACACACGTACTTCAGGATCGCTTGGTCCTACACAAAAGGCACAGTCAAACCAGTAAGTTATCTTCATACAAACGTGCCGCTGTCGGTTTGAATGTGTGAGTCTGCGCCGCGCGCCGTGCAGGCATGCGCTGTCACGCACACACTAGCATAAAATAAGGGGGCGGTAGTATGGGCTAAATGCAAGCGTATGCGTGACTGCGCGTGCCTATACGGTGCGCTCACATTCAAGCCGATGCGGCCTGTTGGTATGGAGATAACTTACTGTTTGGTTAGATAGAAACAGTTCTACTTGACGGCCCCGTAGCCTAGTTGGTAGTACGCCTGCATACAATGCACAGAGTCGCGGGTTCTATCTAATCCCGCCCAAGGCAAACATTCGTGTGATGAGCACTTGTGTTTGCCTTGTGTCTAGATGTTGTATATATATTATGTACGTATATCAGCTGTCTGACACCCATAGTACAGACTTTGTCTATTTTGGGGTCAGATGGATAGACGCCTTAAAAAAACTTAACATGAATTGAAAGTAAACATGCCTTATTTAAGAACAATGGCACATTTGTTAATGTTTTGTTATAATCAAAGAAGTTAATTAAACTCTTGTAAAATAACCTATTAATATTTTCAGAGATCTGTGACGACGAGGCTGATTCTCACATTCGCTCAAATTAAACCTAAGACAAAAATTAACATCTATTTTTTTAAATCATATCAGTCAAAGGCCTGCACGCGAGAGGACTTGATAAAGGCTACTGACGACGTTATTAGAGCGGCTGGTTTTTGGGCCGAGATTGTCTGAGTTTGCTGTCGACTCGGAAAGAAGATGTCAAATGATTCCTCTAACCTTATACTGATGGTAGTGTGTATGATAAAGCGCCCGGAGCAGGCACTGCGCCCGCGCGTGTAGGTGCGCACTGGCCGGCGCGCAGAGCAGGTTCCGCGCCGACTCCGCCCCCCCCTCCGCGCCCGCAGCCGCCCCGCACGAGGCCGGGGCTCCGGCGCCCAGCTCCAGCGCTTCCAGTGCAGAACAAGCCAGCCGCTCCAAAGGACTGGGCTTCCACGCGCCGCCGCTGCTCTCTCCCTCAGTCGCCACTTTGCTGGACGACGGGCACGCTGATGGATCTTCGTTTTCTTCTGGCCAGCCGAATTGTTCTTTGTTTTTGCCGTAGACCTAGAAAATTGAGATTGTAAAGTCATGAATTTTCACCTTAAAGGTAGAAAGAAACTATAGAATCTTACTGTAAAGACTAGTCGAAGGAGTAACGACAGGTTTATAAAAAGCACGAGTGGCAGTGGGGTCCATAATTAGCCATTGATAAATATGGCAAATGCAGACGACATTTCGACATTTTAAGACATTTCAATACTAGTATACATTTCAATACTAGTATCTACTTCTCACTAACTATCCCGTTTCACTGTTGTAACGCAAGCTGTTGTACGGCTTTGGCATGTCATTATTTGTTTATTTTAAACCCATAGGCAATAAACCATTAGAAACAATATTTTTCATACCTTTACAGAATCAACCATGGTAACTCCGTCAGGATCCTGTGAGGGTCCAAAGTTGATGATGAGTTTTTTATCCGACTGCAACGATTCCTCACGCGTCATCGGAATGTCAAACCAGCGGCTGCGGACTACAATTGTTTGTACCGATCGTCCGTACACCTGTAGAAATTCACACAAATTATTTATTATTAATTCTGTACGGGTCTTAGCCCTCGTATCCTGGTAGTTAAAGTTTTAGTTTGTTGGTGAGCACGCAGGGAAGATGTAAATCAAAGAAACGATGTTGTCACCGTTACGTATATTTTCACACAAAATAAATAATAACATGTATAGAGCGCGACGGCTAAAAGTGGGTCGCGGCGTTAGCATAAAAATATAAAATGTAAGATTTGGCTCATACAAATTCAATCTTTTATTAATAGGTAACATCTTTACTAGTGTACTTACTTCAACGTAAGATGGAGTTCTGGCAACATCTTGACTTCCAAGCAGTACTCGGATGCCGCAAATCACCATATTAGGGTCAGAGTTGACTATTTCCATTGAGAATCCACTCATCTTGGTAGAGACCACGTAGAGCCCTGTAAAACAACATGCATCATCTATCTATTGCCGTGATATAATATATAGTAGTAAAATCACTTTGATAAAAATTGAAAATAAGATAGAATTATTGCTGAAGAGGTATTATTGCTGTTTTTTTTAAGGAAAAGATATTTTTTGCGTTTTAAACATGAGTCAGCTGCTTTCCGAAACTGACGTAAAACAAAAATATATCACTGTTGACAGGATCGGGTTACCTTATGGTACGTCTCTATACTACCAAAAAAGTGTAAATAAAGCTGTGTATATTAACCGGTAGTGTTGAGGCGGTGTTTGATCTGCGCCACGTTGTACACTTGGAGCAGGTCGTTCCCGCCGAACTCGATGTCGGTCATCGCGACGCAGTGCTCGAAGAAGTCTATCGGGAACTGAGGGGCTCCGCTCGCGTTTGATTTAGTGTTCACTAACCGGTAGTGTTGAGGCGGTGTTTGATCTGCGCCACGTTGTACACTTGGAGCAGGTCGTTCCCGCCGAACTCGATGTCGGTCATCGCGACGCAGTGCTCGAAGAAGTCTATCGGAAACTGAGGGGCTCCGCTCGCGTTTGATTTCGTCGCCGCCTGAATCGTGCAAATAAACGGTCAAATATTCTTCAGTAATTTTCGGACAATTAGACCATATAAAACAAAAAGTCTTACAGGGCAGTCAATATAGCTGTGGCTTAGAATTGGACTAACCAAACTCGACTAAATACGTGATCTAGGGGATGGGCAAAATCGTTCACACGAGTACCTAACCAATAGCATTATGCGCTCCCCTAACCAGCATACCGGAATAGAGTGTAGATTATAACAGCACGTCTCGTCGCTTTCAAGACGATGATGACCTTAGTCTAATAGTGAACTGTTTAGGGCTATTGAATTGAAGTCCATGATTCCTAATGAAAAGTAATTATTGACCACAGTAGATTAATAGTTTATACTCTTATTCATTTGAGATGACAGCCAGCCTTGGTGTAAGCATAGCTTTCTGATGTTATGAAATTATTGATACAATCTGTAATAATGAGGGATTTTCAAGATGGCATTTAAGGAAAAAGAAAGGTTCTATTGACTCAAATAGATGGCGTGCATGTCGAATAAAATGTCAAAAGCGAGCTTGTCAAACCAATCAGGGCTGATAAAAAACTGGCAACACTGTTGTTGTCACGTTAATCGTCACGCACTTTATTGTGTTTTAATTTCGTTTCGTGCTTTTGCGTTGCGTTTCAATTTTTGATTCGTTTTACCAGTGACCTTTTTGCGACTAAATTTTGTGACATCTTTTCCTACCTTCAAGCACGGCTATTTTATTTGACGTAAGAGTTAGTGCAGCACCATCTCTTAAGACCATAATGAAACCTTTTTTGTTTTTAGACCTGTCAAAATGAAAATCCCTCATTAAATTATAAGTTTGATTGGATACCTGTTGTTTCCCCTTGGTATGGTGTGTGAGTGCGCGCGGTCGGCGGCGCGGCGCATGCGTGGGTTGTATAGCCGGGGACAGCCAGTAGCCGGTGTGTTCGGCGCTGGCTGCATACATGCGCAGGCTGCCGTCTTCACACAGGAGGATTAAAGTGCTCTTCTGCTCGCCGCCTCCGCCGCACCAGTGGCGGACCGCTACCATGTCTGTAATCTTCGCTTTGGCTGGGACAACCTATATAATAAATAGTTCAGCTGGTTTACAAGTGTTGGTAATAGTGACTCGGACCCACAGATATAGACTCGGACCATTGCTTTCCGCTAGGGAGGATTTTTCGAGATGGTAATGTGTGGACGATTTCGAAGGTGTTTCGTTTTGAAAAATATTAAAAACTTGTGAAAAACCTACAAGTAAAGGAAATAAGTTTCAAAGATGTTTCGTTTTGAAAAATATTAAAAACTTGTGAAAAACCTACAAGTAAAGGAAATAATTTCGAAGATGTTTCGATTTGAAAAATATAAAAAACTTGTGAAAAACCTACAAGTAAAGGAAATAAGTTTGGCAAACTCATACTATCACGATGATGCTCCCAGCTCTCATTGGTGGTGGCCGTGCTGTTCTTTCACATGACATAAATATCAGTCTCGTGTTAACCCTGTCACAGTACAGTAGTTGTTCTAAATGTCACTGGATAATGCACGCGCTGTTTGAATGGGGTGTCCCGGCGCGGCGTGATGTACTGGCACAGCGACTGCACCCCCCCTTGCTAGTGTGTAGTGTGGTGTATAGTGCTACCACTACCGCTGTGCACTCTCTGAGGTATGCGCGCGGGCACGCGCTCGTCAGTCCGCCGTCAACGCTCGTGGCGGCAGGTAGTGTCATTTGTTTCTGTCCGTCAATGTGAACTCATGTTCTTTTTTCCCCGGCTCCCACCTCATACCTCAGAGAGTGCACAGCGGTAATGGTAGTACTATACCTTGAAGTCCTGCACGTAGATGTTGGTGGGTGTGAGCATGAGCACGACGGGGTTGTTGGAGGCCTGCATGACGGCGCTGACCAGCCCCGGGTGCCCGCCCACCTCGGCCCACTGGCACAGCGACTGCACCCCCCCTTGCTTGTGTGTAGTGTGGTGTGTGGTGTGTGGTGTACCTTGATCTCCTGCACGTAGATGTTGGTGGGTGTGAGCATGAGCACGACGGGGTTGTTGGAGGCCTGCATGACTGCGCTGACCAGCCCCGGGTGCCCGCCCACCTCGGCCCACTGGCACAGCGACTGCACCCCCCCTTGCTTGTGTGTAGTGTGGTGTGTGGTGTGTGGTGTACCTTGATCTCCTGCACGTAGATGTTGGTGGGTGTGAGCATGAGCACGACGGGGTTGTTGGAGGCCTGCATGACGGCGCTGACCAGCCCCGGGTGCCCGCCCACCTCGGCCCACTGGCACAGCGACTGCACCCCCCCTTGCTTGTGTGTAGTGTGGTGTGTGGTGTGTGGTGTACCTTGATCTCCTGCACGTAGATGTTGGTGGGTGTGAGCATGAGCACGACGGGGTTGTTGGAGGCCTGCATGACTGCGCTGACCAGCCCCGGGTGCCCGCCCACCTCGGCCCACTGGCACAGCGACTGCACCCCCCCTTGCTTGTGTGTAGTGTGGTGTGTGGTGTGTGGTGTACCTTGATCTCCTGCACGTAGATGTTGGTGGGTGTGAGCATGAGCACGACGGGGTTGTTGGAGGCCTGCATGACGGCGCTGACCAGCCCCGGGTGCCCGCCCACCTCGGCCCACTGGCACAGCGACTGCACCCCCCCTTGCTTGTGTGTAGTGTGGTGTGTGGTGTGTGGTGTACCTTGATCTCCTGCACGTAGATGTTGGTGGGTGTGAGCATGAGCACGACGGGGTTGTTGGAGGCCTGCATGACTGCGCTGACCAGCCCCGGGTGCCCGCCCACCTCGGCCCACTGGCACAGCGACTGCACCCCCCCTTGCTTGTGTGTAGTGTGGTGTGTGGTGTGTGGTGTACCTTGATCTCCTGCACGTAGATGTTGGTGGGTGTGAGCATGAGCACGACGGGGTTGTTGGAGGCCTGCATGACGGCGCTGACCAGCCCCGGGTGCCCGCCCACCTCGGCCCACTGGCACAGCGACTGCACCCCCCCTTGCTTGTGTGTAGTGTGGTGTGTGGTGTGTGGTGTACCTTGATCTCCTGCACGTAGATGTTGGTGGGTGTGAGCATGAGCACGACGGGGTTGTTGGAGGCCTGCATGACTGCGCTGACCAGCCCCGGGTGCCCGCCCACCTCGGCCCACTGGCACAGCGACTGCACCCCCCCTTGCTTGTGTGTAGTGTGGTGTGTGGTGTGTGGTGTACCTTGATCTCCTGCACGTAGATGTTGGTGGGTGTGAGCATGAGCACGACGGGGTTGTTGGAGGCCTGCATGACGGCGCTGACCAGCCCCGGGTGCCCGCCCACCTCGGCCCACTGGCACAGCGACTGCACCCCCCCTTGCTTGTGTGTAGTGTGGTGTGTGGTGTGTGGTGTACCTTGATCTCCTGCACGTAGATGTTGGTGGGTGTGAGCATGAGCACGACGGGGTTGTTGGAGGCCTGCATGACGGCGCTGACCAGCCCCGGGTGCCCGCCCACCTCGGCCCACTGGCACAGCGACTGCACCCCCCCTTGCTTGCCGCTCGCGCGCCCGCCTTCCTTCTGGGTGGAGGCTGATGATAGCGTGATCTGGGCCGTTCCTGGATCCATAAGAAAGCGTTTCAACAATGCTTGCTTGCTTATCGAGTGTGTTTCGAGGTTAACCTACCTCACAAACCCCAACAACAACTCAACAAAAACAATCAACAATAGGATAGTAAACACAAAATCATTAGGTTAAATTTTGGCATTTGCTGCATACTTTGTAAATAGTCCGGTTCATTTTAGACCAAAAGTGCTCTAGAACTTGAGTTTCATCTGTCACTCCTGTAAATGGCAACGACTCCTACCGTTGGATTCGTCTTGATGTCCTGAACGTGAAACTGTCGGTCGTCAAGTGCTAAAGTGGTGGAGGGATGAGGGGGGGGTAATCAAAGATCGCTGGATTTTACGTTGTAATTTGAAAACTAGTGGACCGATTTCTTTATTATTAGTATTATTTGAACGGGTATAACATTATCTACAACACGTTGATATACATCGAATACGTCAATGCAGTGGTTACCGCGTAATAATATGAAACATAATAAAAAATAATTGTGTTTAAATAATATCACAGATTACGCTAAATCTATAAAGTTTTTGTGATAAAAATGTTGCTTACTTTAATTCTACAACAAATTACCTAATCAATAAGGTAACAATAATTACTATAGGATTTATGGTGCCTGAGCTAGAGTTAATTAACTAAACGTAGTCGCAGGTCAATATACTACAAGTACGCAATAAAAAATTGTTTTCCGCGTTAATTGTTACAAATTAAACTGTACTAACATGTAATTGTATGTACTGAATTGTCGAAAATAAACATAATTATTTTTTTATTTATTTTTTATTTTTTTTCGACCTAAATTTCTTTTATTTTTATATCATGGGTAGATATTACCAATATAATATCCCCTGGCATAGTTTTTATCCTGTCAGGAACTTTAGGCCAGGGGCAAATACAGGCAAATTAAAAACTACTATAGTGAAAACTAAAAAAATGTTTTCTGCGTTATTTCGACGTAAATTTCTTTAATTTTTTTATCATGGTTAGATATTACCAATATCTATCCCCTAACATAGTTTTTATTCTGTCAGGTACCTCGGGTCAGGTGCTACAGGCAAAGTCAAAACTACTAAGTGAAAAGCTAAAAGATTGTTTTCCGCGTTATTTCGACGTAAATTTATTTTATTTCTTTATCATAGGTAGGTGTTACAGATATCTATCTTCTGATGTAGGTTTTATCCCGTCAGGTACCTTGAGTCAGGTGCTACAGGCAAAGTTAAAACAACTATAGTGAAAACTAAAACATTGTTTTCCGTGTCATTTCGACGTAAATTTCATTTAATTTTTTATCATGGAAAGGGATTACTAAAATATATCACCTGACATAAGTTTAATCTCGTCAGGTACCTTGGGTCAGATGCTACAGGGAAAGTCAAAAATACTATAGTGAAAACCTAAAAAAATGTTTCTCGGGTTATTTCGCCGTAGATTTCTTTTATTTTTTTATCATGGGTAGGTATTACTAATATCTACCCCTGACAAAAGTTTTATCTTGTCACGTACCTTGGGTCAGATGCTACAGGCAAATTCAAAACTACTAATAGTGAAAAACAAAAAAAAAATATCCTCTTTATTTCGACGTAAAGTCTTTTTTCAAGGTATTATTTGAAAAATGTAAGCTTGAAATATATAATTAAAGTAATATGGTGATTACTTACCCATCTCTTCTCATTCATTTACTTATATTTGCGTACTCGTAGTATAGTGATCCTACGACTACGTTTCGTAAATTAGCTCTAGCTCAGGCACCATAAATCATATAGTAATTATTGTTACCTTTTTGATTAGGTAATTTGTTTTAGAATTAAAGTAGTAAACATTGTTTCCACGAAAACGTTATAGATTTAGCGTAATCTGTGATATTATTTATACACAATTTCTTTTTTCAATGTTTCGTATTATTGCGCGGTAACCGCTGAATTGGCGTATTCGATGTATAAGAACGTCTTTTAGGTAATATTATACACTTTCAAATAATACCAGTAACAAAGAAATCGGTCCACTAGTTTTCAAATTACAGCGTAAAAACAAAAGTACAAATTCGCCAACTTTGATTACCCCTCCCCTCCTCCCTCCACCACTTTAGAACTTGACGACCGACAAGTTCCACGTACAGGACACCAAGACGAATCCAACGGTATGAGTCGTTGCCATTTACAGGAATGACAGATAGAATTTTTTCATTCAGTACTGGAGCGAACCGGACTAAAAGTAATTGTCAATGGAATTACTTTACAAAGTATGCAGCAAATGCCTTGCTACGCTTTTAATCCTTTGCTTGCTAATCTCAAGGGTATCGAGATTAACCTACTCCTTTAATTAAATACCTTTAAGAGTTTCTTCGACAGTATTGAGCGGCGCCAAGAAACTTTTCCCTTGCGCGTATGAAAAGAACAGCATTTTCAGAGTGTGGGAGTAGTAGATGGATACCCCGCCCCCTCCTACAAGTCCAGCAACGTCCTGCAACAAATTGGAAAATTATATTTCCGTTCCATGAAAATCATCGTACATGTTTGGTTTTTCTATTACTTATAAATCCAGTAAATACCAAATTCCTTCAAGGGTCTTCTTCTTTCTTTCTTTGTGTGACCAGTTTTGGAATCGGTCCATTTTTGGGAGTTTGGAGTATGCATACTACATGGGCAAATAATAATAACTTCTTGTAATTAATTTTGGCTCATTTTTTACGTGTCTCCATTGAACATTATGCCGAAGACTTCCGTTCAGGTGAAATAATGTATTCGAATCACTATTGGCGCTGATATCATGCTTCTTCTACACTAAAGGTTGATTATTGCACATAATCTAAGAACCTATTTAAATGGTATTTCTAATGGTGTGAGGCATCACTAACTAGGAGTGAATTAATATCTCGTTTATTTGCGAATATTACATGATTTCTTTGTTGATAAATATTATCGTCTGGCATGTGCTGGTCTCAATAGCCGCCTCGAGATTAAAACATCATACTATTTTTATATCAAATAGCAAAAATGCGCGAACAGATTGCCAGTGAAGCCTCTGTCACACACAACGAATAGTCGCTGCGAATATATAGACTAAAAATGAACACGGTTAGTAAGGAATTCGCAGCGAATACCTAGCCCTGTCACACGGAGCGAATACTCGCAGCGACTGCCAATTCGCTGCGATTAATCGCTGTGTGTTCCCACCTGTATTTCGGGATGCAGCACTTCGAGCGTGTTGGTGACGTAGAAGGTGCCGAGGGAGGCGCGCGACTCCTCGCTCATGGGCTGCCAGTAGATGTGGCCGGCGGAGCTCATGCACAGCATGTGCATCACGCCTTCTTGGTTCACGAACGTTACGTCACGGACCTGACAAACAACATATGCTCATTCATCTTTATGTCCAGCCTCGGGTAATAAGTACATTCGATTATCAAACTTTCAATGTTTTATTTAAAAAAAAAGTAGTAGTACGAATTTTACGTCATCAACATTGGATATAGAAAGGTATATTTATCGGCAAACATTATATATTTTGTTGTATATTGTATTTTACGTTCTAATTGAGTCATTATTCTGGCAAACATTATATATTTTGTTGTATATTGTATTTTACGTTCTAATTAAGTCATTATTCTATCTCTAACAATAAAATCAATTTCAAGGATAAGTATTTTTTATACGGTTAAACTTTCGGAAATCTCGAAACTTTCGGTCACTGGTTTGACTGATATGAAAATAACTTACTTTGCCACTAGGTACGAGGAAGTGATGCATAGGATTGTTCAGGTCCTTGCTGAGGTCGAATATCTTGACGAAGTCGGAGGTAACGAGCGCCAGCTGCGTCTGAGAGCCCGGCAGCCAAATGGCCTTGATTATGTAGTTGTTCGCTTCCAGACCAGTCGTCAGGACTAGATGGTCGGCTACCGCACCTGAATGATCAAAACAGAACGATTATGTAATTAAAAATTTTCGATGAACTGTGGTCCATAGTTGAAGATATAACTTCTGCAAACTTAGCTATGACTGCGCTGTATCTTTACCGGGATAAATATTAAAGAGAAAGGTCACCCAAAGACCACGTGACTGACACAAGCCTACGTCATTTTGCGCTGTTTATCCTTGTCCTCGCATTCGACAAGGATAAACAGGCAAAATGACGAAGAAATGACGTAGGCTTGTGTCAGTCACGTGGTCTAATTGTAAGACCTTGTTTTCTTGGACCATGGCAAGGACGAAAAGGTTTAGAACAAAGTACGTGCACTGGAAGACAGAATAGGAAGTTAAAATCATAAGTCGCTTTGCTCTTCGTCTATCGCTGATGGATGATGTAGCGTCACGAGACTTAGGAGAAGACCATGTAGAGGCATTTGTCAAGCAGCTGTATTTGTACTAGGACAGTGACAAGGCACTAACCCCCACTGTTGAAGGTAAGCACGTGGCACTCCTTCAAGCCGCAAACGGCCAGAAGGTCTTCGTTCCACTGGTTCCCGCTCAGACTCAGCACTGTGAACGGGATGGGCGCCGACGACAGCCGGGTCAGGGTCAGCTTGTGTTTCGACGAGTCCGCCTGTTTCAGCAGCGCTGATAGCTGCAGGACGGTGATTTTTCCTATTGAGAAAAGAGACCATGAAATTAATATTAGTTATCTTTCCGCCCGCACTAACAGATTTTCCCGTGGGAATGAGGTGTTCTCCCGCGGTAAAAAGTAGCCTTTGTGTTATTCTAATGTATAAGCTATATTATTGTAAAGTTTCGTTAAAATCCATTCAGTAGTTTTTGCATGAAAAAGTAACAAACATACATCCATCCATACTTACAAACTTTCGCGTTTATAATATTAGTAGAATTTACTTTCGTAAATAGTCTCTGACGAAAAATGTACGGTGTGATTCAGTGAGATCATCAAACTGATCTATTTTCATAAGGGAAATAAGTCTCGTCGAGTTTTAAATGCAAAAAGCATACGGCCCAATATTGCATGCTTTTTGGATTTCAATCTCTAGTATTTTGATGCGAGTTCTTCAGTTTTACTACGGAAAGTACGAAAGACTTAACAATGTAGCAAGTTAGATGCGTTTCTTAGCGCTCGTCTTGTGTCTGGATGTTGTATATTTGTATATGTATGTATATCAGCCGTCTGACATCCATAGTACAGGCTCTGCCTGGTTTTGGGTCAGATGGAAGTGTGTGAGATGTCCCACATATTATTATTATATTCTTTTTTATTGTGTCTTACCCTTTTCGTGTGAGACGGCGAGATGTTGCCGCCGGCCGTGCGGCGAAGCTAGGCAGCACATGGCTACGCGGCGGAGCTTATGAGTCGACATCAGTTGGCGAATGGTCTGCCCGTTCTCACCGGTGTACGACATGCGCACGTTCTCGAATGCGCCCTCTTGCGACCCTAAACAGACAACATAATTATCATCAATATTGTACAAATTTAGTGTAAATCATTTTTCTCTGTGTTTAAATACAAAATTCTTCTAAACGTTTTTACAAATTTGTAAAACCTGACCAGAAAAAAAAAACCTGATTGAAATAGAACGCATCCTACATTCGCAGCTTTTTGTTACTTATTGTTAAGCTTTTTTACCATCAATTATATTTCACCCCAGACGTTCACAGGTGGTTTTAACCTAACTACTATCCGCATCCTGTAAATGTATGTTGCCTCCATCGACACACACACACACACACACACACAGTTATTAAGGGTTACCATCAGGAATTTCCCCGACTGATCTATATTATCCGCATTATGTATCCTGTGACTCATTAGCTGTGAAGACTCACCAAGAGTGGGCAGCATCAGCGTGTCAGTGTGTGTAAACTTCTTCTCTCCAAGATGCAGTTGTGCCAGCGCGCGTTGAGCTCTAATATGGGCCCCCACCGCCGCGCCCCTAGAGCACGCCGCGCGCACCCCGCCGGCCAAAGCGGCTAGCAAGGAACGAATGCGCTCCATGCATACACCCCAGCCGGGGTACGCCAGGAGGAATGGCTTGCACCCTGCAATAACAATATCTGTTAGTGTTTTGAATTAATTCTAATCGATTCGTTTTGTGCGTCGGTGGCCAAGTGCTAGGGCCGTTGACTTCCATTCGGAAGTTCGCGGTTTGGAACCTCGGCACGTACCTACCAATGTGTTTTCAATTTTGGAATTCATAATATGTACGTTTTTCGACGCTCTTATGGTGAAGGAAAACATCGTGAGGAAACCTGCACATACCTGCGAAGTAATTCAAAGGTTGTGTGAAGTTGACCAACCCGCACCGGGCCAGCGTGGTCGACTAAGGCCTATTCACCCTGATTTCAGGGTAGGCTCGAGCCCCTCGGTGGGGACATATATGAGCTGATCATCATCATCATTACGATGATGAATGATGGTTCATTTTTTTAGACCTACGATGTGCCGCAAAATCAAGCTTCACCGGACTTGTAAGATTGCGTTTTTAATGTCTTTATCAGTACATACAGTGTCTAAAACTAGGTCTAAAAAGACATAAGACTAATTTAGAGTGATAAGTCCATAGTGACCTCGATGTTTGCCTGAAAGACATCCATCGCTTGTTGGAAAACTTTGAAATAGTGTACATAAATGCGACCATATCGGTAGAATTCCCACCTTGAATGTTGGAAGCGAGCAAGGGCCGTCGCGGGGGCGCCAGCAGCGCGGGCGGGGTGGGGCTGGAGGGGCGCCGGCGGAGCGAGGGCGCGGGGGGAGTCTCCTCGCTACCGCCCGCCGCGCCGCGCGCACCGCCTAACGTCACCGAGCGCTTTACTAGCGCTTGGCAGCTGTATAACAAACGTTTGTTAATTTGAATAACAGTCAAGCCGATCTGAGACAAACTATATATCCCTTGCCAAGCTGTCAATATATCAAGAAAAACAAAACGACAAAATTATGTCGTGTGAACGGTTATGCTAAGGGGGTGTTGGTATGGTAGTATGAAGCACTGTGACAAAATATTATCTCATATTCAACTGTAAAACGACATGACGTCCACCATATAGGAAGTTCCTTTAATATAATAAAAGTTGTTCAGTCAGATTAGCAGAGCGTTACATTTCCGAACAATCTTTTTCTAAGTATATTCTATTCTTCTTCCTGTCATTTTTGCATACATACACGTACCGTAGCATCTGTCGCTTTGTCCAAACACAGATCGTTTTGAAGTCATATCGCGCGTGACTTGACTTTATTTACTTAATAAGCCCGTTATTAGTATTGATAACAGGCCTTCAAAAAGTGAAACTTGTGATTTGGAGTAAATGATAAAACGAGTCAGAGGAACACTCTCTCACAGTCCCACCAAACGAAGAAAACACAACGATACCAAGTTTTGAAAACTAACAGCGCCATCTCTGAGCGGATGTAGTTATGTTAAAATGTATGAACGCCTATTCTTCACTTTAAAATTCAACAGAATCTGTTTTATTATTATTACGTAATAATATTCTGTACCAGATTTTTTTTTACTTATATTTTAAGATTCTGTATATTATGAGCATTTATTTAGCGAATCTCGGAAATTTAGTTGATAAATACGCCTGCTTTCGAAGCAGTCTTGGCACTGGGCGGTCACTCCATACAGAAAACGTATTTTGACAACTTACTTCTTTTTGAATAACAATTGAATATCATTACAAGTTAATGGCGCTATGTAAAACACTCCCGAACACTACCAGCGGAGTCCCGCGGTGCCTGCGGTGTGCGGGGCGTGGGACGTTATATCTTGCGGGAAACTCATTGTGGCGCGGGGGGGTGAGTGTCCTTTCTGTACGAGTTAGTACTATTATTTGGTACTAGTGTGTCACCTGGAGTCGGGCTTGGCGCCGCAGTCGCAGAAGAAGTTGCCGAACTTGGCGTAGGACACGTCGTGGCCGCGATGGCACACCCTGGCGCACACCGTGCACACGCCCACGCCGTCCACCATCTTGCACGTGTGGCAGTGGTACCAATGCTGGTTCATGAACTCACGCTGCGTCACCGTGAACGTGCACAGCTTGTACTGCAGCATCGCGTCCTCGTCCTACCAACGAACCCAATTAAAACTAAAACTCACGCATATTATACAACTTGACTAAGACATAGACAAACATTTATTTAGCACAAAGACACACTTTACAGGTGATAACAGTACAACAATGAAACAGATAAAAAAAGAAAAATAACAAAGAAAAAAAGAAAACTACCTACACAATAAAAAAAAAGAAATATTATAAACAATAGTGTGTCGCAAATGCTAAAAAGGCTACAGCTCAGCGTGTGATCCGCCGTAGCGAATCGCTGATATTCCACTGTCAATAGTATTCAAATAAAGAAAACAATTTACATCCGACATGAGTTCACAGACACGGAATTAGAACCGACTCAGCA
This sequence comes from Teleiodes luculella, assembly GCA_948473455.1. NCBI lineage: Eukaryota > Metazoa > Arthropoda > Insecta > Lepidoptera > Gelechiidae > Teleiodes > Teleiodes luculella. The sequence continues at coordinate 4,081,246 of OX419585.1, forward strand.
AGCGATAAGTTGCTTGCTTTGCTTTTCTTTCTCGATCGATCGAGAATTTATTCTGTCGAAGTCAAACCTGCAGAAATCGACAAAAATTCTTGATGAGATAAAAAAAATATATTTTTAAAATTTCTATCATCTATTATTCTTCTTCAGCATTCTTTCGCCCACTGTTGGGCATATGCCTCTCCAGAGCACCTCCATGCGGCGCGATCCTCCGTATTATTACACCGTGAAAATTAACTGGTTGGTTATCCGTAACATAGTGGTAGTATTCAAAGACAAACAGACTTTACAATTCGTAATCAAGCAAAAAACCTACGTATTTATTAGTCGAATCTAGTGAATACGTACTGAATCATCAGCGCTCGTATCGTCATCATCTTGTTGTTCATCAGTGTAGTCAAATTCAAATCCTAGATCTGATGGGGACTCCCAAGTGGGACTCACAGATCGCCAAGCTAAAATAAACAAATAAAATCGTTAGAATACTGAATGTTTCTAGTATTTATTTCAATAGGGATGATGTTGACTGGCTAGAATGAGCTTATTTGAATGAAATGTCAAAACAATCATACTAATATTATAAAGAGGAGGAAAGATTTGTATTTGTGTGTGTGTGTGTGTGTGCGTGTGTATATGTTTTGTAATGAATAAACTCAAAAACTACAGAACCGATTTCAAAAATTCTTTCATTATTAGAAAGCTACATTCATATCACGCTGAGTAACATAGGCTACCTTTTACCGCGGGAAAATGCCTCATTTCCACGGGTAAACTGTCAACGCGGGCGAAGCCGCGGCGGAAAGCTAGTATTATATATTACGAAATTACCATAGCCTTAGTCGTCGCCGACGAGGCAGGCCTCGGAGACGTTGGCGTGACGACTTGGACGCGTACCAAAAGTTTATTGGTGCACAGAAGTTTTAAGCCTCAGGCGGTTCTATAATTCCAACACCAGGGTTTGTAAGATAGATTAACCTCGAAACCCATACGATAAGCAAGCCGCAAGAAGCTCTTGACCGCGATATAATACATAGCGTAACGAGGGGAGGCCTCTGCCCAGCAGTAGCATAGGCAAAAAAAAATCCATAGCGTTTCTGTACAAAATTTACTGAGATCTGCATTCAATCTTAAATAATAAAAAAATTGTTCTAGACTAATTTTGTAACGAGTGATTACGAATTATTTCCTGTACAGTGTAAGAAAGTTTATTTTGAAGACAGTCAATATCTCTTATTGGTAAGTACTTACTATGAGGTTGGGTTGTGTTGATAGAATGTAAAGCATCAGCTAGATAGGAAAGTAGCACGCAAGCAGATTCGATCTGCGGTGCTAACGTCCCATCTACTTGACCCTCCTCCAGTTTCTCTATAATTTCTGGACTGCTCAAGTGTGCAACGCTGGAAAAAGAAACAAATATTAATAATCATCAAAACCTAAGTTGTAAAAGAAAATTATACAGTAAGTAGATGCACTGCCCAACAGGGCCGCCCGCTCGCCACGGGTGATAGATTGCGACTGCCGAGAGGGCGCCACCATAGTTTTTTGTAAATAACGACATGCATAAAGATATACTGTAGAAAATCAACCATGAGATTTCGTGACTTTTCATTCAGGTTATTTTTTAGTATCAGTGTGTGATTATGTGTATGCGTATATGAGTACGCGTATGTGTTTGAGTGAGTGCCTGTGTATATGTTCATTGTTATCAGGTTGCAATAGTTCACAGCTGTCCTATCTCAGCCCTTCACTGGGCTCGTTATTCAGCCGGCACATCTCTTGCACCAGTAGCGGCGACACCACACCACGCACCGCACACCGCTATATAACACACTCACCACACCGACAGCCAGTTGACGGCGGCGGGGAACAGCTGGCGGTGGTCGTGGCCCTGGTGCGCGTCCCCCAGCCGGCACATCTCGCGCACCAGTAGCGGCGACACCACACCGCTATATAACACACTCACCACACCGACAGCCAGTTGACGGCGGCGGGGAACAGCTGGCGGTGGTCGTGGCCCTGGTGCGCGTCCCCCAGCCGGCACATCTCGCGCACCAGTAGCGGCGACACCACACCACTCACCGCACACCGCTATATAACACACTCACCACACCGACAGCCAGTTGACGGCGGCGGGGAACAGCTGGCGGTGGTCGTGGCCCTGGTGCGCGTCCCCCAGCCGGCACATCTCGCGCACCAGTAGCGGCGACACCACACCACTCACCGCACACCGCTATATAACACACTCACCACACCGACAGCCAGTTGACGGCGGCGGGGAACAGCTGGCGGTGGTCGTGGCCCTGGTGCGCGTCCCCCAGCCGGCACATCTCGCGCACCAGTAGCGGCGACACCACACCACTCACCGCACACCGCTATATAACACACTCACCACACCGACAGCCAGTTGACGGCGGCGGGGAACAGCTGGCGGTGGTCGTGGCCCTGGTGCGCGTCCCCCAGCCGGCACATCTCGCGCACCAGTAGCGGCGACACCACACCACTCACCGCACACCGCTATATAACACACTCACCACACCGACAGCCAGTTGACGGCGGCGGGGAACAGCTGGCGGTGGTCGTGGCCCTGGTGCGCGTCCCCCAGCCGGCACATCTCGCGCACCAGTAGCGGCGACACCACACCACTCACCGCACACCGCTATATAACACACTCACCACACCGACAGCCAGTTGACGGCGGCGGGGAACAGCTGGCGGTGGTCGTGGCCCTGGTGCGCGTCCCCCAGCCGGCACATCTCGCGCACTAATAGCGGCGACACCACGCTCTCGCCCATCACCGCTATTAGCGTCGTCAGCATACGCTCCGATACTTCCGAACTGCTGTAATGAGAGGCACATTTTAGAGTTTACTTTCTGAAGACTGCTGCCTAGTTATACTATGGAGCGAGGTCTTAACGCGGGTGACCCAGTAATTCCACGTCTGATGACGCTAAATAAGTCGATGGTTCGCCCGGCGGTATGCGACGAAGTGTTGTCGGGATGAAGGGGAATCCTACTGCGAGGTCATTTCTCCCGAACTATTTCCAAGGTAAACGGAACAACCCTTTTGTTCAAAAAGTGGATATTAATCATCAAGTCTTGTCCCTAACCTAACCTAACGTCTAACCTAACCTAACGTCTATTTATTTACAGCGTCGTGTTGCTGGTTATAGTGAGAGTCGTCTTCAACTAGCCGTCTGTTTCACCCGAAAATGGCAATCATGCTTGTCAGCTGCGAAGAAATTGGATCCCGTTTGTTACACGTTATATTCCCTAGTCATTGATATTTTCCATTCAAATGAAATAATAGATAAATATTCAAGTGATCTTCTGCTTTACGAAAAGTGTAGTCAACATCTTACAATGTTTCCTTACTAAAGTAGAAAACAAACTTACCAATGCAGTTGTGCATGTTTGCAAATGGCGGACAGTAGGGCCGCGTTATCATTGGATTCTATAAGCGGCGCAGGCGCGGTGTCGGTATTGGCGACCACGGCCACTGCTGCGCTCTCTTTGCTGCCTTCCGACCACGTGCTGCCATCTACAATCAAGGTAGGATTTACACCTGGACTCTTTACACTGCTCTCAGCATCCAGATGGCTTGATATCTTAGTTGTTGAGTTAAACTCAACAATGTGATTTCAAAGAAGCAGTTAGAAAGTGATATAGCTGTTCATGCAATTTGATATTTACCTGAATTAACGGATTGCTGTGCATTTTCGGATTGCGCTCTTGGTGCCGGTGAGCTGTAAATGAAGAAAAAACAGGAAATCATTCCAGGTTAAATATTTGGTTGAACAAAATGAAGTTGTAAGTTATGGTAGTGTAGGGTATGTTGACCGACTTGCAGTTGGAGGAAAAGGGAAGAGCTTCCGCCGAGCACGGTGATGAGCCCAGGGACCGCGATCCAACTGTACTTCGTTGGAACTTGTATTTATTCAATGTCTTTGCGAAAACTTTGATAGCGTGTTTCATGCTTCGGCTTCTGATTGGTTGCTCTTCTAATGACGCATGTGACGTAGACAACTTGTGACTGCAATCGTATGCTCTCTGCAGTGTCAGCTTTATGTAGCGCGCGCGGTATTCGCTGAGTCAGGCGCGCCGCTACAGTAGGATTGCAGGGTAGGTTCGAGCCCTTCGGTGAGGACATTATATGAGCTGTTAACGAAACGCTACAGAACCCGAAACACAGTTTAGGCTGGTTTTATAGTCACGCGTTTCGGCAGCGCCGTCGGAGCGCGCGCGCTCGGATATGTATTGGGGTAGTAGTAGCGTTTTATAGTCACGCGCTTGAGCAGTTTCGTTCGTTGAACGCGTCCTAGTCCTGTTCAAACGCGCGCTGGCCAACGGCGCGTCTAGCGGCGTGACTATACAACTATTATAAATTAAAACATTTAATAACCCCCGCCACAAAACAGTTACTTGATCCTTTCAACAACTAGAAAAGAGCTGATAATCTTCAAATGTCTGAAGATATTTTCTTGGTTCATAGCTAAGAACACTCTCGATTGTGACACCTTGCAAACAAAAAAACTAGATCAAAATCGGAGCATCCGTTTAGGGGCTACGATGCCACAGACAGACAGACACACACGTCAAACTTATATTAAGTCCGGTGAAGCTTGATTGGTCGTACCTTTTCAACACAAGCATAGGCCAATTAAAAAAAAAATCAAACTTATAACACCCGTCTTTTTCGTCGGGGGTTAATCAGCCTTATTGATACTCACGGCGGCGCGTCGAACACGGGCAAGTCCTCCTGGCGGGCGTCAGTGCGCGCGGCCTCGCTCTCGTTGCGGAACACGGAGCGCAGCGCGTTGCGTAGCGCGAGCGACGCGGGGTTGCCGCTCGACTCCGGCGCGGGCATCGTCGGCGTCGGCAGCTCGGCCTCCGTCGGCGTGTCGCTGCTCGCGGTGTTGGCTGAACCGCTCGGACCTAGCAATGGAATACACGTATTCATCGAAAAGTTCCTCTCGAGTTTCCGTCTAAAGGTAGCCGTAGGTAGTTCGAAATGAGCGTCAGCGACACTGACGCTGCGACACGAAAAAGATTAATGGACTCTAAGGTGATGTATTCAAGGTGGACTTTGGAGGCATGCGACAGTGACGCGGCGTTCCCGGTGTCTGTGTCGTCGCGACAACTCGCTTTTGAGTAAATTCATTCTTAAATCCATCACCGTAAGTCCATTATTATTTTTCGTGTCAGTGTCACATCACAGACGCTCGGTTCGAACGGCTATCTTTAAGCACAGAATACCAAATAGTAGTCCCTACAGAAGCTCCACTAGGCGACATAATTCAAATAAATTGCAACCCTATCTCCGTTATAGTAAGGTGCAATTCAGATCGCACGGCGCTAGGCGAAAAAACGAAGTTGCTGCATCTCTTTCTCTCGCGTTGCGCTATCTCTTTTGCCACTCTACTAACACCTTTAGGGCTGTCGTCTTTGAGAAAATAAAACATCTGATTTATTAACCTATAAGGTACCTACCTTTTACTCAAATAAATGATGGTTCAAATCACAGAACATTTGTGGTTCAAATAAACCAATGCTACTACTATTTACTAAGTAATAGTATTACTCGTATTATAATGTTTGCAAACTATATTTACTCGTCAGTAGGTAGGTAGGTAAGTACTTTAGTTAATGAAAATACGTCATAATGTTACTGTAGGTTTGTCGGAGAAAATTATGAGGACAAGAAAAGAGATCTAAAAAAGACATCCGATCCAGTCCTTTTCCTTTTATTTTTGCATCCATAAACACATCAGCATTTGTCGTATTGTTGTGAAGTCATTTTCGTAATTTGAGCGAGCGGAGCGGCGCGTAATAACGACGCGTCACGCGCGCCCGGCGACTGTTCGCGTACTGATGTAGCTAGCCCTGCCTTTCATCGGCCGGGGCGATATTTCGCCCGTCATACCTATTCTCACGAGTGGAACCCCCCTGCTTTAAGTTAACTCTGCATGATTGACTTCATAAAGGTAGATCTTAAAATAAAAAGAAGAAGAAGGCGACAAGTAAAGAAAGCGTAAAAATTTTCTGGAAGAATGTGCGTTTTGTTTTTTAAAAGAGTTTATTGTTTGATATCCATCACGGTTTACAGTTAACACCAGTAACTGAATAAAAAACATCGTATTCGATGCGCTCGCAATTCATGTCAGTAGGAACACAGAAGGAAAACAAAATTTGTAATTTCATATAACAATTTACAAGCCTCTCAAACACCCACACATACTTCACCTACATCCTAGTTTTCTTTAAGTGACGTCACAATACTCACTAGGTGTTCCCAAGCAGATGTGTGCCAGCAAAGCGCCAAGCCTCTGTTGGTCTGCCACTCCGATAAACTTGCACACCGATATGCACAACGCACTACTCAACTCGGAACTTTCGCATCCTGAGAATATCTTGATGAATAACCTACGACAAATATTACTATAGTTCATAATTTTGTACATATAATTATAAAGATTGATATAATAAAAATGATACGAGTATAGGTGGTAAAAGTTTCCTGTTGGAAATTGTTAACAATTAAATGATTGTTGACTCAACTTTATTTAAATTCTGTATGATTTACTGGTGTCAATAAATAAAGTTTTAATGTTAACTGGAGCTTACTTGATAACTCTTTCAGCATAAGCAGTCCTTGCGTTCGGTGCAGCAAGAAGTATCCTGCCAAGGGAATATCCAGTGCCCTCTGCGAACACCGACTCGTAAGCCAGACGGCCAGCTGGACGGTCTAGAATCTTCTCCCAATATTTTACCTGGAAAAGGAACAATAATTTGTCAAACTTAATAGACAAAACACAATAGACTTTTCAAAAACAATTGACACAGACAGCAGCAGTCCAAGCTTTACTCACAGATTTAAAAATCTTTATCTTTTTCGTGAATGATATTTTCGTCATTTAAATCTGGGTTACGCTCTGCAATGCTAAAAGTATTCAAAGTACTCACCATGGTCTAAGAAAACAAGGTCTAACCATTAGACCACGTGACTGACACAAACCTACGTCATCTTGCGCTGTTCATCCTTGTCGAATGTGTGTTAATAGACAAGGATTAACAGCGCAAAATGGCGTAGGCTTGTGTCGGTCACGTGGTCTAACGGTTAGACCTTATTTTCTTAGACCATGGTACTGACCATATGCCGCAATGTCTTCTCTGTTGAAGGCTGAAGACTGTCCACTAGCACCATGTATGTGGTCTTGAGGATGTGTTCATGAACCAGCTGTTCGGCCTTCTGAGCTTGAGGCACCAGCGTGCTTAGCGTCGCTGAGAGAGGCTCCGCCATGAATTCCAGACGACCGTCAGTCTGTTGGGGAAATGGAACCTTGTGTATAATTTAACTGTACGTAAAGAAACAAATTCCATGTTGCGACCTTTTAATTATATTTTGTTTGTAGACGTAGAAGACACAAACATCGGACTGAGCTTGAGACCATTGGCATACTTCAAATCCCGCACAAACTGACCTACTTATTGATAGGTCAACCATAATATAGAGTACCAAAAGCAGTGGACTCTTATAAATTCAGTCCAGTTTTCCTTGTTGTTTGACCATACGGCATAACATACCGTGTTTCTAGGAAACTACAAATTCAAGCCAAAAGACTCAATTTCCTCAGGAGCTAGGTCGTAAAGAAAGATCTACGAAGGACTTCCTAGGATTGCCCTCAAATAAAGCTTTCTGAACGGAAAAGTGCGCAGTAGACATGATTACAATGATTACTACCGTAAAATTTTCCTGAAATCAACTGGTACAGGCAATTTAGCATACACTGTGTCAATTTAACATACCAATGCCGGCACTATGAGATCGAGCGCCTTCTTCATGAGTTCAGGGTTGTCAGCGAGCTTAGGCGCGCCCACCTCCAGCAGTTTAGCGGCGGAGTAGGCCAGCATCATGAGCGACGGCCCTATGGAGTACTTGCTGTGGGTCTGGCTGATCAGCTCGCAGTGGGAAGACACGAGGTTCAAAACTGCGCTCTCTGACGGAATTATGTGGTTTGCGTAGAACGCCTGCCAGTGGAAAAGGTTCAGTTACATTCTGGTCTTTATCTATTGGCACAGATAAAAGAAAACTAGTAAAAGTTATTGTTTATTGACATTACAGAGATTGAAAACATTTCAATAATTACCTTAGATTTTAATCAGATTTCAAGATTTGTAATAAAATAAGAACCTAAAGAAATAAAAAGTGTCATATTGCAATTGCGTAGTTATTACATAAGAACTTAACAGTAGCAGGTCAACTTTATTATGAAAGGCAAATATTTCAAGATTTCAAATTACGTGTTACAGCTAGAATTATTTGCAGCTAACGCTTTGAAGAAAAAGCTGTGAGTAGAGTCAGACGCTGTATTAAACAGCAAGTTTACGGTTCAAGTGTATAACATGTATAACTGCCTATACTCTTATTCTATTGGAGGATATTTCAAGATGGCGGGACTCTCATGTTATTTTGACGGTTAAGTAAGGTATAAATTTTTCAGTGGTCGTTACATTTTTCACAATGGTCATGGTCATGGTCCCCCAGATAATAAACCATCTCATTAGCTGCCCTTCTTGTCCTGTCATCTGCTCACGAGAGGACTTGATGAAGGCTACTGACGACGCTATTTGAGTAGCTGGTTTCTAGGCTGAGACTGTCTGAGTTTGCTGTCGACTCGAAAAGAAGAAGACAAAGTGATGCTACGAGGAGTCACAAGGCTGAGTGACTCACCAAGTTGATGCAAGCCAGCGCCGGCGGAGAGGCGAGCCTGTCAAGCGCGGCAGAGGCGCTAGAGGGCAGGTGCGCGCGCAGCCAGGCGCCGAGCGCGGGCGGGGCGGCCCCCGCGGCGCCCCCTCCCCCCGCGCCCGTGGGGTAGGCAGCCGTGCCGCACACCTGCAGCCGCGCCGTGTTCACCGCTATCTCCGCCTGGTTGCTCGAGCACTCCATCAGGGTTGCTAGTTCCAGGCCGGCGCTTAGCCTTCGGGGAAATAATAACGTGTTGTTGAATATTAATATAAAAGTCTAGATCTAGGGTTTTGTAGATTGCTAGATCAGATCCGGATGAAATGAGTTGAAAAT
>OX419585.1:4090518-4300418 GCA_948473455.1 Teleiodes luculella
ATCATGGTTTTTGACTCAGAATCAAACTTGAAATGAATCAGAGCGTTAAGCGGTAGAAATTCTTACCGGCAGCAATCCAAAGTTGTCTCTAACAGGTCGAGAAGATCAGGCATGAACTGATGTGCCTCAGCCGCCTGTGCCGAGTCAGCTATGCAGACCTTCAGCCTTACCAGCGCCGCGTCACACGATATCACGTCCAGGAGCGATGGCAGACCGCTCGCTATAACATAACGTCATATAAATAAACATTCTTCTATATAAGCTCAATATGTAGGCTTCGGGCAAAATTTTATTGTCTATATTACTGGAAAATAACCCTTTATAAGGCAAAACAACTTTATAAAATTCATTCGTTTTCGACTTTATGTTGAGGGTATAAGGTTAAAATTAAGGTGGCAATATTATATTGCCTATAATAGTGGACGCACTGCTTTGTAAAGGTTTAAGCTGCTTTGGTGGCGCCATATATTTTTTTGCAACAATTGCTAATATCAATTAGTCAGTTTCATCATGTTTCATTGAAATTCAGCAATATGGCGAAGTATTTTTCTAGTCGGACTTTAACAGATTAATAAAGAAATAACTTACCAGATACCGATAAAACAACTCAACAATAAACAAGCATAACTAGATACTTACGTGTTAGATTCTGTTTCAAATGCTTGATAGTTTCAGAAGCAAGCCAGGCCGTGTATTTGATGTTATCGCACGAAGCACTGACGCCTGCGAGTAAGTTCTCCGCATACTGAAATGAAAAGAACTGTTACTAGCTTTCCGCCGCGTTAACAGTTTCCCGTGGGAATGAGGAATTTTCCCGCATTCAAAGGTAGCTCTATGTCCTTCCCGCATTAAAAGGTAGCCCTAGTTCTATTCTTTCTTTGTTCCAAGTTTAATTAAAGTCAGTTCAGTATTTCGGAGCCTATACAATGCAAACAAACAAAAAAAATCTTCTTTAGGGTAAAGGCAAACGCCTAACTTGCCCCTTTACACTTGTACCGATTCCAGGCAATACTATGCCACTCGCCACAGTAAGCAACCACCTCGTCTTACTATCTTTTGCGACACTTATTTACTTCTTCGGACACTTGTAAATACATTCTTCAATAAATTCCACGAACTGTCTACTTCTTCTTCTTTTCGAGTTGACAGCAAACTCAGACGTCTCGGCCCAAAAACCAGTGACTCGAATAGCGTCGTCAGTAGCCTTCATCAATTCCTGTATGTCTGTCTACTTTAACAATGTGAACTTTACCTGAGTATACATTCCCTGTTTGACTAGGGCATCTTTGAGCCAAGGGTTGAAGACTTTCTTGTTGTCGGCTCTGGGAGCCCAGATGATGGCATGCAGTGGGAGCGGCGACGGCAGGTCGGCGGTCGTGCCTGCTTGGAGCAGGTCCATGTGGGGGGTCGCCGGGGGCATGCTGATGATTAGTCTGTCAATATATAGAACATATTCAAGGCTACTGTATGCGGCTCCAAGGACGTCCCGAGTTTTAGGGGCATTACAAAAACTATGAACCCTGTAGAAAACAGAGAATAGAAGAACTATGTTAAGGAAATTGAAACGTTAAAACAAAAGAAACGAACATTGGTCGTTTTTGTTGCCGGTCCTGCCTGTGGGTATCGCAACATGAGATTCAACATAATATATTATCCAAGCCACAATGTAATTGTTGTATATTAAACTAAAATTTTTTTCTACGGATTTATTCGCTGTGATGTCCTATTGTCTCATCTCTGACGTATGTCAGTTTAAAGAGTGGTACATAAGTAGAGGGTACTTGAGCTTGTGTTGTGTGGCTAACATGATATGACGTGTGTTAGTTACCTCCACGCGGTCTGGAAGCAGTAATGCGCGGCGGAGAGAGCGGGCGCGGAGGCGTGGTACTGAGGGTTGTCGCACACGCACGCTGAGTTCAGCAGAGCTAGCAATGCGTCCAGCAGTAGAGGGTACTTGAGCTTGTGTTGTGTGGCTAACATGATATGACGTGTGTTAGTTACCTCCACGCGGTCTGGAAGCAGTAATGCGCGGCGGAGAGAGCGGGCGCGGAGGCGTGGTACTGAGGGTTGTCGCACACGCACGCTGAGTTCAGCAGAGCTAGCAATGCGTCCAGCAGTAGAGGGTACTTGAGCTTGTGTTGTGTGGCTAACATGATATGACGTGTGTTAGTTACCTCCACGCGGTCTGGAAGCAGTAATGCGCGGCGGAGAGAGCGGGCGCGGAGGCGTGGTACTGAGGGTTGTCGCACACGCACGCTGAGTTCAGCAGAGCTAGCAATGCGTCCAGCAGTAGAGGGTACTTGAGCTTGTGTTGTGTGGCTAACATGATATGACGTGTGTTAGTTACCTCCACGCGGTCTGGAAGCAGTAATGCGCGGCGGAGAGAGCGGGCGCGGAGGCGTGGTACTGAGGGTTGTCGCACACGCACGCTGAGTTCAGCAGAGCTGAGGGTACTTGAGCTTGTGTTGTGTGGCTAACATGATATGACGTGTGTTAGTTACCTCCACGCGGTCTGGAAGCAGTAATGCGCGGCGGAGAGAGCGGGCGCGGAGGCGTGGTACTGAGGGTTGTCGCACACGCACGCTGAGTTCAGCAGAGCTAGCAATGCGTCCAGCAGTAGAGGGTACTTGAGCTTGTGCGGGGTACCTAGCACGAAGTTGCACGCGAGACCGTCGAATTTGGGGTTCTCCTGGAAATTAGAGGGGTGATGTCTCGTAACGCTCTTTGAATGAATGAAGGACTTACTAATTATGATGCTGTATGACATAGAGGACAAGACAAAACTGGAATAAAAAAATACTTTTTCTAACTAAAACTACTTTTTTTACTTTGAGTGGAAAATAGGACAAAAATTGTTGTCAGAAAGTTACTACACTTTCAATTTTAGACGTTCATGGCCTTAACAAACGATAAGCTTATCAATTCACCTGGTTATTGATCTCGGCGTTTGTCAGAGCGTAAAACTTAGGCCTCATCGAGGTCTCGTCTTGGGTGAGTCTCCTGTAGAACATCTCAATGAAAGGCACCTCGCAGTAAATGCGCGACTTCATCAAACCGCTGTCCGTCGTTGTTTTTGCCGTGTTACTGGATTCAGGAGACGGCTGGGCCAGCCCTGGAGCTATTACCAGGTTCCATTCGATCTGAAATAATATGGATTATGTGCGTCTTGCAGAACCGTCTCGAATATAACACCTACTAAACAAATAAACAAGTATCTAACATGTACAAGAAGTGCCTCAAACATCCTCAAATATGTCAAAATGTTAGTTGTTAATCTTTAATTATTTCGACACTTATGATGCTTTTTCGTGCGATAGCTATATGAGACACTAGCTTCCCGCCCCGCGTCTCCGCCCGCGTTAACAGGTTTTCTCGTGGGAAAGAAGTATTTTCCCGCGGTAAAAAGTTGCCTATGTGTTATTCTGATGTATAAGCTATATTGTTGTAAAGTTTAATGAAAACCCTTTCAGTGGTTTATGCGTGTGAAAGAGTAACAAATATACATCAGTACTCAAAACTTTCGGACTTATAATATTAGTAGGATATGTCAAATAATGTCAATATGTTATTGTGATTGCATATTTTGTTTACGAATCGAAAATGTACATTGGTTGAACTTGCACAAATTATTCTAAAACACCAGTCACCTCCCATCATTATGTTACCTGCTGCAACAAAGTCTGCGGCGCGTCATACAAGTGCCTCATGAGATACTCCAGCAGCAGCATCAGTCTTGTGGTTAACATGAGTTGGTGCGGAGCCAGTGCCATGGCTTTCTTCCTATCGCTGATTCCGAGGGTTTCCACCACTTTGATGATAGCGTTGGACGTCATCAGCAGAACAGACTTCTTCTGCATGAGAGTCAGCGAGTGGAATAGGTAGACTAACAGCTGAGCGTGTTCTACGTTTAGGTCTGGAAGAGAAGACATTGTTAGTTTTGTTGCCACATAGGTATGTGTTAGAACAAGACGATATAATATGACTATTCTAGATTTGTATTTTTCGGGTGTCCTAATAAGTAAAAGACCAACATAATGTCCCTGAATCGAGTAAGTGAATCTCAAAGAGTTTCGGCGCTCGATCCTGGGCGCAGAACGTTGGAAAGGGGGGAAGCGTGACAGTGATAGATGACGTACGAAGGGGTCTGCCCTCCATATTGAAAACTAAAAAATTGGCAAGGCGCCACTACTAGCCCCGGTATTATGAGGCACTGTGGCAAAAAATTGTCTTTTTTTGTTGAGAAACCCACTATAATGAAATTTCATCCAATACCGTCGAAATTTCGTCCAACAGCACCCGTGATTACAACTTCAGTATCGGAGTTTTCTGACCGTCTTCGCATATCGTACTAGCCTAACGTATGATATTTTGCGCTATGTGAGTGTGTGTGTCTTGCTTGTGCTGATTTGAGCCCTTGCCCAGCACCATGCTGCCCACTAGTGGCCCTGTGGCCAGCTGGTATACCTTCATAGTCGTGGTCCTGTGCGGGGTGTGGCTGCAGCGCGCACTCCTGCAGCGTGTTGACGAGCTTGTGCCACATCGCGAGGATCGTGTTCTCGCGCTCCGCGGCCGCCTTGCCCAGCACCATGCTGCCCACTAGCTTCACCACGCGTGGGCCCACCTGACAAATAAGGGCACATTGCATAAACCACCCTTGCATTAAAAAAAACCTTTTTATATATTCCTCGATTTCTTACTAACAGTAACATTGGGGTAAAAAGCTGTTGTCTGTTAAGTCGGTTTACAGACGATAGTTGAACTTGACAACGAACGTGCCTCTTTGTCGCTCGTTCCGCGCTCTCGCTTGCACTTCAAGCCTTAAATGGAACGCCTCAGCCGCGCGGTAACGCCACATTGCGTCATGTTTTTTCGTGCGTGTAGCCGGCTCCATCGAATTATAAGACGTCGTCACGACAAAAAGGACTTACAAAAAAAGGATGAAATAATCACCAAAGAAAATAATTTGCCCCCCAAAGCGTTAGGTTAGGTTAAAAACATGTTAAGAACAAAAGCTTGTGCGAAAGGGATAATCACCCGCTTTGAGAGAGAGAACGAAGCCCAACAGGTGTTAGTAGTAATATGCGGAGTTACACTTATACGGCGGCCAGCTGAGAAACTTTGTAACCACGTTCTAAGCCCCGCGTTCCATATTGAGCTTTATTGTTACGCTACAAGTTCTTCAAATCTTAATTTCAGACTTTTCATGCATCATTATTTTTACAAAATCGCTTAAGTTGAGCGAATAGGAATGTTGACTGTATTCAAAATAAATTATCCCACACTATGTAGGAAATAAAACATCAGCTGAAATTTCTCTATATAACTCGTACAAAAACGAAAATACAAACTTGTGACGACAAAAGTTAGTATTCCCTTTTGTTCAGAGTCTAAGCTCCGTTTAGTTTAGCAAGGATCCGCTAGATGGCGTTGTACCAAACAGAAGTCCTATTTTGGGTAATTTTTCAGATAAAATATTGTTTCTGACATTTCAATAAAAGAATCTCTTGTGCTCCGAAACATGTTTCCACATGTTCTAACATACATTTTCACGGCCAAAAACGGTGAAGCTTGATTGGTCGTACCTTTTCGACACAAGCATAGGTCAATTTAAAAAAAAAAAACAAATTCACGGGTTTTCTCCGCGATTTCGTTTTAAATTGACAACCGCGAAAATCTAAGAATGTTCATGTGGAATGTTACCTGTAGAGGGGTGATATTAGATCGCTCAGTGGAGGCCGGTGCGGGGGTGCCTGGGGGCGCGGGCGCGGGGGCGGCCAGCAGATGATGCAGCAGGGCCGGCTGCAGCGACGAGAACGACGGACACCCAGTCAGGTTGTGGAGGTATCGCACCAGGGCCGAACTGAATGCGCCGTATAGGGTACCCAGGCGCGCGCCGAAACAGGTTGAGATCGTTCCTGGAGGAAAACAGACAATTACGATAAAGGTCGAAACTTAATTAGTAGAGCTCCTTCAATTTCAAAGCCTTTATTACCATCTTACAATAAAATATACAAAATTTCTTATAAACTATATTTTTGCACGTTAGTCTCTCCTTTGGTGCGCCCTTCTGACAAAAAGGCCTCCTCCAACCCTTTCTGTCCCGCGCCAGTCTTGGCCACAAAGGGCCGGCAGAGTGTCCTATATCCTCAGACCATCCTTGACGGTTTTTATATGTGACTATTTGAAATTCAATTGAACTATTTTATAATGGAAATTGATGCCATAAACATAAAAATAGGGAGGGCGCTTCCAGAGCAGGTTTTTTATTTCTTTGGTCAGGCTTTAAAGTGTCTTTCTGAATATCCTGCCTTGGCTAAGTATACCGAAGACGAATATAGTTACATGTACTGACCGGTGTCTGTTCTGGCGGTCTCCCGGTCCAGGTCCTTGGCTAGGGCTGCCAGCAGCGCCACGTGCGCGTCGTGCAGGGCCAGGGCGCCGGCCCCCAGCCGCTCCGAGCCCTCGCTGATCACCTCCTGAGTCAGCAGCGTGAACACTTCCGTCGCCAACGCTATGTACTGCCAAACAAATGTACCTTACTTCATTTAAACAGTTCATTATTGTTGTATACAGTTGTTATGTAATTTTATAGACCAAAAAAGTGCACATAAAGCAAGTGATTCAATAGCATAATCGGTCATGTTGCCATATAATATGACGTGGGTTTAAATTCTTCTGACACCAGGGTTGACTTAGTTGATCAATTATAACCACGCGATAAGAGATAAAATTTCGTCTTTTTTAATTTTTAATTCAAAGATATGATTAGTTATAGACTAGCCAAATTGAGAACTCGCCTCGACGTCAAAAAGTGATTTGTAAAATCTTATTTCGAATAAAAACTTTTTGAGCTTTGAGTTTGACTTTTGCAAAGATTGATTAATTTCCATCGAGTCAATACAATACAAATATTCTTTAGAAAGATGGATGTTTGCAGTAGTGATTCAAGACGTCGTCGCAGGTATTGTTCACTTGTTAGTAAAGGTACACGTGATGTGGTAGTGGTATGATGTAATATGTCTCACGGAGTAGGGCTCCGCCTTGTCGGGCACGATGGCGTGCTGCGGGCGCGCGGGGACGGGCGGGTGCGCGGGGTCGGCGGGCGTGGCGCGCACCAAACCCGAGTCCACCGCGTCCGGAGCCACCAGCGTCGACTCGAACCACAGCCCGAATAGGGGCTCGCTGTCTGCAATACAAATAACCACCTTTAAACCTTTTTTTTTCTTTCTTTTTATTTAGGACACATATAGTTTTTTTTTAATCACATATGTATACATTCACATTATATTTACTTTTAAACGTGGAGTTCCTTAAAAAAATACATAATTTTACAGAAGTAATACAAAGAATTCTCGTTACAATTAGAACATTTCGAGTTGTATCTAAATTATATTCTACATATATAAGGCAGTGGCCACTATATTTTCACCTTAATTATTAACCTTATACCCTCAACACAAAGGCGAAAACGAATGCATTTTATAAAGTTGTTTTGCCTTATAAAGGACGTTTTAAAACTAGTTGTTGCTTACTAGTTGAAACAATCCGCTAAGCCAGTCCAATATCGGCAGTGTCTAAATGGGGGCTGGCCAATGGAATGGCTCCAAAAATTTAAAGCTTCACCGGACTTGAAACATTAAAGAATCATTCGAAATATGGTCATACAGAATTAAAACTGCCAAGACAAACAACTTTAGGACAAGTGGGCCATGAACATTGCTAAAGCCTGACCAAAGAAATAAGAAACCTGCTCTGGGGGGGTGTGTATTGTGCGTGTATATTTTTGCGACTATGGCAACAATTTCCGTTATAAAATTAGTTCCTTTGAAATTCTGCAATATGGCGAGGTTTCTTATTTCTTTGGACGGGCTTAACAGTTTTACAGCACAAATGATTCACTATAGCTACTCACCATCTTTTTTTTTTTAATTGACCTATGCTTGAGTCGAAAAGGTACGACGGATCAAGCTTCACCGGCCTTTTACTCACCGTCATCAGTCTCCGAGTCCTCGGAGCAGAGGATCATGTCCTGGAAGTAGACGGTGGAGTCGGAGCGGTCGGGGTCCGCGTCTGTGTGCTGCTTCTGGACCACCGCGCGCTTCAGGTTGGTCGCCTTGCGGTAGCACACCACGCCCAGACCCACCAGCAACTGCACAACGGCACAACCATACACATTACAGGGGCAATAAGCAAATATCAGCACCACCAGTTAATGTACTTTGATATCTCTTGTAGGGTATTGGTGGTGGGTAATTTGATATTGATGGAATAAATCAGTCGATGCCGGACACTCGGATGTTTCACTCGTCTTAGTTCCATATATCGCATCTCTCAAAACTCCGCACTCACAGCTCATTCGAAAATGCCTATCTGAAGCTATTGTTTTTGCTTTGACCAACTTACGATAATTGTACGACAGCGGTTTTCCCCAGTGGGAAGGGGTGCGGGGAGAAATTTTTCTATGGCAAAGTGACGCCATTTAGCAGTGAATAGCTAGTATAGCTTCTGAACAAGTGCGTAAACAAAGATCAAGATGTTCTCTTACTCGGTAATAGAGAGCGCGTGCCCGGTGCACTATAGTCACTGGGCGGTCACTTCATAGAGAAAACGCGTTTTGACAAGCTACTTCTTTTTGAATATTAACTACAAGTCAAATGGCGCTAGGCGCTATGTAAAACACCCCCGAACACCACGGCGGAGTCCCGCGGCGCCTGCGGGGTGCGGGGCGTGGGGCGCTATATCGGGCGGGAAACTCATTTTGGCGCGGGGGGGTGAGTGTCCTTTCTGTACGGGTTAGTACTATTATTTTCTTCTGTGCTATAGTACCTGGTGCAGCGGCGCGGCGGCGGCCAGGCGCAGCTCCCTCTGGTGCGCGGTGAGGTGCGCGTGTATGTGGAGGGGCGCGGGGGCGGCGGGGGGCGCGTGCCCGGTGCACAGCGCCTCCAGCCGCGCGTCCGCCAGCAGCGCGCCCAGCCACGCCAGGCAGCGCCCGCCCAGAGCCACCCACACCACGCCTACACCTTGCTGCCTGAACACACAAAGGACACTGGCTTGATTAAATGATGCACTGTGAGAAAACAAACCTCCGTAGCGTGACCCTTGTGACAAAATATACATATATCCCTTACCTAACTGTCACATTCCATGGGAAACCCGCCGTATTGAAATATCTTCCATTAGGATATGAGTATAGTATTACAATATAGTATTAGTGTACAGTACACACACACAAGACAGAATTATCGGTAACTCAGTGGCTCTTCCATTTGCGAAGCACGAATTACACACGACAAGTGCAAAGTAAGCTGAAGATGCGCACTGTAATTCTGTTTCTTATTTAACAGACAGTGTTCAGATTCGCGTGCTTACCAACCACAACTATACCGACAATGAAGGTTAAATCAAGTTTAGACTTATGTTTACACTGGTGACCTGCCAGATTAAAAAAAAAACAATTTCATACAAGGATTTTTTTTACAGAGAGCAGCGATACAAAATTTTTTAAGAAAAAATTTGAGGCACGTTACTTACATCTTGGTGAGGTTGTAGGGTCGCGAGGGAGTCTTGGCTGGGCTCTTGCCGGCTTGGGGCGTGGGGCAGGGCGCCCCGCCTAGCGCGTGGTGCAATCCACATAGCAGCACCCAGCCCCCGATCATCAGATGATTCTGGTACACCTGGAACCATACCATGGAATTAAATATCCATGAAGAATGGGATAACACCACTACCTCAGACTGAGACAGTACCTATTGACTATATTTTTTTAAATTTTATTTTCATAGACCACAACTGGGCCCGGCGCCTTTATGTGACTTCCGAACCCCGAAGGGCGTAGGCACGCTTCTAGCACTACATGTAGCAAAAAGATAAACAGAATTTTGTAACCAGTACTTCATTATTAAAGTGGTCCATAAAATTTTCAAACATATGAAATAAGGAATCTACTCACATATCCTCCAGCGCGCGTGGATTGTCTGAAGGTCTCCCCGACAGTGTTGTACAGACTGAGCGCGCTCTCCACTAAGGTCGCAGTTTGCTGCTCGCTTTCTTCATCCTTCGGGTACAAGGACGCCTGCACAACAGGAAATACATGTAAAAGCAGTTTTTGCTGTGACCGATTTAATAAATCTTTGTTAACAGAATAAAGTTATAATTTCTTGCAATATCATCAAAGTAACAGGGTACCAAATGAATTGATAAACCTTGTGAAAATTACTCAAGGGACTCAATTGCATTTACCACTTTAAAAACAGCTGAATATTTTTAAATTACTTAATTAAATTACTGTTCGAACAAAAAAATTTTACAGTTCTACAATAACACAGATGATACCTTCAGCGTTCATAAAAAAAAGCGGTTGTCTGTAAAATCGGTTTACTGACGATAGTTGAACGTGACAACGATTGTGCCTCTTTGTCGCTCGTTCCGCGCTCTCGCTTGCACTTCAAGCCTTAAATGGAACGCCTCAGCCGCGCGGTAACGCCGCATTGCGTCATGTTTTTTCGTGCGAACAGCCGGCTCCATCGAATTATAAGACGTTGTCACGTCAAAAAATGCTTGTTGAACTTACTTGAGCCGTAGCGGCCAGCAGCCAGGCGGTAGAGACGTCACTGAGCGTGGCGATGCGCTCCGGAGTGAAGGGCTCCAGACATGGCAGGGTCAGCGCCAGCCGGCACACCACCACCTCGTTCACCAGGAAATGAAGCCTGCAACCAAACACATCATATTAGCCTATATGACTTAAACAAACCGACTGTAGGCGTACTATGTAAGTAGCGACAGGTTCGAGAAGCTGTCAAACGCGACATATTATAGACTAATGTCACTATGTCGCGTTTGACAGCTTCTCGAGCCTGTCGCTACTTACATAGTAGGCCTACTGATAATAACCCTAAAATGAGGCTTGATTTATTTTGGACATTTTGGTTTCAAATTGTGTATTTTTCAATCCATTTTCTTCAAAGTAATAAGAACAATATTATAAAACCTAACCATAAAAATAAAAAAACCTGCTCTGGGGGCGCCACATATATATTATTATTATATTTATGGCAACAATTTTCATTATAACATTTGTTCCATTGAAATCCCGCAATATGGTGAGGTTTTTTATATTTCTGGCCAGGCTTTACGTTAAAAATAGTTTTATTAATCTAAAAATATGTGCGTTCGCTTATTGTAACTACGTTTTGACACCGCACTGACTTTAGCTACAGGCGCATCGGACTGAAAATATAGTAGCGGTGGCGTTTTCAGCAGGCCTGGCTGTCGGGGGTTGCTGCAAACCATGTCGTAGGTTAAGAGGAACCTGAGTAGGTTAGGTCATCCTTAAAGCTAGGTTTGGAAATTGAACTGTTCTCTCTGAACTGAACTCACAGCGAGGCGTCAGAGTTGAACTGCGGCGCGCTGGCGGCGTCCTTGGCGGCCTGCCAGCGGTTGAGGTAGCGCTGCAGGCAGGGCAGGGACGAACACACCTTCAGCACCACCGACCCCGCGCGCAGCTCCATCAGCAGGGATGTGCACGTCATTGACACCCATTTCTGGGACACAATACAACGGTTTATGGGCGACACAATATCAATCAAATGTCATATCTACTATTTCATTTTTCGAAACCTTAAACTTTATTTCATATCTTCAGCGCTACAGCAATTTCTTTTGTTAACATTACAGAGTGACGACGTTCCACCTACACTAAAACATGATATCTCCTCTTCTGCTAAGAACCCTGCTGCTGCTGGAACGTGTGTAGTTTCTTGTAAAGCCTGCCCAAAGAAAGAAAAAACCTGCTCTTGGGGCTCTACGTGTATATTTTTCAGACTATGGCAACAATTAATTTCCCTTATAAAATTAGTTCCATTGAAACTCCGCAATGTGGCAATTTTTTATTTTTCTGGTCGGGCTTTATGCACTCATCAATATAGCGCAAGTATTACTAGTTGGTCGTATGTATCCATGATGCCAACGTACCTTCATATCAACGGCGACCTGTTGCGAGGAGCCGGCATCTTTAGCGCAGTCCAGGGTGTCCTTGTGGGCGGGCGTGGCGGGTGCGGCGGGGGGCGCGTGCGCGGATGGCACTGACGTCACAGGGTTGCGCAGCGGCGCGGTCAGCTGTTCCAACAGCGCGTCAGAGCGACGTGCCGCCGTCGACGCCGCTTGCTTCTCCGCCGGCGTCGGCTGCGATGTCAGCGACGTCGAAAGTGGACTTTGTATTACCGATTTAGGTGTTATTGGTTCTGTAACAATTTTTTAAATATATCTATATTGGAAAGAACATTTAATACACCATTCAATAGCAACCATTTAAAAGCTTCTCTGTTGTTTGGTGAACATTATTGAGGATGTCTTTCATAAAATTTATGCTATCTCAAGGTTCATGCAGGCTTTAGTGAAATAAGAATCAAATATTCACTAGTGCTACACATATAAATTTTGATCAACTGGGATTAGATGAAGGCTGATATACCTACATAAAAATTTAGTAATAAACAATGTTTACCTGATACATTGACATGAGCAGGTAACTTGGAATTCTTAAGCAATGATGTCAGTATGACTAAGTCTGATTGTGGGTATCCCCCACCGTCAATTCCACATAGTCCCACGATCGGCAGCAGTAGCTGAAAACCACATTTATCAATTAGCTATTATCACCAAAAAATCTTAATATTATTTATTTGTATAAAATGATTTAGAGAAATTGAGTTACATTCTGACCATTTAAACCTTCACTGGACCATGATAAAAAATCTAAAACCAAAATCTGCTTAATTGGCCCAGGCATTCTCATTTTTTGTCAACAATTGATTTTTATATGTATAATAGATTTAGAAATACACAACACATTGTATAATACCTGCTTAACTGAGACATTTGGTGCCACAGTAGTGGTTGTGTCGTCACAGCTGAGAGCGGCTTCAGAAAGCTTCTTCAGTATCTGTCTGAGTATGATTCTAAATGCATCGCGTGCTGTGTTTAACTGGTCTGATGGTACTGTGAAACAAACAATTTCATGTTCATATAGTATTATTAACAATGGTATTCATTGAAATGTTTTTTTTTTTCATGATTAATCTCTACTGTGTATTAAATTTAAAATTTTACTAGCTCCTATTTTATGCTGGTTTCCTTTGTCTCAAATCT
This sequence comes from Teleiodes luculella, assembly GCA_948473455.1. Taxonomy (NCBI): domain Eukaryota; kingdom Metazoa; phylum Arthropoda; class Insecta; order Lepidoptera; family Gelechiidae; genus Teleiodes; species Teleiodes luculella. Next base: position 4,103,665 of record OX419585.1, read on the forward strand.
TTAGTTAAAAGAATAGTTGTTTAACTATTGTTGTGAAATAGGATGATTCATTGCTTTGATATTATCAGCTCTAAAGAAAGGTAGGTACACTTATCTTACTGACAGATTATTGTAAAAAGTACACCAGAGAGTCATCAAGAACCAGAATACTTACAACTGTTAGCATTAATGCTGACGAAGTGTGCAGACAGGCATGCGAAGCATGTATAGAACAAATCATACATGTCTTCATGATTCTGGAATTCATTTTCACTGAAAAAGAACAATATAGTTTGTTATTGATATTGTCATACGTAGTAGCAATTGATGAGGAGAAGGAAGCCATTGACTAATCTATTTTTAGCTTTTGGAATCTAGAGGAATCTAAAATCAAAATACATAGGTACTTAGAACAAGAGGGTAGGTGGTAATGGACCAAATTTTCTTATAATAGCAAATACCTTTAATTACCATTAGAGGCATTAGATAAAGGACTACATCAATAGATGTAAATACAACACTAATAAATAGGAAATACATAGCAAAAATAATAGAATTAACAAAAAATGCAGGTGCCATTGTGCCATTGTATTTACTAGCCGAAATTGTCCAAAAACTTTAACTAACCTTTTGATAATAGCTTGGATGATTTCCACGGCATCATTTTTATCGAAAAACGGGCCGTAAAGTGCAGTTAAAATTGGTTTTATCGTTGTAGACCATTCAATATTTCCTCCCGAAGCGGCCATTTTCGGGAAAGTGCAATTTTTGTTTTTGACAGACCGTGAATGTCATTTGTCTTGTTTGTCAATTCATTGTTGACCTGCTTTCCGAGATAACATAAAAGTGATTTAAAAAGTTTTATTTGAGAAGTTTATTATTTATTGTAGTTTTTTTTTTTTAGTTTAGTTAGGGCACAGTATAAATATAGTATGTAGTTAGGGCACCGTATACCGTAGTGTAACTCCATACAAAAGTGTCATTTTGGCGCGCTTCGAAATCTCGGGGTACTTCGGGGTGCAAGCACCCACAACAGTCAGGGGTGTAGCGCGCTCTTTCAAATGGGCGTAAAATAGCTATTTAAGTATTTTTTGCGAGATTTAGAGAAACAAATAATAAAACAATGCCAAATTACAGGAGATATTGTTCCGTGTATAGATGTTTATATTCATCAAGAAATAAACCAGAATCTCATATTTTAAATTACCAAGTGAGTCGGTAAGGTTAAGATTTATTGTTTACAATTTATGTATTAGTGTTTTGAGGTTTTTTTAAACTTAGTAACTGGTAAATAAGAATGTACCTACCTACTTCTTGTAGTACAGGTAGCTATCTATTAAAGTAATCGGAGTCAGAGGTACATATTTCTCTTCTGTGGATAAAGCGCGAGAGATTGAAATATTGTGTTTATTTCGATGCTGTTATATTCAAAATAAATCATTTTAATAAAGCCTGACTAAAGAAATAAAAAACCTCGCCATATTGTGGATTTTCAATGGAACTAATTTTATAATTGCCATAGCCGTAAAAATATACACATTGCGCCCCCAGAGCAGGTTTTTTATTTCTTCGTTCAGGCTTTACGTCTTTATGTAATTATTTGCAAACTTAACAAGTGGTCAAGAAAAACAGTCAGTGTTCAACCCTACAGCAAGTCATTCATTCATTCGTTCAATCCCAGAAAACCGCGAAGTTACCCTACTGTAATGTACGTAGTACATACTATATTTATACTGTGGTTAGGGACTACTATTCTGTGGTTTAGTCATTCATTCATTTTTTTTCTGTTCAGTTTTTCTTTGCTTGCTCTGTGTTATTTTTCAGCAGCTCATCATAATTAATCAGTCAGACCAGACCTTTATTTATTTTATTTTACCATTACAATCACGTCATGTGGCCCTTTGTTAATTAATTAAGGAGACTAATTAGTCCCTCAGTGACGCAAAAAACATTTCTTATTTTGATATCTAAACCATAAGTGACGCTACTTTGTAAGAATGATTGGCATTTGAAACTGGTACACACGAAATGACGCTTGAAATTTTGGATGCTGGAAAAATCAAAAACTAGCTAAAGAAAGTTCAATTTGACTGTAATGTTGCACAGTGACGCAGCAATAAATAATATCTAGCACTCGAACAACATACGAAACACAAAGGATTTCATGAAATTCTTTTTTAAACATGATCCACACAGAATCCTGTGGATCAGTTTTCATTTGTCAATATTTCGACAAATATACCATTTGGAGACAGATTAAGTACACTAGCACCGTCACGTATGATACGTGACGGGACCCAACATCTGAAATCCACTCTCGTAACAACATATAATTAGAAAAAGCAGAAACAAGATTTCGAACCGTCATTTCCTGTGGCCCATGTTTGATACCGTCACATTAGCTGAATTTTGCCTTAATTAGGTTGTAAAGCTATTCATAGCAAAGAAAACTTCCGTCACTGAGGTTCTAGATTTATCTGAAACCAATCGGTGCAGTATTTACGATATAATTCGAAATTAAAATTTGTATGAAATCTTTAAGATAGGGTGACAACAATGTACGTAAAATTATGGATAGAAAGGCTTTCTTGATATAATAACTGTACTCAGTCAGTTAATTAGTTTTACAACTTTGTTTTTTATCAAATTTAGAGAAATACCGATTTATTTCTAGTTTTATAAAATAATTCTAATAGGAATTTTTAAAGGCCGACTAGAAAAATAAAAAAAACTCTGTGGTGGAAATTCCATTAAACTAATTTAGTAATAGAAATGGTTGAGAAATGGTCGCCGCCCCCATCGCAGGCCTTTTTTTTCTGGTCAAGGCTTTTATATTTAAGTAAAGATTTAAGTTTTACAATGAAAATAATAATAGAGCAGGTTATTATTTATTTTGAAAGAAATATGACACCTGCTCTGGGGGCGCCACGTGTGTATTTTTACGACTATGGCAACAATTTCCCTTATAAAATTAGTTCCTCTGAAATTCCGCAATATGGTGAGGTGTCATATTTCTTTGGTCGGGCTATAAATACATTTATGCAAGTAAAACAAATTAATAGTAGTAATTTACTAAGTAGTAGTAGTAATTTACTTTCTAATAATTTGTTTTGGTCAGTTCTTTTTCAAAGGCGAGTATCAACCAAATATATAAAACAGTAGCAGTCTATGTTTTTGTGAAATTAATCTAGTATCAAATATATAATACAGTAGCAGTCTTGTGTTTTTGTAAAATTAATCTAATTGTTTACTTGCAGGTAGTGAAGTAGGTAGATTTTGAGAACATACGTTCAATACAATAAAATTGTTAAGCATTGGATGTTCAGGCAAGAACTCTTTAACTGGTTATTCTCTGTGAGTATGTTTAATTCTCTGTACTGTGATTGATAATCATTGTTATACATCACTCAGACAAAACAATGAATATGTACTTAACTTACCTGGTTTATTATTTTAATATTCGTGGTCTAAGTTAGAGTCTAGGCAATGGAAGCGAGGTTGTCTGTGGATGTGGAAATAAAACAGGGTCTGGCGGTAAAATACACTCAGTATATTTATACTCCAAAGTAAACTCAATAACAATCAATTAAACGTCGATGAAAAACGATTAAAATATTTAACTTACGCAGCACAAGAGCGGCCATAGGGGCTGACAGTTAAAACAGGAAGTGGCGCCACACAGTGGCCAACATGCAGAACTAACCACAAAGTGTTACCATTATAAATAAATATTATAAGGGGTGAACTCACACAAATCGATTTCTTAATACGTGGTACAACTAGTTTTTGTGTTTATACTTCAGTATTTGATTTTAGTCGGCCGCACTATTTTTTTATTTATGAATTTAATTATTTAATTTATGAAATAACATGTCCGCAAAAGGATGACTTCGTTGTCACCCTAGCTCATTTCCATACAAATTTTAATTTCGAATTATATCGTAAATACTGCACCGATTGGTTTCAGATAAATCTAGAACCTCAGTGACGGAAGTTTTCTTTGCTATAAATAGCTTTACAACCTAATTAAGGCAAAATTCAGCTAATGTGACGGTATCAAACATGGGCCACAGGAAATGACGGTTCGAAATCTTGTTTCTGCTTTTTCTAATTATATGTTGTTACGAGAGTGGATTTCAGATGTTGGGTCCCGTCACGTATCATACGTGACGGACGGTGCTAGTATAGTTAATCTGTCTCCAAATGGTATATTTGTCGAAATATTGACAAATGAAAACTGATCCACAGGATTCTGTGTGGATCATGTTTAAAAAAGAATTTCATGAAATCCTTTGTGTTTCGTATGTTGTTCGAGTGCTAGATATTATTTATTGCTGCGTCACTGTGCAACATTACAGTCAAATTGAACTTTCTTTGGCTAGTTTTTGATTTTTCCAGCATCCAAAATATCAAGCGTCATTTCGTGTGTACCAGTTTCAAATGCCAATCATTCTTACAAAGTAGCGTCACTTATGGTTTAGATATCAAAATAAGAAATGTTTTTTGCGTCACTGAGGGACTAATTAGTCTCCTTAATTAATTAACAAAGGGCCACATGACGTGATTGTAATATTTTACCTGCATCTAGCCACTCATCTAGCCAGACATCTCGGAATGAAGCACTGTTTCTGTTTGTTTGACAGGGTAGGATATGCTGCCAACATATGAAGGTTTTCCCAGAATGCAGGGTATTCAGGGGTCAGTCTGCTCTTCTTTTCGTGTTAATTTGGCGACAACATTTTCGAAGACAAGAAATCCGTGTTGGATTGGAACACCGTGGGATAAAGCCCTCCACATACGTACGTAGATACAATTTATATTTATATACCCAGCTATATTATATTATCTTATGTGTATTAGCTTAGCCTCCTACCTAGCCATAAAAAGCCTGGTCCGGGGGCAACTTTCATTACAAAATTAGTTCCATTGAAATTCCACAATACGGCGAATATTAATGTAAATATCTTGACTAAATTAAGCTGAATGTGACAGCTGCTGCGTTGCATATTTTAAATATCATTCATTCTAAATTAAAAAACATTCATCTCCCATCCTTTTCGATTCCCATATGAATGAAAGAGACCAACAACTTAAATATAGAGATTTTAGCGGCCACGCCGGAATTGAGCACAATAATTGGGCATTGGGAAATCTCTAAATTGTTTGGTGTGAATGTGATGATGGGGAGAAGAATGAATTTAATTTTGAATGAATTATATTTAAAATAAGCAGTGCAGCTGTAAAATTCTGCTTAATTTAGTAGGGATGTTTTTAAATTCCTGCTAAAATAAGCGTAAAATCGATGTTTGACGTGTCTAAAAGTAGGTTGTCAATCACCTGTCCCTTTCCGTTCTTAAGAATGTGAAAGAGACATAACAACTTTAGCGGCAACGTACAATTGAGCCCATTATGTAAAGCAAGCCTGACCAGAAAAATAAAAAAAACCTAATTTGGGGTCGCCACAACGTGTCTAATTGAATAAAAACTTTGTAAGATTTTAATTTTGTTACACTCAAATTAAGGGAATTAAAATTAGAACTTTAGAGCGTGGCGAAAAATAACTTTAGTATTGGCAATACTAGCGCTTGCTTTGCTTGGTTTGGTTTTGGTTTGGTGCTGAATTTCATTTCTGTTCTGTATTGTATTGAATTTCTTTTATAAACTTATTTAAAATATCATTAAAATGAGCGGAGAGCAAGCTAAAAAACGAAAACTATCACAGGGGAATGGCACCGACGCGGCTGGTAATTTATAACCTCTAATATTGTGGACGTGTTATAATTTGTTGTAGATTCCTGTTTCAAGTTCTACTTATTTTCTTCCAGAGCCGCCCGTAAAGTTGCATATACAGTGTCCATATCTGGATACAATCAACAGGCATGTACTGGACTTTGACTTTGAGAAACTGTGCTCAGTTTCTCTTACCAGAATCAATGTTTATGCTTGCCTTGTCTGCGGAAAATATTTCCAGGTAAACTTATGCCTGCTAATATTAATAAAACCCCGCCCTGAAGTTGACTCTCTGACCAATTTTTCTAACAAGATCATTATTATTTTGAATAGGTAGCAAGAAAGATTAAATTGAAGGTTCATACACATAAGTTTTGCAGTAATTTATTGTTTTTAAAACTTAATAACCTCAATTTGTGGTATATTTTCAGGGTAGAGGTACCAACACCCATGCATACACTCACTCTGTAGCAGACGGGCACCATGTTTTCCTCAACTTGCATACTTTGAAGTTCTATTGTCTGCCAGACAACTATGAAGTTATTGGTAAGTGAATCACAAAAGCTTATTATTCAAATATTGTATATTAATATACACATTTATTGATATAAGACAACATTTTAGTCAAAAAGTTGTATAATTTGTTTGTTTTACCTTCATGAAACAGGGCCCTTATTAATGTTCCAAAAAGTAATCCAAACTAAAAGTCACTCGGTTGTCTATCTGTCCGTCTGTCAGCCCTTATTTCCTCTGAAACTACTGGACTGATTGAGTTGAAATTTGATACACTCAAGTATGTTTCTTTTGAATATTACAAAAAGGAATTAAATTGATTACAAAACACTGCTTAAATTGTCTTGCATACCTAAATTAGACTTTTATCCCACTAGATTCATCTTTGAATGACATCAAGTACGTGCTGAATCCAATTTTCACTCCAGAGCAAATAGTCCAGCTGGACACTGATACAAAAATGTCTCGGGCCATTGATGGGACGATGTACATGCCGGGCATCGTTGGGCTTAACAATATCAAGGCTAATGATTACTGCAATGTCATCTTACAGGTAAACATTTTATGTGAAATTTATATCCCATAATAGAATTTAAAAAATGTCTGCATATCATGTCTAATTTTAGAGGCTAAGACTAAGATAAAATGTTGATTTGGATTGCTCTTATTAGTTAAAAATTTTAGTCCAATAATTTATATGACAATCATAATTGTTTTAAAACCATTTATTTTTCTACTCATACTCAACTAATTTGAATTGTTGTATATTATTAAAAATAGTAAGCTCCACACCCGATGAACTACAAATAATGCTATAAAGTTTGGCACAACAAAGTGAAAAAGTAGGGCTAACAATGAATGAGTTTAAAACTAAAGTAATGACAAATGGACACAAAAGTGACATCACTTTAAATGGTAACAACATGGAATATGTAGACACCTATGAATATCTAGGCCAGACTATATCTCCTACCAACTGCATAGACAAGGAAATTGAAAAACGAATTGCCAATTCGTGGAAACGTTTCTGGTCCCTCAAAGAAATAATGAAAAACAAAGAAATACCACTAAAGGCAAAAACCAGAACATTTAACTCGTGCATACTACCATGCCTATCCTACGGCTGCCAAACTTGGGCACTAACGAAAAACAACCTAAAAAAGCTCCAAGTCTGCCAACACAGTATGGAAAGAAGCATTTTACACTTGAAATTAAAAGACAAAGTAAAACTATCAACAATAAGGAAAAAAACTAATGTAATGGACATCACAAGCTCAGTAAAAAAATTGAAATGGAAATGGATAGGACATATGATTAGGGAAGGCAAAGATAAATGGACTGAAAGAATAACACCTTGGTACCCAAGAGAGGGAAAAAGAAAAAGGGGAAGACAGTTTAGAAGATGGGAAGACGACGTAAAGGAGATAGCTGGAAAGATGTGGACAAGAGAGGCAAAGGACAGAGAGAGATGAAAAAACCCCTGGAGGAGGCTTTTGTCAAGAAGACAAGCTAGGGGAGAAAAGTGAAGAAAATGATATTACTATTATATATTTGTACCCTAGAAAAAAGCTATAAATAAATAAATAAATAAATTAAAAATAAACATAAGCATTTCTAAGTTTATCTTGTAGAAATTGCTACTCGCCTATAAATCCGCCAAAATGTACAGTAGCCAGCACATGCAGCTGGGCATAATGACCTTAAGAGTGTGTTTATCCAGTCGTAGTACGGGCGAAACTCGTATGTGATTGTCCAACCGCATGTGCTGGCTACTGAACACTTTCTATCCTATTGTGTAAATTTGTGTATCATATTTTAATTGTGTTTCCAGTGTGTAAAGCCTGACCAGAAAAACAAAAGTCCTCGCCGCCATGTTGCAGACTTCCATTTCCAATGGAACTAATTTTATAATAAAAATTGTTGCCAGAAACAAAATTATACATGTGGCGTTACCAGACATGTTTTTATTCTTCTGACCAGGCTTTATATTCTATTTATTCAGTAATGCATTTGAATTTTTGATATCGAAATTATTCATTCACAGTGCTTAGCCCAAGTGCGTCCGCTACGCAACTACTTCCTCCGCGAAGAGAACTACGCGCAAGTGAAGCGGCCGCCGGGCGACTCTATCTTCCTCCTCGTGCAGCGGTTCGGGGAACTTCTGCGCAAGCTGTGGAACCCTCGCGCGTTCAAAGCGCACGTGTCGCCGCACGAGATGCTCCAGGCAGTCGTCTTGTGGTCCAAGAAGAAATTCCAGTTTATAAAACAAAGCAAGTTCTTAGTTCTTAGCATGGATGTAAAAAAAAGGGCGGACGGAGTCTTGTTAAGCGCAAACTGTGTCCTTAAAGTCGGCCAGGCTACGTGTGTGCGGCCGCGTACATACAGTTTTTTTTTACGTCCATGGTTCTTAGTTCTTTTTACAGGCAATGCTAAATACAGTAGGGAATTTCTTTCCTACATTTGACATTGCCTGTAGGCTTAGCTATTAGCAACGTGTCAAAACGCGACATACATTTGAATTATTATTTTATTTTTTCTTTATTCGGAAAATTTACAGCTAAACTAACAAAAAAAAGATAAAAGAAATGGATGTAAACAAAACCATTAACAAGTTCTCACCTATAATTTAGAACTAAGCAATAAACATCTATTTTTAATAGTATTAATTTAATTAGTAAAGTAAGGACTTATATTTTGTTTATAATTTCAGGTGATCCCATTGACTTCTTATCATGGTTTCTCAACTCTCTGCACATGGCCTTAAATGGGACAAAGAAACCAAACAGTTCAATTATTTATAAATCATTTTTAGGCCATATGAGAATATACACTAGGTAACTTGCTTAAAATTTATCTCTTAATAATGTGATTTAATGTTAGTTTTTATTTACTTAAAAGATTCCAATTATTCCAGAAAGTTGCCACCTCCAGATGCCGATGATGCGGCGAAAGTTGATCTCAATAGCGAGGAATATCAAGAAATGATCACTGAGTCCCCATTCCTATACCTCACCTGTGATTTACCGCCCACCCCCTTATTTACCGATGAATTTCGAGAAAATATTATTCCTCAGGTATTTATTTATTTTATTTTTAGATTCATACTTTTGCCATTAAAACAAGACACGAAAAATCTGGTGCCTGAAACATCTTACTGGATGTAGGTTCTTCAAGTGCGTATACCCATACTGTTGTGGTACTTGTGTCTTTAACTAACAAACGTTTTAATGCATTTCAGGTGAACCTGTACCAACTTTTATCGAAATTCAATGGACAAACATCGAAAGAGTACAAAACATACAAGGAAAATTTCCTAAAGCGCTTTGAAATTACGCAACTACCGCCATATTTAATTTTGTACATAAAAAGATTCACAAAGAACACATTTTTTGTTGAGAAGAATCCAACTGTCGTTAACTTTCCAGTCAAGTAAGTCGATGGTGGAAATGTCAAAGGGCTTAAAGGACAAATCGTCATTTTACAGGAGAGCAGAAAAACGATTTTTATAGAAAAAAGTGCATAACTTTTTTGTTTTTAAAGCGATCAATTTGGTTTAAAGACCAAATTTTATATTTTTTTGAGCTGAACTGTATCCACGCTTTTAATTTAACCCAACTAGCTTAGTTTAAAAGATAGATGTCCTTTAAGTTTCGTACTTTTATGATCTTGTCCTTTAAAGCCAAAACAGACTAAGAAATTAAGAAGTGCTTTGGACTTAAAGGACTGCACTTAACATATTAAAAGGTCTTAAAGGACAATTGCGGTCTAACCATACAAAAAATCTGTCCTTTACACTGTATAAGCAGAATGTTTTGACTCACCACCTGCATGCTTATTGACCTCTTCGTTGTTTCCAGTTCTATGAAAACCGAACCTTTTAGAACAGAATCTTTTTTTAGCGAATTGTTTACAACAATTATTTCTATGTCACATTCTTCCTGATTCGTGATTTGACTATTATGCAGTTTTCTGCTTTATCTCTTGGATTGTCCGTATGTACGTAGCTACATATTTGAGCCACTATAATTTAACCTGAGAGCCCTTTTCGTGTTGCCGTCTTTATAAAATAAATGGAAAGCGAGCATTGATTACGGCACCACATGTCGTTGGTCTTTTGTTGGTCAGTTAATCAAGTTTCGGTATTCAACACCAGTCAACATTTCTTCCCATAGATCTTAACGTTAGCAAACGTACTGATTTCGTGACAATTTAGTACAGCTAATGCTATTCCACGAAGTGATAATGTTAGAATGGGGTACTTTTTTTACCATTCAAGTGCTTTTATCTGAAATTTCAGCACATTTTAAGAGATGATTGGTTCTTTTGTCCTAATTTAGTTGACCACAGTTGACTGTCATTAAAACATAATATCTTTTATTTATTTTTTGTTAGTTTTTATTTCATATTACATATTCTACATATTCTACAAAAATGTAGTATTTTTTTTAGATAAGCAAGGAATTTAAATTAATTTATTTAAAAACGCTGATATTATCGTATTCTTTTGGTTTTATGACCTGAAACCATTATATTATTACGATTGTTTGTTTGAAACCATATATTGTTAGGGAATAAAATATCTCGAAAATGTTTGTGATTTATAGTTACAAAAAGTGATTAAATACAGGTACGCCATTCTATCCCGTCTTAACTTTCTTTTGTAAAGTCGAACTTTAACGAAATAATCCAGTCTCAAGTGTAAAATGGGATAGTTCTGTACGTCACATATCACGCCTCCTGCACAAAAAGCAGGGAAAAGCTCAATTAAGGGTTGGACTTTCTGGTCTAGACACTATAATTATAAGTCACATGTCATTAACTTCCTATGCTACGTGTCCTTTAAGCCTATACGTGTGAATACAAGATATGTGAGTTTGGGTCGTAAATATCCATAAATTACTAAGTTTAATTTCTTAATGTCCTTTAAGCATAAAGAATTATATGAAACTGACCTATAATACCAAAAATCGAAAAAAGTGCATTTTTCAAAATTCTCTCCTAGCTCCATTATTTGATATAAAAAAAATTCAAATATACAGATCGAAAGAGCTTGACGAGACGAATAGAACTGCATCAAAAAGTGATTTTCGTCAAAATGTCCTATAAGCCCTTTGACATTTCCACCATCGAAGTTATTTCCAGTGAAAATTAAATACCCGCCTAAAATTACAGCAGTTTTCAGATTGTTATCAATCAGTGTCATATTTGCAGGAATGTTGATTTCGGCGATATCCTCACGCCCGAAATAAAAGCTCAACACAAGGGCCAGACTGTATATGAATTAGTTGGCAACATCGTCCACGACGGCACTCCCGAGAAAGGAACGTACAGAGCACACGTGTTACACAAACCTACACAGCAATGGTAAGCTTTAATAAAATTTAAGGTCACCACTTTTTCGAATAGTTCCTAGAAATTGAAATTCAACAGTTTAAAAGTTAGTTTCTACAAATTCCCTGGACCGCCAAGAAAACCAAACTGTCTATATTCAAAGAGCTTCACATCCGCACGCGCCTCAACTACATGCCAACAACGCATCATGTCGTTCTTTGGACACATTGCACGTCGTCCCGACAGCCTCGAATACGCGATAATGACGAGTAAAGTGGAGGGCAAAAGACATTGCCGCAGACCACCAGCTAAATGGAGCGAGCAAGTGACGAAGCACTCCGGGCCCCGGGAGCACCAGGCGCTGCACGCGGCGCAGGAGCGGGCCCAGTGGCGAGCCAGCTGCACCCCCCACAGACATGGCGGGCACGATCCGAGGCATTGAGGGACCGACTGTACAAAAAGAGTTCTATAAACTGAAATCCCTTTATAAGGCAAAACAACTTTATAAAATGCATCCGTTTTCGACTTTATACTTTGGTATAAAATTAAGGTAGCAATATAGTGGCCACTGCCTTGTAAAGGTTCCACAGTACACAAGAATTTAATGGTTCTAATTAGAATTTAAGGGTTTTGCTACTGAAGTACTAGAGGTTTTCAGAGCATCAACTCTCTTTTTCCAGGTATGAAATGCAAGATCTCCATGTGACCAGCATATTGCCACAGATGATCACGCTAACGGAAGCTTATATCCAAATTTATGAACTTAAGCAGAATTAATATTTAAAATTAATTCTTTAGTGTGTACTGTGTACATAAAATTAAACTAGTTAAGCACAATTTATTGGTTTTATTAATTGAATATACAAATCTGCAGTATTTATGCATCACATTTAACAAACTGTGGTCATGGAATGACCTTTTACTCTTAAAAACAATTATTTAGTTCCATAATTAAATTAAAATATAAATTCATAAATTATGCAACAATTATATTAAAGAAAATTTGTATAAGTATTTGACACAGTTTGATAAATGATCCAATTTATGTAAAATTCAAATACCAGGGAATGGTAGACAGTTCTCTTTTTCATACATCTCACTTTAGTTAATGATAATATCAAAGTAAATACTGCTAAAGCAGTTCGCAGTAGGTAATTTGTAGACTTACAACTGTATGAATGCCCTTATCAAAGAAACTACCTACAATTTCCAATGTTCATATTACATTAGTGGCTTTCTCCCTTCTTGCCAGCTACACGCTTGAATTCTCCCATATTGGTTGTTGAGATTGGAGAGCCATAGAATGCAAGATGATCAATCTGAGTAACCTCACTACCAGACTGGTTGTCTTTCACAAACAACTGGATGTTTTGGACATTTTGAAACTTCACAAACTTGAGTGGAATTGGGTTGCCCTCTAAATCCTTTGGGGATATCCTGTAAGAAATATTTTTGAGACTTAAAAGAAATTCTACCAATAAGTTATTCATTATTTATAATATAGATAAGCAATTAATATGAACTAACCAGCTGTTTCAATTGAAAGGTTGAATAGTATGTTTGATCTTTTTTATTTAAATTGTGAAAAGAATGAACTTAAATAGATTGAATAAAATGCTACATCAGCGCTGCATGAGTCAAAACCAATAGTATTGTTACTTACTCCAAGTCCTGGACCGAAGCGTTTCCAGCTGCTTGGTCAAAATCAAGTGTTCTTGGCTGATTGATGAACAGCTTCACAAACTTGGGGCCCTTATCAGCAGGAGCCTTGATCTTTAACGAGTGCAGTTTTACTAACTGGAACAAAAATAATGTTCTACTAAGTCACACAGCCATTATACATTGGCTATAATAAAATAACTACAATGACAAGAATAAAACAACACAAAAGAATATACCTTATACCCTAAAGAATTTCAGTATAACAACAAATAGAATTAAATAACTATGCATTTAAATCTATTACTGATAGCAACACCAAAACAGTGATGATGTTGCTGGGATGTTTTTACCCGACTACGGCGAAGCCAAAAAGGAAGGGTAATTCATTTACTGCTTAAAAAAATTAAACATTCTATGTTGTATGATGTATTTATTTATCTATTGGATTATCTATGAGAGAGACATGATGTAAGGGCATTCAAAAAGAAAACCAAACCAAATGTAAGCAGATGTGAATTAAAAAGAATTATACCTGGTTGAATGTGATGTTTATGATGAGCTGTTCATCACAATCACTCGCAAGATAACCTCCTCCACTGGTCAAAGCATGGGCCATTGGATGGTCATCAGCCTCATTCAGGCACTCGCATTCATTCTTGATAATGAATGTACCCAAATCCATCTGGAAATAATGATAAAAAATGTTGACATGATAAAGGTAAATACCTACATCAACCTCTAGACTTCAGCTTAATACACTTGCATTGAATATTTATTAAGTAAATAAAGTATTTATTGAGTTCAATAATTCAATAAATTCTAGAAGAAATAATTATTTACTTGTCAGTTAACCTTTTACAAAACTATCCAAAAAGGTTTTGTTATTAACCTGAATGTTTTTTTGCAAAATACTTTGTTTTTCTGGCATTACTATTGCATGCTGCATGGGAGCACAGGAACAATACTGGCCGATATCATTAGGGGAGGCATTTGTCTAGCAGTGGATACCAATTACGTAGAAATGATGATGATGAATATAACTTACATGTCCTGCCACAGCACTATCATCATCACCTGACTCTTCAGTTCCATAGTGCTGCCGCACCTTGTTCTCTAGCGTGGAGGTATCTGCACCCTGTAGTCGGTCAATCCTTATCTGAAATCAAAATAGAAAATTTAAGACAATAGAAGAGGAAATCATGAGTTTGATTGATCATTGTTGTGACAAACTAAGATGAACCTCAGCATTATTTGGCAACTTGTACAGATGAGAAATCAGATCTGACAAAACCTTCTAAATACACAGATATTAATAAATTCTGTCTTTTACCTTTTGTATATTCATGCAATTATCAACTCCTTACCCGGTTCCTGTAAAATATAAACGTTGGCATCGCACTGATGCCTTGTCCACTCGCCGTATCTGCACATCTATCTACGTCCACTTTGAGGAACACCGCTCTTGGGAACTTCGCTGGCAACTGCTCAAAGAAAGGAGAAATCCGTTGGCATGGCGGACACCTATACAACAACACAAAGCCAAAATTATCAATCCACAAAAATTATCAAAAACATTGAGAATGACTAGGGGAATTAACCGGATAGTAAGCTTACCAAGTTGCTGTGAAATCAGCAACAACGAGTTTTGTTCCTGCGTTAGCCAATTCTGCCTGAAAATGGGCTTCATTTTCAATCACAGTAGCTAAACCCATTGTTATAAAAACAGAAAATTGATGGAAATTACAACTAAATGCGTGTGGGAAATTGGATTTCGGAATGACTTTTCAAAATGGTTGACACTTTTTTTTTTTTTTTAAGTTTCTTTCTCCCTTATGGAAAAGGCAAAGGGATCTAAGCCCATACAGCCTAGTCTTTAGTAGTTTCTTGCATTATCCAAGTTTAATGTCTTCATTTTAGTCATTATTTCTTCAGTTTCATTTCGTCGTCTGTAGTCATGTCTTGCATCCATGTTAAACGTCTTCAGTAGTTTCATTTCTTATTACGTGATCATTGAAATGCAAGGGTGGTTCTTACATTCCAATGATACTGAAGTTTAACGCGGGGTATCAAACCAAAAACAGCTAACCACTCATTATTTCTCACTTTCATTGAATAGTTCTTCTTTGACGGCACATTATCGCACTAATTCCAACATATTAACACCACAATTACCATGAAAAACTAATTTTAAAAAGGACGAAACAATGAACCCGCCATTTCCTCTCGATTCCCGCGTAAAAACCCATGGTTGACACTTTGACTGACATTTTTTTTTTTTTTTTTTTTTAGTTTCTTTCTCCCTTATGGGAAAGGCAAAGGGATCTAAGCCCATACAGCCTAGTCTTTAGTAGTTTCTTGCATTATCCAAGTTTAATGTCTTCATCTTCAGTCATTATTTCTTCAGTTTCATTTCGTCATCTTTAGTCATTTCTTGAATCTATGTTAAACTTCTTCAGTAGTTTCATTTCTTGTTACGGGATCATTGGAATGCAAGGGTGGTTCTTACTTTCCAATGATACTGAAGTTTAACGCAGGGTATCAAACCAGAAACAGCTAACCACTCATTATTTCTCACTTTCATTGAATAGTTCTTCTTTAACGGCACATTATCGCACTAATTCCACCATATTAACACCACAATTACCATGAAAAACTATTTTTAAAAAGGACGAAACAAACAATGAACCCGCCATTTCCTCTCGATTCCCACGTAAAACCCGACATTTTTAATTCACTCACTCATCATTATAGTTAGGTAGAGAGGAGAAGCATATACAGCCTTATCAACAGTAAAAATTTGTGAAATAACTAATACCAACTAATAAGAGGAAAGATTTGATTGTTTGTTTGCATTTAATGGGCTCCGGAACTACTGAACAGATTTTAATGAAACTATGTATAAAGATAGAATAGACGTTAGGGTGTAACAAACAAAGTCAAAGTCAAAGTATTTATTTTTAACTTTAGGATATTAACATCACATCATTTAGTTAAGTCAGTTACATATTCTTTTGTGGCGAGTTCAGAAATTTGGCTGTCTTCTGTGAAGAAGAACTAGCCAGAAGAAACTCCACAGGCGGGCGTTGCATCCTTTCAAAATATTTTTACAAAATTATAAATTATTAGTTTAGGTTTTGGGACGAAAAGATATTTTAAAATTTAAAAGATTCCCGAACGCTGCCCATCCAAGTTGGATTCGACGTTTGACCTCCTTCTCGAAGTTAGATCCGCAGGCGAACCTGAGTCACCGACATAGCCCGAAGTATCGCTCAACTTAAGTGGCAATGGGCTGGGCGGGCACATTGCGCGTAGAACCGACGGCCGTTGGGGCAGAAAGTTTCTTGAATGGCGACCGCGCTCCGGAAGACGTAGTGTGGGCAGGCCCCCCACGAGATGGACCAACGATCTGGTGAGTGTCGCGGGAAGCCGCTGGATGAGGGCAGCGCAGGATCCTTGGGGGAGGCCTTTTGTCCAGCCGTGGACATGATGATTTTAGGTTTTTACAAACATACATGCCTATGTAAGTACGACTTTAAAGGGACTCAATTGTCTGTTTTTAAAAAAATACATATACCTAATTATATTACCTTTTACCGCTGGAAAATTCTGTATTCCAACAGGAAAAGCTAAAGACGCGGGCGGAGCTGCAAGGCAGAAAGCTAGTAAATTATAAATGCGTTTCTTGCAGCGTCATCGTCGTCCGATATCGTTATTTATAGTAAGTAAGTTACAGTGTATGTACATATTTTATCAAGGGCTCTTTTTAAAACTCAGGGAGATGGGTAAGCCACGCTCTGTTTAAGTTGGATAGGCATGTGCTAAAACTTTATACTTTCAATTAATATCATCAACTTTTGATAAATCAATAACTATGACTAAGGCGTCTCTTATACGATTTTTGTTAATATCGGATAATCTTTAAGTAAGCTTTTAACCTCGGGTAGAGCGTCGATGGCTCAGTGGCGAATTTTTCTTGGTCAACTTCACACAAAACCCTCGAATTTAATCGCAGGTGTGTGCAGATCACAGGTACAGATTTCGAAAGAACATCGAATAATCGTACACATGAATTCAAAAATCGACAACACGTTAATATCTAAGTATCGAGGCCTGAACCCGCGCTTTTTGAATGACAGACAATGGTCTAGCCACTTGGCCACCAACACTCTTAAGTCTCAGAAAGGTTTAAGTGATTAATATAAAATTGTAATAACGTCTTCCTTCCTTTCTACTTATACTAACTCTTTGGCGTACCTATATAGATTAATACACTACATACCACGGAATCGGCGACACCGGATTTCATACTGATGGCGCATTATCGCCATTCTAACCTCTTTTAAATGTTCTGTGCTCTACATACAGAATTATTACGAAAATAGAGCCTATCAAAATATATAAAGCAATTTAATATAAAAACAAGTACAGATATTAAGTTTAAGGCGTATCTAAAATTCTCTATCCGAAAGAAAACAATGTTATTTTTGTTACTGTAATACGTTTGGCCCGCAAGATCCAAGTTTATTAAAAAAGATCGCGGGCGATTTGTATGGCTTTCAGTAATTTATAGCGAGGATAATCCTCCCTCGGCTCGCTCGACCCACGAACTTTCCATTCCAAGTCGTCACTGCCGCCACCACATGCCCGTAGGGAACAGAATAAATTAATATTATTCACATAGAAGTAATTTTTGTTATGGTTATCTAAGATAATAATATTTTGGATTAGCCTCTTTTTTTTGGGCCCATACTATAATTTTTTTATAGTCTAGAGTCTACTAGGCCGAGAGTCGCGGGTTCGAACTCTGCGACAAACATTTTATGTGATGATGACATAGATGTATGATAAATTTATTTTAAATTTATATCTGATCGAAGGATGATGAAATGCGCACTTGTTTGTGTTTGCCTTGTGTCTGGATGTTGAATATTTTTATTAGTATGTAATGCAATTATCTATGTATTTACTATTGCAGTACAGGGTTAGACACATTATTATTATATAAATAAACAAACTAAAGATAGGTGAGAACATAACTACGAATAAAAAACTAAATGTGACGGATATTATTAATTTTGTTGGACTTTTACAAAATATTTATGTTATTAGTAAGTTTTTTTTTCATAGCGAACCCTTTTATAGTAAGGACATGTTTTGATGGAACACAGACCGCAATAATACAAACTATGGCCCTGATTCTAGTTATTATTAACCTCTAACTTAAATTTCAAGTGGAACCAAAAGGAACAGGTGATTGTGAATTTAATTCTAAAGACATCTTACTTACTAGAGTGACTCAGCGACCCATCGATTTAACGTGCCGATAGTAAATTTTAGGGAGCATACAAAAATAAGACTTAAAATTCCGCCTAATTTGACAATAATGCTTTTAATGTCATTCATTAAAAATTTGCTTAATTCGCGTACCGGCCTTTTCGGTACCCATACAATTAAAAGGACCGCGACTTAAATTTAAGTTGAAGTGTGTTTCGGAGCGTCGTCGTCGTCGTCGGTGGCCGCAGTGATTAGGGCCGTTGACTTCATTGCCCCTCTGTGGGGACATATATAGAATAAGCTGTTAACTGACTTTGGAGAATCACCACCACTAGTAACTAATATCATTGTTATTGTAAGTGCAGTTCGCAAGAGACAGTATGTTTTAATAATTTCTTACAGCTAATGACAACAAGGCATTCAAAATTGCCGATAATTGTCAATAGGTAAATAATTATAACTTACATACAACATACGCATTGATGTTTATAATACTATATTATAATGTTTATAGAGGGTGGGTTCCAGGCCCTCCTACGTCAGGGGCAAATATATTTACAATAATAAGCAGAAATGATTTTATTGATTGTAAACAAAAAATACACGTCTCAAAAATAAATGGTATAGTACAAAGATATGTTATCTTTTCAAACTTAAGTTTCAGACTATCTTATAATTTACCGAGAAAAATCGAAGGGGCGCAAAGCTTTTTTAAAGTTATAGTTATCCTACGAAAATAAAAACGTAGACAACACAAATGTCTCTACATTTTCTGAGGTGCCCTGACGACTGTAGGAAACGAAACTCAAGACGATTAATATCCAATTTAGCGTGAAATTTGAAAAGATAAGTAAGCAACTGGTGTTTATGGAAATGATTAATTGTAAGCTAAAAAACTAAATGTGATTGTGTGTGTAACCGTTTTCTCCTGTCTATATTTAATAATTAGGTGATAGTTACGTTTTTTTTACATAATTTTTATTATTAGGTCTTCGTTGTTTGTACCAATTTTATGAAAAATATTAGTGTAAAGAGTATTTTTTGTTTCATTCACACTCTTAGTAATTACTTTCATACAAAATCCTGAATAAGTCCAACTACAATCCGATTTGTTTACTATTTGTGCGCACTGAAGACACTTGCGAATAAAAATGGACGTCACCAATTGTAGCACTCCAGTCTAGAGGTGGATTTAGCCGCTGAAACACGGTCGCTGAAATAATGTTTAGCCGTACTTAAGAAGTTGAATTAATTTTATGTTTTAACCTACATTTATATCTTAAAATATGTCAAAGTATTTAAAATTACTATTGTTTCTAACACTTGTGGCGTCAATATATGCTTCGATTGCAAGAGGGCATTTAACCTTAAGAGATCCAAGTAATTGGCTGGAAGTAAAATCGAACCCAGCCAAACAGAAGCATGTTAACGAAGACATGCCTACTAAATCAGACCTGGCAGTTTATCTGAAGTCTTTAGATAAAATCATCAAGTTCTCCGCTGCGAACATGAATGACATTGATCTCAACTTTGCATTTGGGCTGTTTCTCGTCAACGGTAAGTAGGTACTCACTTATTCTTTTGTATTCGTAGAGTATGAAAAATTTCTATTATATATTTTTAATCAGTTTGTGAAATCATAATCTCTATTTTATTAAAGCTAGAAGTATATAACGTACTAACCAAATAATGCAAAACCTCTCTGATGATAACTCAGATCATGAACCGAACAACTTTTATTCTGTAAGTTTTCTGAAATCGCTTTTTTTTTTACTTTTCCTTCAAATTAAGCAGCTGGCCAAGTCAACTACTCGTAGTAAGGGAAGCAAAATAAATAAATTGCGATTTTAGAAAACTTGCAGATCAAAAGTTGTTTAGTTTCGTGAGCTGAGATATTTATCCCCCGAGAGAGAGAGTTTTGCTTTATTTCAAAGAAAAGAGTTCAAAGAATTTATTTTTTAACTTTTGGATATTACATCACTTAGTTTTAAGTCAAATTTACATAATCTTTTATTTTCTGGCGATTTTATTAACGCATTGTATAACTCATGAAGGAAGAAAAAATTTTGCGCGCCCTGATGGAGTAGTAATCATGCCTAGTACGTTTTGATTACTACTCCATCTGGGCGCGTAAAATTTTTTCTTCCTTCATGGTATAACTAATCTTTTAATTTTCAAATTGAGAATTTTACTATCCTACAGTGAATCTAAAAACGATACTAAAATACAAGCGCATGAGCACCCCACTGCCTGTCTCTCAGCCAATACGAGCTCTGGTGAAGAAGAACACGGCTCTCTTGAGATTCTTCCAACACATGGTGAACAAAGACAAGGCGTCCAGAAACAAGCAAAGTAAAGCGAGTGAGTACTATTAGAGACTACTATTATATATTCTGTGGTACATACTACTATGGTCTGTTTCATATAAATCCGGACAAAAGTTCATTGACCTCTTTCTTTTCTTGAAAGTTATTAAAAATAATGAACGTCGAAATGTCTGGCAAGGTCAAACGGTTACTCAGCCTTCTACTACGGTATGCCAAGCCAAATCGGGTTTTTCTGAGATAATTTTATACAGTTATATCGTATCGTTTGAAAAAAATGTGCGCATTGTATGGAGGAGGCAATGACCTTTTGTCCGGATAAATATGAAACAAACCATAGTTACAGCCTTCCTCCGTGGTCGAGCGGAAAAATGCTTGTCTCCATCTTGTCTCACATTATACACGTTTCGGACCGGTCGGGCACTCGTCGATCAAAAATCACTTTGAGATTGAGAAAAGGCTGATCCTGATTATACGAAAAGAAGATGAATTGGGAAGGCACGTAATAAGGCACGTAAAGCCGTTGGGCCCGGCTACTGTCTACGGATGTAGTTCTTTAGGAGGTTCAATATATCTGACACCAATGTGTGTGTAGGTAGGTTACCCTCGAAACTCACACTAAAAGTAGATAAGAAATTAGTTACAGGCTATAATCGCTGGTGAAACTCTTCTTTCTTGAGTGGGAGGTTGTCATAATACCTTCGTTATACACCACAACATAAAAACAACATAGAATAAAAAATAATACTAACACAGTAAAATACAATACGATTCAACTATTTATATTCGGCACTGCGGGCAGCGCAGGACTGATCGTTGTAGACATTTTTGGGGAAGGCCGTTGCCCAGCAGTGGACGTCTTTCTGCTGAAATGATGGTAATGATGAACTTATAATCTTGTTCTAGTATACTCCTTATTTGCCAACGATACCCTTTGGATCGAGCAGTTGGAACATTATGACGCGGTGTTCAAGACTGCAGAAAGAAAGAGATCTATTAAAGAGCTGACCACCATTTACAAGACCTGGGACCAGTACACTAAGCACATCTTCGATTGGGAGAAAAGATCTATTCCGGGTCCGAAGCTATCTGGTACGAATAACCATATTATTTGTATTAACAATATTATTTTATATTTCAACACACAAATACTTCCGATCTGGTGAAGATAGTGGGACGCCGCTGCATGTGCGCAACGCATAACCGATTTCTGTGGCAATTTTTGGGGGAAACCTTTATCCTTCAGTGGTCATCTAACTGCTCAAATTGATGGTGACCATATAAATTAAAACATGATCCTTGACTGAGCGGTACAACGTCCGTTATTCATTACAAAAATCCCGAGTTTGGATCATAGTGACATCCTATAAATAAGCCACTTTCTCCTTGAGAAGGCACGTATTGCCATACTCTCTTTGCTTGGCAGCCATGTTCAGGATAGCGATTGTTTTTGGTAACTCAGATGATCCGTGAGCGAGCATAATGCGGGCGCGGCCTAGTTAAAACTGTTTTTTCGTAGATATTCCGGCCCAAACATTTTTTTGTGGTTCCAAATCGATGTGTTTGGTGATTTGTCTTTCACTATGTATGCAATGACTGTTGATATTATTTTGCAGACTACTGTTTATCGGCTCTAGGCAAGAGCGAAGTGAAGATCCAGAACTCAGTGTCGGTGTGCGTGTTACCGCGGGAATGCCACTATATCCTCGTCAATGGCTCCTCATCGGGATATGCTCTAACTCATAGGTAATGCAAAATTCCTCTCAAATAATACCTATCCCGCCAAAAAGCAATAATTCAACAGATTTGCTAAATTCATACTGAACTTTAATGTTGTAGAGTTATATAAGACGGACGATCGCGTTTTCTATGTAGAGTTTTTTAATGTTTCTGCCGCATTATTGTTTCCCGTAGGAACATCATAAACAACTCTCGTCTTATACCGTTATTATACAATTCGTTGAGTTTTTATTTTATTCAGAAAAAACAGACGGTAAAAACACAATACTTAATAAGTACAGAATAGTAGTAATTCCATTAAATGTAAGCATGAAGTACAAACATATCGATTAATAGCCCTCTTACTAAAGTAGCGATATTTCCTAGGACATATTTATGTAATAAAAGAGAGAAACACAATTTCATATACTATTAATTTAATTAAGGTAGATACTCGTAATTAAGAATAGAAAGAAAAAGAAGATAGAATAAATAGTTAAATATGTTTACAAACTTATGTGTGCAGGATGCTGCTGATGATGCTAGCGCAGTACGGGCGCGGGTGCTCCTTACTGTCTCCGGTGGATGACCGAGAGATGACCGCCAGGCTCTGCTCAGCCGCCTACGCAGAGGCCCAGTACATCGCCATCAACCACTACCAGGTCATTGACCTGTTGATGGAACAAAGTATGTATTATATTATGTGTATGTTGGGGTATATTTTCTTCATAATGTGTACTAATAATGTGTATCACTTTTTGATGCGAGAACAATCTTGCTCATAACTTACATGTAGGTATAGTCAGTCAATCTGTAGTGAAATATTCAGCGAGATGTTCGGAAAAAATAGTTTTAAACCTACGTAGAATGGTATAAAACTTTAAATTATGTTCCGGATTATTTTACTGTAAGATTTATTCATTGAATTAGATTCTATCGTTTTGTTTTTGAAATCTAGAATGACAAAAAACCTGTTAGAAAGAGGGGGTGCGCCTAATTTTAATATTTTCAGCTCAGAAAGTTAAACACAATATTATATTATAAACTAAATGTCAATCAATAATTAACTAACTGTATAAAACTACCATGTATAAAGCATGCTCAGTAATAATTAGATTAGAACGAACACATAGTAGTTGGTACTATAAAAACAAAGTCTATGTCTATAATATGTCTATTAACATTGGCTCACTGTATATAACCCTTTTCCCTTCTAGTCTCATTCTGCACTATAGAAGGTCACACAGAGTTCCTGCAACGATCCTGGCTGGCAGCTGCTTTGAAGCGTCAGACGTCATCTGGATGTTTCTGGCTTACCAAGGAAGTACAGAAAATGCATAAAAAGAAGTATCAACGATCACGGCGATGGATGCTGGCGAAGAGTTTAAGCCAGCAGACCATCCAGGGTGAAAACTGCAATGGCCATCTGACAGCCGCTGTGGCTGCTGCCTTGTCCGGAGCCGTTAGGTTTATAGTAACCAACGCAAAATACCCTCATTATAAAAACATTCAGAAATGATTGGCGCTTAGATCAACCGAGGTTTTGCACATGGACTGGTTTGACGTCAATACAAAAAATAAAATGAGATGATTATAAGCAATTTCTAATACCTTAGCGTTTAAAACGAATATTATTGACTATAAACGTAAATATTAATTAGAGCAGTATGCGCCTGTGAGCCACATAATATACATTTTGTTGTATTAACGTTAGCAATTAGTGCCATTAAAATGTAGAGCAAGTGATAAGTAGTTTTATCTAACGGTATGTAATAAATAATAGATTATCGTTTTTTTTGTCCATGCAATTTCAGGCGTCTAACGTCGAACTGAGGTAAGTTGGCAATATTCTTAGGCTATGATGGTGTCTGCTTCTAAAACACAAAATGCCACCACTTGTGTATGCCTTTAAATTGCCTGGTTGTTAATTAATTTATTACATAAATGTGTCATGTGTAGAAATATGCCTAGTTATATCTAGTTGTGTCCCAAGTCCCAGCATTTGTTTTTTTACAGATCATTGGTAACATGGTTGTAAGAACATAATTCTTTACGATCCTTTATTTTAGTAGACATTCTTAAGAGATCTTAATAGATTATTTCCTTTCGATTTTCGAACGCGATATTATGTAATTTAACTATGGAATGAATTCTAAATGTACATAACAATTTGCATTCCATAACCAATAGCGCTTTCAAATACAGAGGTCGAGCACTTTTAATAAAAATGTTGTTTAAAATGTTGAATTTGTGTTGAATAGAACGCCTTATAGGTATATACTTTTCTTTTGCAGTGATATTCTGTGGCATGCTCGGACACACACATCTCATCAGGCGCTCGTGGTTAAATACATTTCTGAAGCATCAGACCGCCTTGGGGTGTTTCCTCAAGGTTCGCAACGGGTCTTTGGCGAAGAGAAAGTTGCGGAAAGTTCCTTCTGGACCTTGGGTCATGACGGCTCGGAGGAATAGGGCCTTCGCAAACGGGCTCTGTCACAGGCACGCTACTAGCATCGCCGCTGGGGGCCTCGCAGTGGCTACCAAATTTGTTGTACAGCTTTACTACTAGTATTATTGGTATTGTTATACTACGAAACAAATGCATTTAACGTACTAAGTCAATAATTAAAAAAATAATTAATCTCTTTATAATTATTGTTAATACTCGTATTTGTATTTAGTCTTAGAGATTATCGACACATGATGGAATTTTATATTGGTCACACTGCATCGTGCTCTGTATAATACACATTAGAAAGTATACACGTAGTTTTAATTTATAATAATAAGCTATAAACCATATTTTTCTTATAATTGATAATCAACTTTTTCGGAGACGCGGTGGAAGTGGTTTCAACCGACTACCAGACTCATTCTCCGGTGGCATTTCCAAGCTGCATTGTCTAACCCCAGTGGCTAAGAAATCCCTATATAGAATCCATCGCAATAATAATTGCCATGCGACATGATGATGAGTGGCTTAGTTAGAGGATGTCTCCCAACCGCAAGGCACCGCCTTCGCCGCCGTCGGATCGGCCTCACGTAGGTCGAAGCAAGCAGGCAAGGTTAAAGCAGGGCCGAGAGCTCTCCTAGGAGCCCGTTTCAGAAAGATAAAAATAAGAAAATAATTTAATGCACTTTACCTACATACATATTATAGCCAGATAAACATGTAAAGACTAGTTGGCTATGCAATGAACGAACATCATAAGTTCTTGAAACTTCGATATTGTATAGGTCCATAAAATGCGACTCTGAAAGTCTAACTGAAAGGAAGCTGCTTGCTTATCGTGTGGGGTTCGAGGTTAACCTACCTTACAAACCCTGTCCAGGTTTCGGAATTATAGAACTGCCTTAGGCTTCTAGCATGGCTCCTATAACGACTACATCCGTAGATAGTAGCCGGGACCAACGGCTTTACGTTCCTTCTGAAGCACAGAATCATTTTTATATTCGGATAATCAGGTGATTCAGTCTGCAATATCCTAACCAAACCGAAGAAAGTCTCACAAAGTGATAGTTGTTCGACGAGTCCCCACCGGGATTCGAACCCGGAACCTCCATAACTTCAGGCGAGCTTTTGACCACGAAGACTGTTAGCAAGGAAGCAAGCTAATCCAGATAAATTCTAGTTTAATCTTGGGCCTATGTTTGTGTCGCAAAATCAACGAATTAAGAGCTTCGCGTGTTTTTACACTTAGTAACAACTAACTACTTGTACTTTGCTGGACTTGTGAGGAGCGGAAGGCCTACGCCTTGGCTCTACAGCCTGGGTTATTATAGTTATTAAGCCATTTATAAAGTTCCAAAATGTGCACAGACTTATTGGTATAAACAAGAAGGTAGCGCGAGACAATTGAAGAAACAGGCGCACTTTACTTATGACTTTTTTACCAAACTGTAAGTCTCTACAGCCTGAGTTATTTTATTATAGTAAAGTTATTAAGCCTTTTCTAAAGTTCCAAAATGTGCACAGACTTATTGGTATAAACAAGAAGGTAGCGCGAGACAACTGAAGAAATAGGCGCGCTTTGCTTATGACTTTTTTACCAAACTGTAGTGTAGGTACAGAAGCCAGCACATGCGGCTGGACATTCGCACTACGAAATTCACCCCTACCGCTACGGAATACAGGCGCTCTCAAGGTCAACATGTCCAGCCGCATGTGCTGGCTACTGTACTTCTAGGATGTTTGTTTCTAGAACTTTCTTCAGCCAACTTGCTACTCGTATGAAAGGTGACTGCCAGACTGCCAGTGCGCATCTAGACCAGCCGGCCTCGCCAGTCGGAGGTGCCGGAGCCAATGTCGACCGGAACTTGCAACTGCGGCCATTCTTGCGTCACTTCCGGATTTTTGGATTCAAAAATGTGGGTACCGAAATATTATGGTCTTGTTTACCTAGAATACGAAAAAACAAACCTATTTTTTTAGTATGGTTGTTGACTTATTCTTCTTTGTAACATATTGGTTGTTTGATTTGTAGCTTTTTTATTTTATAACTAGTAGAGTACCTTAGTTAATAATAGTATTCTAGGACATGATACGAAACAATATTAAAATGGGGATTAAATTAAAAATGAAGTATGATTAGCCAAAAGTATATTCAGCAATATTACTTGTATACGATTATAGGGAGCTGAAATAATTTACTGAAAATATAAAAAATATTACGCAATATATATAATATAATGTATTATATAATTCAAGTATTTCGCTAAGACATCTAATAAAGTTTAGTTTTACAATGCAAATATCTTTAAATTACGATAATCACATAACAGAAATAATCCTGTAACGAGGTGCCTTATGTCACCTCGTTGCCTCTTCATTCTCATCTCATTTATCTTTTCTTTTTCGTCTAAAGGACATCATTCACGTTTCATACAATGTTGGACCAAAATGGTGTAAATGCCGGCCAAGGAAAAAAAGTGTATTTTTCGGATAGAACACGTCGTAGTTTCTATATTTCTTTACTTTTTTTTTACATTTTCTTTATATATTTTTTTTTTTTTTTACTTTTTTTTCTTAATAATAAACAAAAAAAAGTCGATGAATGATCATTCTTATGCATCATAATAATACTTTCATAATATATTTTTTAATTATATTAAACTAATACATACTTAATCCATGTGGGCCCCTATTATAATAATAAAAAAATAAGTTAAACTACATAAATTACAGGAATATAATACATTCAATACAATATGACTACATGCGCTGTGACATGCGTCAAAATAATACTTTTATAACAACATTTTTATTATTTAATTAATAGCTTCTAACTATACAACCATGGGGTGCACAGGATTAGTGTCATAGTAAAAGAATACAGGAATTGTGTGTTCTACCCAAAAGTTATATTTTTTTCTGCTGGCCGGCACTTTTACTTTTTTGGTCCAAAATGAATGATACCCTTTAAATATTTAATTTTGGAATTCATTCGTCAATCATCCGTCATTTTCATCCACTTTTATATATTCACATTTTGTTTTATTTATCTATTCATTGTGTCGGCCGATCTCTAAATTCTTGCAAAATCTTTTATTACCTATATTCTTTCAATTTGACAAAACTTTTTAAGTGTCTAAAACCAATACCAATATACATATTAATCAGTGATGTTCTGTATTATTACTACGTTTCGCCCGGACTAGAGATTGCAACCCGGTATGTTTTTCAACCCGGCCGGGTCCGGTAACAATCGCCGCCAACCAGCCATGCGCCAGCACACATGGTCTTAACTAACAAAATGTAAGGTAAAATTGGTTATTTTGTGTAGGATTAGTAATTAATAATATAACAAAAAGCATATTTTAGCTTGCATATAGCAAAACAATTCTTTTTCAGCCTGAAATAATGATCTTATAATAAGTTTTTAGCAGTTTTCGTACCTACCGGGCCCGGTATAAATGGCCGGGCCGGACCCGGCCGGGCCCGGTTTGCAATCTCTAGGCCCGGACGAAAAGAAGTTCCAGTACATTTTCTACTCGTCTGTTCCTGATTCTTGCGTTCGCGCTCGCAGGCTCGCCCTTAACCTTGGCGAGCCGCGTGTGTGACATAGCTAATAGTTATTTCTACCAGCCCCTATAACATGCCCGGTCATAATTAGTGATAGTACAGACATAATTTTGTCGTGCGTATTCTCTTATCCTATTGGAGGATATTTAAATATGGCGGGTTTTTTGACAGTTAAATGTGCGACAAACTTTTGTCATAGCACTGCATGTTACGGGAGCTGGTATCCTGTATCAAACTTCTTAACATTATCATTAGCTACCAATGCGTCCTATTTGAAGTGGCTCCTAGAAATCAGGTGCATGCGTGATTCACAGTAACGCGGCGGCGCGGCGGCGTGAAGTAGTACATTACCATGCGCCCGCGCACCTCTGCAGTCCCGTTACCGGCTCCCGGGAGTTGGCCCGAATTTTAATGACTTCGGGACCGATTCGCCAGTGCATTCCGATTCACGATTTACTGGGTGTCAAAGTCGAAACTGTTGTATCACGTACTACAAACTTGAATTTTCGTGAAGACGAAGTACTACTGGTGGTTTTGTTACAAGAACCGATGTGTATTTGGACTTTCATGATCGGGCTCGAGTTCTTGTTATTATTTGGGGCGCATTTGTGTTCAAAAGTGGAGCATACCCTAATAAATTATACAGTACGTGACATGATACACTATATAAATCAAAATTAATCAGTGAACTATACTTATGTACGCG
This sequence comes from Teleiodes luculella, assembly GCA_948473455.1. NCBI lineage: Eukaryota > Metazoa > Arthropoda > Insecta > Lepidoptera > Gelechiidae > Teleiodes > Teleiodes luculella. The sequence goes on from OX419585.1 coordinate 4,132,925, forward strand.
CATAACTTCAGAACGGCTGCACCGAATCGGATAATTATTATTTGGTTGTCTTTAGTATAATTGGCAGGGAAATGTTTGTACGATTTTTTTTGCAGCGGAAAATCACCTAATTCCCACGGAAAGATGAAAACAATGCGGGCGTACCCGTGCCACCGTGCGCGGATATGTAGGTAAAAGTTTCAATAGAGATGAAATAATACCATGAAATGTCAAATTTTATTGCAATGCAAAAAAATACCTATATTATAACACTTGTCTTGGTACTTTTTCTTTCATTTAAAAGGACTTTCAAACCATAAGCACTATAAATATATGGAAACTAATTAATAAACGGGTCACCGCAGATCTTACAAAATAAGATTGCATCCTCGGCAATCGCACCGGTTATTTTCATTCTCCCATGAACCAGTTTAGCCACCGGTCGACCTTTCGTGACGTGCTCATCCTTATACAGACATATCCTCAGCTTCCACAGTACAAGTTGTAGAAGTAGAACTTCTTTAAATTAGGATACAGAGAAAGCTTGTGGCAAAATTGAGAAAAAATAATATTTTGAGATAACGCAATAGTTACCTACACATTTATATGGGATTTTAAGTATTTTAATTTTGTCAAACATAAGATTAGGTATATTTAGCGGTGAGCAGAAAGCACTATAAATAGTCCCTATTATTTATAGTGCTTTCTGCTCACCGCTACACCGCTACTACCGCTCACATTTGTTAAGTATACTTACAAAAAGCTGAGTGAAATCTACCAACCCGCACTGGGCCATTTGTCTGTCCTATGATAGATAGATGCATCGTAATTCAGGATAGGCTCGAGGCCCTTTGGTGACTTCTTTGGGGACATATAAATTATATGACTTTCTTTATGAAAAGGGACTTTAATATAAGTTTTAGTTTCTAGTAATATTTAAAACCTTTTGCAAACATCGAAGTGCATATTATGGATGACAGAGGGGAGAGGATTGCTAATATATTATGAATAACATTTCCGTCCTCCGTGGTCCATATCGACTTTTGGAAATATCATAAGGTTCTTTGACTCTGAGTCATATATGAACGAACAGTTAACTTAAAAACTATGTACTTGCATAAATGTCTACTATATATAATAGGAATTTCACGACAATGGTCAAGTCGAGTTATTTCGATAACTAACTATACTAATTTTCTAAATCTTGGGTAGGGAATATAAGTCGACTAAAAATTGACTTACAATATCTACTTCCTATTTATATACCGTGGTTTGCATGATCTTAATTACGTGGTGTCATCTCATGTGCAGTATGACGGCAATTTGGGTTAAAGGTAAATACTTTATGAACTTTAAGTGGCACGTTAGTGTAGCATAATTATACTTTATTTGCAACTTTACGACGTAGTTTTTCAATTTCATACAGCGTTGCCGTTCATCAATTTTAAATCGTTATCGTTTAAGTCATTATCAGTTCATATATACGTAACCACGGATCCCCACTGAGGAGCTCAAGCTTACTATAAATTCGTTTCGGACGGTTGGTTCCACCGACAGGTTTCACTAGTAGGTCCATCTGGATTTTAAAAATAATAATATATGTTTATTTGCCGGACATCACAACACGGAATACAAGATTCGACAAAAATAATATATAAAAAAAACTCTACATAAAACTACATGCAAACATTCCCCTGTGTTGCGACACCTACACAAACAGGGCCTCACTCAGCAAAAGCTGCAGCCTGGCTGGGCTACGGCGCTGGTCTTCCGTGAGTCCTATTGGTCGGGCCACGGACGACCACAAATGTTGATAGCTGCTGTCAAAGCTATAATCGGGCTTAGAGAGAGAGGTGGGAGCCGCTTCTTAGCTATGGGCTTAGACGACCATAAGTATTCTTCCCTTCTTTTCTAGTACTCGTACGAGTAGATACATTTTAAACGTATGTAACCTGTGGGTAACCTATTGCCCTTTATCATAATAGCTGTTATGAACAAAAACTTTTATAAAATACGATACCTATATTTTTAAGCTTTTTCTTTTGCTTTTTTCCTTAAATGATGTCAGCGATTCTTAGTATTGGTGAATTTAAATTAAATATTGATTGCTCCCAGTATAGCTTCCTTATTGAATAGTATCCTAATTACAATCAAATTAAAATTTTCCTTCTATTAAGCCATCTTATCAGACTACCTACTATGTGTTTTTTGTGTCATCTTTTAAGTAACTATAAAATAACATCTCTTGATCTTGACTGATTGATTTGTTATTTTGCTAAGCGTATAATATTCAAACTAGCATAGAATTATGTAAAGTTGGCGATATCTAGAAAGAATTTTGCGAAATGATTAACTTAACCCTGACCTATGACAAGTAAGTATTACGTTGTTACGTTGCGTTTAGATTACTACAGATAGTTATTACTTAATTTAAATATGTTAAACTGCAGTTATATTCGAGAATTGAGTTGTAAAAGACACCTGCAAGAAAAGACCTCAACAATCATCTTTGAAGGCTTTCCCACATCCCCACCTGTTTGTGTCTACAAAAAAATATTATCCTTCTGTGTGCAATAAACTTTTACTACTACACTAATAAACTACTAATAAACTATTTATTACTAGCTTTCCGCCCCGCAGCTCCGCTTACGGAAAAAGTTCTGACTGGACTCTTTCTTCTTGTCCATCGAGAAACCAACATATGACATAACCACGTCACAATAATAAAAAAACATTGTAAAGTGAATATAGTAGTATTGTATTGTGATATATTTTGGACAATTTACACAATATGTTTATAATTTATAGCCTATGTGTTATTCTAATATATAAGCTATATTATTTTTAAGTTTCATTAAAATCTATTCAGTAGTTTTTTCGAGAAAGAGTAACAAACGTCCATCCATCCAACGTATGTACATACAACGGATATACATCCTCACAAACTTTCTCGTTTATAGAATTCGTAAGATTTTCAGATTCCAATAGCGCCTTTTCTGATAACTACAGCAACAGCAAATTTCCTGAATATCCTAATCTAATTGACTTTCCATTACCGTGCTCGTATACAACCGATGAACTTTTGCTTCTAGTTAATACTTTTGCTCCAGCGCACATTTTGAATGCGCGGTGCGTCTAAGAGCATTGACTTGGCCTGCCGTGGCACAGATTTCCTAGCGATGTCTAGACCGGTTGTATATCACTTAAGTTTAATATATAAATTTACCATTTAATTTATTGTCAGTTTAGTATACTACAAAATTTACAGTGCATAATTTGTTTTTTTCTTTGATTCAAGACCAATCTTCACTGTTATTTTGTCTATAAAAAAATCAAGGGGTGATTTAGAGTATAAAACTAACCAAGTTTCTTTCTCTCTCCCTCTCTCTTTCTCTTCAATAAGGGACACATCACGTTTAAAATTAAAAACCAAACATATCATGCAGAGTTCAAGTTACTTCATATTTTCCTTCACTGAAAATCGTCCTATTGATGAAATAAACATACATGTAAACTTATTAAAAGATCGCAACCACATTGGTTGTCGCAATGGAAATGCTTTGTAGAGGAATATGCCCAACGGTGGGCGACAAAAGGCGAAAAAGATGAAGAATCACATTGGTTCACAGTACCAATGTCGTCTCGCAAATGGAAAGCAATAAATCTACCACTACTCTACCGAAGACACTATAACGTAATCAAAAGGAAGGGCCCTCAAACCCAGACGTATTACCCAATCCAGAAAAGGCGTGCAAAATCTAACACTTTGGCCATGCTATCAGCATCCGATGACTAAGACATCTCGCGCATACATTACGGGATGTTGCAGATGCGCCATTGTTTCAAACAATAGCCGCTCGCGCACCCACTGCTCGCCTGTTAACTAACTATACGCCCTTGCGCACGATTCTTCACGTTCATTTCGACACTATTTTGGGGTCGTTATTAATTTCATTAATAGATATATTCACCGACATCTCTTGATATTAGTTTTATTTTCAAAAACAGCAATTAATTTTCCGAGTGATCGAATACAATGCATGCATTAAAATACACATAAATCGCTGTAAAAAAGCTGAATATCAGATTATATTGATCGATGATCTGACGAGGGTTGCTGGAAGCCGCTAGATGAGTTCAAAGCCACACCGGTAGTTGAGGGAGGGAGGCCTTTCCTCGGCAGTAAAAAATTTTCGTTTCACGATGAATTTGTTGATTAGTAACAAAAATATTCATCCTTTTTATGGAAATAATACCTATGTCTATTACTTTTTAAACAGGTGACGTTTCTTTGTATTTTACCATTTTAAATGGTAACGATAATACTCGAGCATATTGTTTCGTTTCGATTTGTTATAATATGTTCATTGTTCATACTCATAAAGTCCGTCTGTAAACTTTGCTGAAACTGAAATATTTATCGCATTACAAAATATACCTCAGAGAGGTGGGAAAACTGCGCTGAGCAATATGTAACATAGTTTTTTTTTATTGTTATTTAGGTAGAAATCTGAGTAATGCAATGACTGTACGCTCTCATTATCATTATAATCGAACGCTAATTGATCAGGGTGCAGCCGTGTGTGGCTAACCTTGTTGCAGTCAGTCGTGACGTCACCAGGAAATTATACCTCACCATGGCACCGCCTATCACCACAGCACCTTCCTATCTCACCCAGTCACTATGATTTATGCAATAAATATTACTAGATAAATTAATAAAATACTCATTCCACCCACTGAGCCAAGTTGGTAGTACGTCTGCCTTCGAAGCACAGGATCGCGGGTTTGAATCCCACCTACGGCAAACATTCGTGTGATGAGCAACTGCCAATGTTGTATATTTATATGTAGCTGTCTGACACCAATAGTACAGGCACTGCCTAGTTTGGAGTCAGATAGCCGTGTGTGAGATGTTCTCACATATTTATTATTATTAATAATAAACATCCTACCTAAGGCCTCATTCATGTCTTGCTAGAAATGCTCTAGCAATAAAATAATTTTGCTGCATTGACATTCATCATTGCGCCATGGCGCGTCATATTAATTAGATATACCTAGGTAAAATATATTTTTAATTGACAATGAACAAAGTTATTTTCATCACAGCCCGAAGTATCAAACTATTTATTTTTCAAGTTGTAGATGTTAGAGCTGAAACGATTATTTCTAAAGTTGATTTATTTTTATATACCCTGATTTCGAGTATGCATTATAATTACGAGTAAAGATCACTTTCAATTACTGTAAAAAAAGGACAAGAGTGTGTCAGATTCTGCTGATATTAGTTTTGAGCACTACAATAAAAAGTCGAATAACATAATTGAGCCAATGTTTGTGACTACAACTACAGCACAAATAATGTGAAACCCGACTCAGTACACACAAAAAACAGAATTAACGGACACATCCATAATGTTATGTACTTACATTACATAATAACGCTGGCCACACATAATAAATATGCTAAGAATATGCCAAGATGTCAAGTTGGAGCATTATTTAAACGATTAACAAATGAAGTTACGGAAGATGAGAGGTATAGTATAATTTCTGTATAAATGTATTACTGCTCCATTGCAAATGTCATGCCGAACCTAAATACCACAAACAAAATGATACTGTTGCTAGACGGAGGATGAAAAGAGAGAGATTTATTGCGGATGTTGCAGTTTAGAAAATAAACTTAGCTATTTATTTTTCCAGAATGCACGTTTATTAGTAGTTTTGGTTTTAATTACCCTTCAGGAAACAAGCCCGCACCTTTAATATAGTTATAGGGACAGAGCCTCTTAGGCGATATCCCCTTTATGATGTTTACCGTATCAACAGGCTAAGTCGGGATCCGAAGTTTCCTTTAGGCTCCTTAGTATATGACTACTTTGGAGTACTTGTAGAGCTCTCCGCTCCCTCGCAAGTTCGGACTTACATCGGTGTAGTTTGTTTGATACGTCGATTTTGTGACACCAGCCAGCGTAGGTGAATAAAAAAAAACATATAGGTATTCAGCCGAAGTAAGGTTTCCCCTCCAGAGTGCTTTATGATTAAAATGCGCAACTGTGACTAATCAATCACTTCTTGACTTGACCTTTCAGAGAGAACACATATTATTATTATTTTAATTTTTTGGGGTCGACTAATAACTAAACAACTAAACTAGTAGGTACACAAACAATTAAACTAGTAGTACACAATACAGTAATCGTGAAGCCAACATCGTTAACCACGAATTACAATTTGAGTAACATGAGCTGAGGATAACTTATAGTATATTCACAAAAAGTCCAGTTATACCACACAATAGGAATCTGAAAGACGTGTTATTAAACAATATTTATATAAAATTTATATATACTTAACATACAATATAAGATACTAAAAAATTATATAGATACACAATAGCATCCATCCAGCCCTGCGAAACAATTTATGCTCTTGAGATCAGTTGAAAACCACTGGACAGGCACTGTACAAATATAAAGTGCAATGTAATAGGTATACCAACAACGAAAAAATTAAATCTAAATAAGGTAACACTCTCTATTATTATAAAGATATCTTCTAGACAGAAGTGGAAAGAAAAATCGAAATAGCCACGAGAATCTGCACAACTTAAACAAATATAAAACCTTTTAAATAATATAATTTATTGCAGTACATACATACTTATATACTTTACTTATATTATTATGATAGATATCATTTAGATTTAGATAGCATTACGCACAAGATATAAAAACAGTCTATGTATTACCTAATGTTGATAACTGACGTACATAAAAATAAAGAAAAATGTAAGTTTTTAAAATGCAGTAAGATAAAATATAATAAGGGGTCAAATTATGTAAACATAGTTTTAATTTTGAGACTTTCTTAAAAAAACGCCTAGTTATGTAGTTAAAACGTTCCCATAGTCTGGTTGCGCAATAGTAAGTACTTATATAGTAGATTGACGTAAATCGCTGTTTACGTTTATTTCTCGGAAGGAAACGACTTCAACCAGATCTAGTATAGTGTGTGTAGACAACAAGGTTAACGCAGTATAAAATTTCATATTTCCTGCAAAGTAGGTGTAAGAAAATTGAGTTCCGTATTCTGACGAATGACAGAATTGTAAACTATTTACATTATAATATAATTTATATTTCTAGTTAAGACAATTTAACGACTTGACTGTGTTTACTGACTTTTGTGATTCTATTCAAACACAGACAATTCTATCTTAAATTCAACATAAAGATGCCTACTGCTGCTGGTTAGAATCCTCTTCGAAGATCTTTAATTACTTTTTACTGCAGGGATGGATATATATCTACTCATCACAATAAGAAATATAAAAATCAATACAGAAACAGCCTCGGGCGGATGATTAGTGTTTAGCCGTTTGCTCGACGACGATGTTACGATAAGGGTCGCGAATTTTATTCTATGTCGCGCCGCAATCGGTCCAAGGCTCCAGTATTGAATTTCTACAAACAGGTGTGGTATGGCGTGTCTACTGGATTTTGTAACTTTAATCTCGGTCCCGGTGATGCAACGCACAAGTTGCGTAAACGCCTTTTTAGCATGCCGTCTGAGCTTTCTCGCACATCGCATCGCGGCAGAAGCACCCGAACGCTTTTGTCGTCTTTTGTCTCCAGCCTAGCCGAAATGCCGTGAAATCGACATGTTACAAGACATTACCGAGTTGCCAGCACATCGCCATTGTCTCCCTATTGTCGCCCTGGGGTGACCAATCGGCGCTACGCGGACTCGTAACCGAGTTCTCGATACCGTTGCGTTTGTAATACACAGATTTTTTAACGGTATCGGGTTATTTTAATATTACAAATGGCGGAGACTGTCTGTTCGCAGCACAGTTAGGCTTAGAACTTAGGCATTATTGTCAAACTATGATGCTGAATTACTTTTCTGATGCTAATTTGAAACTGGCCTAAAGATGAGATCATTTCGTTTTTCAGATTTGTAACACTATTGTTATGATTTTCGAGAAGTCAAAAATAATGTTTAGAATACATGTACAGTCATGCTTCTTTCCCGGAGGGATAGAATTATTGTATAAAATCATGAACATATCAGGCAGGGTCAGCAAAAAAAGATCACTGCTTAGCAAAATTATGGAAAATAAACACTCAAAGCGTAAACAAGACCTACAATTACTTAAGATCTTTAGTATAAGCAAAGGTGTGCATCTGGATTGAGGGCCCATTTTTTAAAAGTTTACAAAACGATTTGAGATTTACAGGGAATGTAATAAAGAATAGTACAAACATGAAGCACAGGGTCACGAATTTCTTAAACATAAATTGAACTATGCCACTTTAGCTGAGCATCTGGATTGAGAGCCCAAGTTATTTAATCACCACAGTTTCAATTTATGTTTAAGAAATTCGTGACCCTGTGCTTCATGTTTTTACTATTCTTTATTACATTCCCTGTAAATCTCAAATCGTTTTGTAAACTTTTAAAAAATAGGCCCTCAATCCAGATGCACACTAAGCAAAGGGAGCATTTATTTATGAATCATAAATGAGTGTGCTACCTACCCACTGAAGGATTAACAGCGTGGGTTGATTGTCATGACCTAGGATAGGCAACCACGTACTTTCATTCTCTATGACTCACTTATTTAACAGCATTATGATACTGTGTTCTATGTTGCAATAATGCATGTGTCTTATAAACCTTCTTATGATATGTATGTATATTGAATTTAATAAGTGTAGCAGCGGTTTTGTGCCTTCGTAGCAGATGGTCGCAGGTTTTGACCTCACCCAAGGTGTATCCACTGGCACTTGTCTTACAAAGTTTATATAATGACTGTAAGTAATTTTTACTTCTTTTCTTATAAACATTTTTCAACCATTTGCATGCTTTCTCTAATTTGTTCCTATGTATGGTAGTAAAGATCCAGTTGCTGCTGCCACTTCTTTGATCTTACCGTCTCATTTGTAGCTTACCTACCCTTGATCCATTTTATCACATTGGTCAACTCTAGACCCCTTTTTGCGGCCATTGGTTTAAGTTTAAATAGTGCCTATTTCACGTAAAGAGACTTGAACCTGAATTAGATTTATCAGTAGTTTGTTTTGTGGACCGGCTGCAGCTACACCCGCGTTGTTTTTCGACTTCCCGTGGGAATGAGATATTTTCTTGCAGTTAAAATTATCCTGTGTCACTCTCTGGTCCTCAATCTTACTGTGTGAATGTTCTCATTGAATAGCTATAATATTATTGTAAAGTTTTATTAAAATCCGTCCAGTAGTTCCAGAGATTAGCGTGTACAAACAGACAGACAGACAGTCGGAATTTTTTTTCAAGTCTTGTATTTTTGTGTTCAGCTACACTTCCTTTATCACCTACAATTAGTTTTTTGAAAAACAAATCAATGTACAGACACGCCGATTCTTCACTTTTATTATTAGTAATAGATGGATATGGATATTAGTGTGTTTCAACCTTCACCGGACCTGGGGTGAACAGTGCACTGCGGAAGGTTTTTGCATTAACCTTATTTTAATACAAAGTCGCTTCAGTTACGTAAGATGGTATCATTCGCGGAATGTCCTCGTGACATTCTGCTACAGCTATTGTAGAGACGAAACTTGGTCAACGACCACTTGCGTTTTGGCTAGGCAATCGGGTGGCCTTTACATCACACTACTTGACTTTACAGTATGATAAAATTAAGATAAATTTATTTGGATAATAGGTATTTATAACGAATACAAATATTTAATAATATTGATAAGATAAATGGGCATTCTTGGTTGTCATTTGCTATTATTTATATGTCCGCCTCGTGGTTTAGCCGGGGCATTATTATTTTTTCCGCTTCAAAAAGTTTTTACAACATACTCGTATGTTTGAAACTATTTATTCGTCGGGAGGATTTTGTCGATACATTTGTATTAATATATATTATACAGATAATGCATTTAATTCATTGTTTCTGTACTCGTTTATAAATTTTGTTATCCTTTATTTATTATGATTACTGATTTCTTAAATTTTTACTCGTTCTTCATATTTAGTTGAGTATATTGATCATTTTTTAAAAGTCGCGTAATTTAGTATCGTAATCGTCAAGTGTAAGTGAATTTTATTCGTAGTAGTGTTTTGTTTCCATCAAGTCCTCCGTGGGCGAGATGCTATCTCTTCATTATAGGCTGGCTGCATACATAACTAAAGCCCGTTGTTGGTAAGTACTTATTTGGAATCCCAATACGATAGACTTCTGACGCAACAATATGTATTTCTATACAAATGAATGTTCTCATTGAAGATCTTTTAGGAAAATTCGCAAATTGTAATTGCTATTATTTTTTAATTTTTAGTACACGTACTCTAGTTTGAATTAGCTGATTACTACAGTTTTTCCAACAAACGGTATATGAAAATGACAAGAAATGAATTTGTTCTGTTGACCCCGCTACGGCGTAGCAAAGTGCTACGAGGTTTGAATAGCGCTGAGATGGAGGCATGTTCAGGCGGTTAAAGTGTTAAACGTTGGTTATATTGTTATTCTCACATAAATCTGTAATAAAGTTCTCAATCAGAAATCTTAACATTTCAATCAGAACAGAAGTTGCGTTCTATGAAGAATCATAGCAAACTGAACTTATTTTTGAGTGACAATGCGAGTACTCAATTCCGTTTTATTGTATCATGTGAAAATTATAATTTAGAACTGCCAAAGTATGTAACTTTATAGTTTAAAGTAAAATAATTCATTATTGAATTGGAACGGTTTCCATGTATCAGTTTTCAAGAAATCAACCCAGGACTACTAGTTTATTTTTCCGAAAACAATATAACATCCATCAGCAGTTTTCATAAAAATGTTTTTTATTTTTGTTATTTTACATGCAATTAAATAAGATAAATCGTATGCGTCACTTGGAGGAAATCTTCAATTCTACTTGTATTCTGTAGTGCTTATTTTTACTTGAACTGTTAATTTGAAGCCAACAACCTTCGCAGTCATTATTTGACCAAAGCCTCTTGAAGTCCACTTGAAATTCTCGTTTCGTACGAAAATAATTGTAACCGTACAAATTCAACACAGATTTACCGATTAAAATCAATGTTCTCTTTGTAGTTGAGTACTTGGCTACTAATAAAAACTACTGAACACACGGTGCGATTCCATTAAGATTTTGCTGGATATTTTGTTTTAGATTTATATTTATTTAAAATTGTAACTAAAATAATAATCACGAAAGCATGTATGCATGTATGTATATAGGTACCTATAGGTAGGTACATATTTATATGTGCCAAAGTGAACATGCGACGACTTGTCTATAAATAAATTTTATTTAATGTTTTAAATTGTTTAAAAAGTACCTTTTAATCTGTTTTATTCTTCCTAACTAAATAAATAAACTTGTCAATACAATTAATGAAATGCAAACAAATACATAGAGTCAGTAACAACATGAAAGCTATCATAGCTAGTAGGTATATTACATATCGAAAATAGAAAATCTTGTTTGAGTTTATATAAAGGAATGATTATATATCAGAATAGAGAATAGAGAGAGAGAGAGAGAGACTATAGAATCAGGATAGCGATTAAACTTTCGCAATATCGGTATAGTTGTCATTCTGGTGTTTCCTACAAAATGGCGAAAGTTTTAAGGTATAATGGTGATATAGTAGTTAGGTTAGTAGGTATAATGGGAGATACAATGGTACTTAGATATAAGGTACAGTATACAGTGACCCGTTTTAGAAATCTCTCTGTGTCAGGTCAAAAGGAACACTGTAAAAAAAAGAAGGGGCTTTATGGAAAAAATACAATGTTAAAAAAACTGCATCTGTCCATATTTTAATTTTATCAAAAATAATTGAATTTCACTAAACGCTTCTTATAAAATATAGACATTGAATCAGTTGAACACAATTTTTAAGATTTTGCACAATTGTTTGGAACGCTACAATCTGCAACACTCATTGCATGCGTACGAGTTTATTATTCAAATTCGCTCGAGAAAGTGAAATAATCTCCTATGTAAGCTATACTCAGAATCGACGCGCGATTTGTGGAACTCAGCATTAAGCGTATTGTAAAACAAGTCGGATAACAAGGCGCTATAATATAGTCGACATGTGCAATAACGGGTCGGTTTTTATTCGATTACTTACTTTACTTACTAATTTTGTGAAGAAGAAGAAGATTTAAGAATTCAACCTTACAGATGTCTACAGTTGGACAAAACCCCAGAAAAAAGGATCTCGGTGTAAAAAATACCCGCTTCCAATGGAATACTCTGTTCCACACAATATCGTTGGTCCACCTAGTGAGCGCTTTGTTCACGCCACGTCATCCAACGCGTGGTCACCATTCGAATCATGAATGGTCCTTCTTCGATTCCCTAGCGGCCGTCAATATACAGTTCACATAGATGTCAATTCGTTATTGTTATCTTATCATGACTCATAATAATATGTCCCTCTGTGTGTGAGAGCTCAATCTCAGTCCGAAGTAGGTAACAAAAAAATAATACCATCTTTTGACTATTACATACATTTATAAAACTAAGGGTACATAGGTAATCTGTGATGTAACTTTTTGTTTACTTACGTAAAATGTGTAGGCACAAGTATTCCGACAGCAGACAATTTCTGAATTCGATACGGGTTATTTTGTGAAGCGAAAATACGAAGAGTTACAAATTGACGCGGAAGTGAGCAGACATTTTAACAATTGTTGAGTATAATTCATTTAACATTCAATTATATGACAATTGACACGACATCGGTTCCGGGAGCTATAATAACTTTGACATGCAGGAGAAATGCCATGATGTGTTTAATCATGATAACTCGTGAAAAAGCATAATATCTGACTTTTCATTTCTTCGATAATAATGGTTATAAAATATCCCTTTATAAGCTCTGTTTGAGCAAGGAAATATTATGTTTTATCAAATAGACAAACACAAAATTACAACATTTGCTGATAGCGGAAAGTTTAAAAATGCCTTTGACATAATTATGACAACCTTTGACATTCCCACACATACTGTGACAACATCTTTAAGTTTTCAAGGTGAAAGATGCCGCCACTTATATCCTATATCTCCGTGTTCCTGTACTCTAGACAACACTACAATAAATAAAGAATACCGTTGCTCGGGTCAAGTGCAATAGTTGAGGCCGATGAATGGGTGATTTGGTAGGCGGCGCATACGCCGCTTCCGTTACACTGCTCTGATATAACTATGACATTTTGCCCGTAGGGACTGAATGTGGGCCGACGCAAGTGGGGCGCGCCTTACATGGACGTAGGAACCTGAATGACTGCCTCATATTGGTAGGGGAAGTAGGTGAGGCACCAGTTACAAATGAGAAAGTATTGTTAGGTTTTCTTATATTTGTAACAATAGATTTAGGGTCCACTGATACTACCTTGCGACAAGTCCGGTGAAGCTTGATTGGTCGTTGACCTTTTCGACACAAGCATAGGTCAATACAAAAAAAAAAACTACCTTTCGAAAAATTATAAAATGTCATCGTTGGCAATACAATTAAAAAGCTCAACTTTATTTGATCAACTTTTCAAAATAACATTTTGTTCTAATTTTTTTACAGCAGATGAAGATACTGTAGCTTTTTTCACTTGTAGACGATGGCCAGTATTTAGATTTGTGTTGCTCAATTAGTCGCCATCCTGTTCCGCGTTTTCGTTTCAAACGGCTGAACCATGGAAGCCCAGTAAGTGACCATAGCTACGGGTCTGGACCTTATCCACTCGGCTGCTGCTAGGCTATCACAACTGTTGGTGTCATATTATAATCTTTCTTCGAAACGTTGAAATGACACAACGTCTTGCGATGAAAATATTGATACAAATTATAATTAGTTACGAAAAGTTAGAAAAACAGTATTCTTATGAGAATATAATTTTATTATTATTTTTTACAAATCTTCGCCACAAAACCGTTACTTGATCCTTTAACAATTAGAAAATAGCTGATAATCTTCAAATGGCTAAAGATATTTTCTTGGATCATAGCGAAGAACACTCTCGATTGTAATATACCGATTTCAAAAATTCTTTCACCATTGGAAAGCTACATTCACCCTGAGTAACATAGGCTACCTTTTACCGCGGGAAAATGCCTCATACCCACGGGAAAGACTGTTAACGCGGGCGGAGCCGCAGCGGAAAGCTAGTATATTATAAAATGACAGCTATATTCTAACGAATTCAGTTTTCACAGTGCATTGTGTCCACGGATAACGGTGCCTGTCACCGCGCCTATACTAAATTAAAACACTTGAGAATGTGAAACAATTTACGGAACCTTGAACGGTACATAAATATTCAAAACCGACTCCGAATTTCACAAAGGCGCTACCTACGGAGCTAATTTGATTCACGTAGTGTTGCCAGACACCGTTAGCTAATCTAAAATATTCTGATGGCATTTAATGAGCTACAATACAGACAGCCCATACAAGTTCATACAAAATCAGCTCGCGAATAATTTGTCGTCTCGTAACAGCTTTGGTCATAGCGCAGTCGAGATCAGTAAATTGGCTAAATTGATTTCTTCCAAAAGTCATCTGAGTATTCATCGGATATAAATCGCTATTTAATGATTGATATAAATCATGTGTCGCCATGGTCATCAATTTTGAATCGCATAGACATCTAGATTGATCAAAACATGCAAAAATTATGTTAAAGAAGTTTAGCTTGAACTATAACCAAAGGTCGGGCGACGATTATGGCCAAAGATTTATATGAAATGCCTCTTAAGATTTTGCACGATCAATGTTTGCTATTTCTAAGAATGTATGTTACTCGTATTTTCATATCTAATTTAAAATGCGATTTTTATTACAAACTAGGTTACGCTGAACTGAGGGTTATAGTTCAGGTAGTTGTGTGAATTTTTAACTATTCATGAATTGTTTTCACACATTATAGTCTATATCATAGTTTGAATTTTTGAATATTTGTTACACAATCACGCCAAAACGGTCGAACGGATTGGAAAGAAATTTACTACGTAAATGCTTTTTGTCTAGTTAAAACCATAGGATACTTTTTATTCAGAACAAAAATGTTGACAACCTGAGCGAAATGGGTCTGGCCGGACAGTATAATTTATATTAAAACATCGTTGTTGAATGTAAATGCCCCGACTATTAATTGAAATTAAATTATGTACCTTAGAAGATTTACAGGAAGAGTTGGGTTGGTCTAATGTTGGTCTAATTCAAAGCCGAGAACCACACTATTGTATACACATTTTATTTCAAACTAGCACGCTACACCCGCGTTGTTTTTTTTATTTTATTTTTTATTTATTTTAGGAAAAAGTATTTAAGATGTTGACCGGTGATATAAGGCACCACCATGCAAAATTTCATTTAAATCGGTCCAACGGTTCCAGAGATTAGCGTCTACAACAAACACACAGACAGACAGACAGACGACGGACGGATTTATTTTTCAAAACTTGTATTTTTGTGTTCAGCTACACTGCCTTTATCACCTACAATCAGTTTTTTGAAAAACAAATCAATGTACAGACACGCTGATTCATCAGTTTTATTAAAGTACTTAATAATAGAATAGATAGAAGAATAGAAGAAGAAAAAGATAGATAGATATAACCTTAAATAATAAAGTCTGATGAAGTAGGACACCAATATGGCAGTTGCACTAAGACGCGTGTACCGATAGTCAAGCAGTATTTATTGCAATAAGTGCACTGCGAGTTGCAGTCAGCGCGTGTCAGCTGTTGAATAATTTGAGCAAGGGATAGGCAAAGTAGTATTCTTAAAGTATCTCGCAATACAAATACGAAAGGCTTATTATACGTTGGCCAAAGTCGTTTTTCGACAAAGTCATGTTTTTGTCAAAATCTTTGTAGGTCAAAGTAGATTTTCGTCAACGTCGTGTTTCTTCAAAATCCAGTTTATGCCGAAATCTTTATAGGTCAAATTGGTTTTTCGTCAACGTCGTTTATTAATAGGATATGTATCGTAGGTATTTAAGGCAAGAAATATTAATTTAGAAATATTATATTTAATAATATCTTCTAGCTAATAGATAAACAAGCATGTAGCATGTTGTGTGTGCGTGTGTGTATGTATCTGCCAGGTTATTCTATTAAGTGAGACTTCTGTTCACTGTGTGTGCTCTATGCAATATCAGGCATTGTAATTACACTGCGCCACGCCATTCTGTTGAGGGTTTGTTGAGCTGGTTCGTCGGCTTGGTCATGCTGGTCCACCATGAAGAATGTGGGCCCTCTGCCTCTCTTCTTCAGTTCAGAGCTATCATCACCATATAGTCTTCATCCCTTCGCATCACTTGACCGTACTGCCTAAGCCGGATATCTGTGAGCTTTTCTGATATAGGGCTTTTTAAAAGTTGCCACGAATATGTTCGCTCCTTACTTTACCTTCTCTTCATGCAAGGCATAAAATAATATAGAAACAAATATTAAGAAGTTTATTACAAAGACCAATAAAATTATTAAACGATTCCGTCTCATTTTCACAAACATTAATACGACTATGACACATATTTCCTTGCCCTGCCCTGTTATTGTATCAAATTAAGGAAACATGATATTTTTTAGTGTACTCGTATCATCAATAAATTATAACAAGCTCGCCTTGGCCCAGTGACAAAATACCATCAGGAAGCAAAGGCGCAAGGCAGGGTTGGGGTCATTACTTCACACAACTTCTTAATAACACAGGTTGACCTGTTAAGTCACTCACATTATTACAATTGTGTGACGTTGCACACCAAATGTGTTTGATAAACGCCAATGATTTATATCCGAAATCTAAAATCACTAAGAGACAAATTTTATGCAAGCATAAGATTGCATATACAGTACAAAAACTTAAATCAAATATTCTTAAATTTGAATAATTACTCCTATTGTATCCACATCACTATAATATAATATATTGTTTAAGTTACTGTAATTATATATTTTTTAAGTGTTATTATTAGGCATGCCATACGTATTTTTGTCCTATTGTTATTATTCTATCTATATAATAAAACTGTAGAGGTCAAAAATCAGTAGGTACATAGAAAAAAATAGCTGAAAACCGAATGAGGGGGATGTAAGAAATGATATAGGACATAATTATCCAGATATATTTTTTATAGATCTGTCTTTACGGCCTTATCTCCGAAACTGTTGGACCAAATTGAACGGAATTTTGCATGGTGGTACCTTATATGTCTAGTTTACTGCAGGAAAATATTTTATTCACGGGGAAGTCGAAAAACAACACGGGCGGACAGCTATTAATAAATATTCTTCTTCGACGGGTGGTAACAATGATGGCTTATTTTTAATGAAAATATATTTCAAGATAGACCAGTATAGTGGCATTAGCGGCTCATCTTTGAACATTAAAATTCAATACTTTATAAATAATAATTTACCTAAAGACTATAATATACACCAACCTTAGTTTTATTTACTTACAATAGTTATTTTTTTATAATTTTTATTTTTATTTTATGTTAGCTGATCATCATCATCATTTCAGCCAGTAGACGTCCACTGCTGGACAAAGGCCTCCCCCAAAGATCTCCACAACAATCGGTCCCGCGCTGCCCGCATCCAGCGGCTACCCGCAACCTTCACCAGATCGTCGGTCCACCTTGTAGGGGGCTTGCCCACGCTACGTCTTCTGGCGCGTGGCCGCCATTCAAGAACCTTTTTTCCCCAACGGCCATCGGTTCTACATGCAATGTGCCCAGCCCACTGCAACTTAAGTTTCGCGATTCTTCGGGCTATGTCGGTGACTCTGATGGTGTTGGCTGATAATATAAACAAATGTGTGTGAAGAGGACCAACCAGAACAAGTACAGCAGTGATCGACTAGAGCCCGAGTGCTTTTAATCGGGGCCATTTGAGCCCCTCAGGGGAATGTTTGACCTGGTAACATAATACATAATTATATTATGTAAGATTATATAACTAGTTCGCGATGTCCTTGACTAAGATACGATGAATTAGATGAGTAAAGTAAGCTTCAACAAATAAGTAACAAAAATAATGTAACTTTACTTATATTTATATCAACTTCACACACGACTTTTGCATTCCTTTACAGATGAGTAGATACAAATTTCTTCACAATGTTTTTATTTGCGGTACGAGCGTCGAATACACGTAATATTAAAAATTAAAAATCGAAAATAGAACGCAACGTGTCGGCGTTCAAACTCGCGCTTTCTTATTGAGAACGGTCCTAACCACTACACCAATGACGCTCTGGGTTAGGTTAAAATTCAGAAAGGCCCTAATATTATATGAGCTGATATTATTATGAAAGTATTTAAGTTTAATTTAAGTTATATTTCATGGTGTATACGTATATAAAATAAAAATAGTAACTTCCTATGCTAGAGCACAGCCGCTTAGTTAACACATCTCACTTATTATTTGGCTTATCTAATATACTTATATTAAATACAAAATAAGGGACACGTTTTTCCTATTTACTTGGTAGCCTGCATTTGGTAACTGTTTTATCTCTAGATGTATTATGATATTCGACCAACACAACTAAGTGTATAGAGAAAGATTTGATTGTTTGTTTGTTTGCTTGCAGTGGGCTTCAAAATGACTGATCCGACTTCAAAAATTCTTTGACTGTTGGGAAGCTACGCTATCCCCGAGTAATATAGGCTAGGTATACTTAATTTAAAATAAAGTTAGGAAACCTTGCTAAAACTCCAATAATGTAACCCAAGGCACCCCAAGGTGTAAAAAAATACCTAAAATATTAATAATAATTGAATACGCTCTTAAACTTCTGAACCGATTTTAATGAAACGTGGTAAAAAATTAGAAGACCTCGTGAAAGAACATAGCAACTTTTACAGTGGGGAAATTCCTTATTCCCACGGGAAAAACTGTTAATGCGGGCGGAGCCTCGGCGGAAAGCTACTATAAAATATCCAGAATATTTATTTAAAACCAGATAGTACGTATTATACAGATGAATTCTATGTAATTAGTGGCCTTTAGACAGTTATTAGCCACTTCAACTTTAATACCTTAAACTGGCAACAGTCTAGGAAAATAGTAGGTAAATAAAATTCTTAAGGTCGCGTAGCTGGCAAATTAATATACTGTTTCCCTTGTATAATTTACATAGATATTTTAGACCTTAGGTGTACATAATTGTAGCGATAAGTAATTTGGTCATAATAAGGAATGTTATCAAACAATTCTTTGGTATTCCTCAAAATAATTAATGTATGTAATATGTATGTATGTATCTATGTAAAATCTGCCGAGTGTTAAACATTTTGTTAATAATACTTTTGTGACAAATAGAATTAGTTGTTCAATAAATAGGTCAAATTAAAAACTTACCTAGTATATACAATAAAATGTCACACAACATAACACTTTAGAAACTGAATCTATTGAGGAAGTCTAAAATCTTAGAAAAAACTAGTTTTGGCGCCTCATTTCCATAAACATGATCATTGTGACTCCAGTTTGGGTTTGGTACTACATAATCTTCTAGCACATTCGGCAATTTTGATGATAAAATCTTGATATCCTCTAGACTAGAAACCCAGTCATTTTGAGCACTAATTAGAACCGCAGCTGAAGTTACTTGAGACACATTATACTCCGGAGGCTTAGCTTTTCCATACTTTCTTACATTTTCTCTTCGGCCATAATCAAATCGTTGAAACCGTCCAGTGGTGACCAGTTGTCCAAAATGATTCAAGTCTTTACTGGAAATACCTGCGAATAAATGTCCAAATGCAATCGCTAAATTCCTTGAAGAGATTGTGCCTTGTTTATAACCGGTGGTTAGTGAAAATCCTGTGCCGCAAACTTCATCTGGAGCGAATTGGCAGAGGAATTCCGTGAGCAAATGTGATAATTGATGTTTTGCAAACAATTCTCTAAATCCTAATTCGTTTAAAACGCCCGTCACTGGGCCACTGAATGGAGCCAATAATTTTGGAATAGGACTCTTAATGTGTCCCATCCAAGCTATGGGAGCTAAATGAAATGACATTTGTATCTTGTTGTTGTATTCAGGTTTCAGGGAACCCATGACGAAGAAGTCTGTTGTGCCCTGAGAATGTCCGATATAGTTCACTCTAGGTAGTTGCGTGACTCGTAATACGTGATCTATTATAGCAGGCACATCATAATATCCGTGTTCATCGAAAGTGTACTCCCAAAACTCTGGGTCAGTATTAGGGTTTAAAGTAACATGTCTTCTGGAATAAAAGTTTCCTCTGTGGTTGGCAGCCCACACATCGTAGCAGTTATTGGCAAGAATGTACCCTAGTCCAGTGTTAGGGCCTGTGAGAATCCATTCATCAGACGTATCGTAAATGCCATGCATCATCACTATCGGGAAACCACGTTTTGCTCCACCGCATTTCGGCAAGATTCTGAATATTGTTAATATGTAACCGTCGTCAGTGGTCACATCGTGTGTTTCAGTCGGGAATCCGTATTTGTTAGTGAGTTCTGTAAAGTTTAAGTATGTGTCTTCTATGAACCCTAGGGATTTCTTCAGTGGACGTTTATCTGGAAGCGTGTAATACACCACTTTCCCTCTACTAGATGTTGCAAGCGCTGAAGTGTTCTCATTGTTCAAGATAAGCACTAAACTAAATAATGTAAATAGTTGGAAAATCAGTCCTTCCATCGACAATGTTTCATTTGAGACTCGGAAACGTGTGTGTTTTCATTGTAAACAGGTGTCTGGTTTTATAATATTCGATTGACCTTAGGGTAAGGTCTTAAAAAAATCATGGAAGTGTAATAATGAGGGACGAAGGTAAGTAGCGATCATCTTTATACAAATTTTCACACATTCAAATGGTTTTGTTTGACGAATCAATAACGCTGGCTTCCTAAACCGTTAATGGATTCGCTAAATATGGATGTGCATGGCTATTCTAATTAATATTAAAACGTTTCAAATAAAAATAAATACTTTACATAACAGTACCTAATTACCTATCATTGTTAGTTAAATTTGAAGGCGAGTCACTGATACCTCGTTACACGCATTACAATATTTTAACGAGGTACCATTGAACCGAGTACAAGGAATTTTGGTACAAGTAATTTCCTTGTATTGATTAAATAAAATCCAATCTCATTGCACAAGGTTATGATATGAATATAACAGTGGCGGCTTACAGCCCACACCCGCTCCACCGGCCGAGTGTTCGAGCGGGCCGCAGTTTGAAATGGCAGATTAAGCGTGGCCTCCGCTCACCGTAGTCACCTGCACTCGGCGCTCCGCGGCGAACAGTTCAATCAGTGCCGCTTACGTCGTTGCGACACCCGCAGCTCTCACCACACTACCATGAAGATACAACCCCTGATAGTGGTGGCGGTGTGCATAGTGTGCGGGATTGCGCAAGCACAGGATGCGGCGGCGCCGGCGCAGCCGCGCGGGATCCTCCGCCGGGGACAGCTGGCCAAGGGCAAGTCGACCACCACCACCACTACTGCCGCGCCCCAGGAGGCTGAGTACGAGGACTACGCAGAAGGCGAAGAAGAAGCTCAATCTTCATCGACGGAACCCCCGCCCTCGTCCACCGAGGGCAAGAAGCTGGTCGCGGGGGGCGTGCGTCCGTTCCGCAGCAACACTGACCTCCTCGAGGCGCTGAAGCGAAGGCAGGCGCAGGCCGCGCAAGCAAAACAGCACGGGCATGCAAACAGCGCCGGGTCGCACGCGACGCAGGCACAGGACACTCCCGCCGAGCCCGCCGCGCCCGCCGCGCCCGCCAAACCTACCAACAGCAAAAAACGGTTCAATACAAGTCAACCAAAAAGGGAGATTGAAAAGGAAGTGGAGTCAGCGCCTGCAGTGAAACCCAGCAGAGGGCGGTTTGGCAGACAGCAGATCGAGCGAGAGGAGCAGAATGAATCTGCACCTGCGCCTGTAAGGACGAGCAGGCCCTTCCCGAAGAGAGCGACCAACTAACCAGTCACCACATCGTCGCCTCTTGCCAAGCTAACAACGTCTCCGATAAGGCTGATAAGATAAATAAAACATATATATATTTTGGCAAGAGGAAAGCTATATAGATTACAATATTGATGGCGTTTCACACACAATACGGAATTTCTTCCCTCCGTCAACTTGCTAGTCTATTGAATTACCTCTTCTTTTAAGAATACTCCAGCTACTGCCAATATCCGGATTTAAAAACTTAATTTTGAATGGAAGCTGATTTAATACTCTGTAAATTGTACTTTTAAATATTTTATTTATAAATAAAGTGATAAAGTATAACAAACATGTGTGTTTATTGCATAACTAAATTAAAATAATCTAAAACAATGGTAGCTGCGTATAAATACTTACCTTCTATGTTGATTCAATGTCAAAGCGAAATGATATAGGTAGTTGTTCCCAAACTTCATAATATTTATTGATACATTATGTAAGAACTTAAAATTTTGTTACATATTTGTTTAGAAAAATGAGTAGGTAAATTTTTTTATCTATGTAATTATTTAACTTTAACATCTTTTATTTGTGTTATGAAATTGACACCGAGTCTTTCCTTTTCATCCTAATTAGCTGTAGTAGTATTATATGTAAAAGTAAAGAAAGAAGCTTCAAAGATTATTTTTTAAGTAGATTTAGTTTAGAATTTAATTAAATTTTTTTGAACATGGTAAATTAATTTCTGTCTTCTTTATACTATTAAATTGGAAACCATACTTATAAATGATTCAGTAATGGTGTCTTAATGGATATCTATCTATCTAAATAATAAAATCTACTATGTCCTGAGTGAATTAAACCAGCATATCTCGTTACCTGACCAGTAATTTGCATTATATGAATATTAAGCAGACACACCTATGAAATATTTTTGGAGTATTTACATTCATTTGATAATGTTAGGAATTTTATAAGGTTGGTAATACTTGATTTTGATTACCTAAGATTGTCTGGTGCATATTGTTACTCAGCGATAAGGCCGCCTACATGTACTTTCTATCCTTTTTGTGGATTATATTGAACTGTTATTTCTAAATCAAGTGGTTTGTATTCGAAGTAAGATTATCAAATTATTTTTCGACGTCAAAGCAAATGATCAGAAGTTAGTAAGGATTGTTCAAACCAAGTCTGATTCTCGGTTTTTAGTATACAATAAAGAATAAAGTACATTCTATTCTATTCTAATATTATACCGAAAGTTTGAGCACCACACAGTATTATTAACAAGTTATTTTAGAGGTCACAAGGATGTTATAGTGTTATTACGTAGAAACAATTTTATACCTAGAAAAACTAGTATATGAGGCTAAAAATATAATTTAAATCTTCACACAATTTGCGGAGTTGCTTCTCGACTCGACTCACAAAAAATCCACATAAACAGTCCGAATTATAAATAAAAATAAATACGTATCACTTTAAAACGGTTGCATTTAACTAACTACTTCTACTAAGAAGTAGTTAGTTTACTAAAACTTTCCAAATATCCTGTAATTTTACTTGGCGTTGAATGGAGAATTTTATTTTATGGGATCTTTTGAGATTTTGGTGAATATACAACTGGCCAACCTAAAAAAAAAACAAAAATTTATCCGTTACAAGTACATTTAGGTGTTGCTTATGCCAGTATATCTGTGTGCCATCTAGTTTACTGCTGTATCATCAGTCTGCTATCCTTGACACTTGTCCTTTTAAGTGTGACGAGTTTTAATAAGAACATGATTATATGTATAGTTAATAGGATACACAGTTATTGAACAAACGTGAATCAATACACGTTTTTTCTTTCTTTCTTTTTTTATTTATTAACAAATGAATGCTTGCATTACATTGCTTTATTATTTAAAAGTTTATACCCATATGTCACTATGTATGTACTTTAATTTATGAAACATTTTATATATTAATTGCCTAATAATAATAATTAATTCTTACTTATAATATGATGTTGAAGTTTGAATATGAAGTTTGTGTACCTATAAATACCTACGAGTATCAATTTTGCAACTTTCTACACAAAAGTTGCCTAGAAGAGATGTTTCTTGTTTTTGTGTAGGAAGAGATTGTTTCTTTAGCACTAAGGCCGCCACATAAAAATGTTGTTATATATTTTTCTAAGTTTTTAGTTTCAATCTTAAATTATTATTATTCAGAATGTGTACTATGAATTACTTTTTGATGTCAAGACATGTGTATAGTATTAAACCAACTATTTAATACATCATGCTGAAGCCTGCAATAGCGTAAGCTGTGCTACAGACTTCAGTCTTCCCCTACTATGTCTAAAGCTAAACAGTTAAGAATTAATTATTATTTAACATACCTATAAACTGAGTGTATATAAATATAGTTACCTTGTAGATATATTTATTTATATATATATATATATATATGTATTATATATGTGTGTGTGTGTTTGTCGTGTATGTGTGTATGTGTGTGTGTGTGTGTGTGAGTGTGTGTATGTGTATTATGAGTTATTGTACCCTGATAAAAAGCTGCTCTGTTTCCTCATAGTCTAGCTTTATAAGATTTTCCATTAAATATTTTTGAAATTGGTGATTATTGTATTTTATGACCTCATTTACTTTATTACATAGTTTATTATATGTTAATGGAGCTAGATAGCTATAGCTTTTTTTAGCAAATATCGTTTTGCATGTAGGGACAGGAACTTTAACTACTCGCTTGTCGCATTGAGGAAGAGAAGGTACCGTTTGCCGATGATACCTGCGTAAGCTTTGGTACAGGAATAGTTTCCTGACGGATAACACATCATCAATTTTGTATAAGTCAGTCGTGGAGTGTCTAAAAGAAAGCCTATACATAACCTTTAGAACCGCTCGTTGGGCACGCTCTAATTCTATAAGATATGTTTTGGAAGCGCAACCCCAGACAGAAATACAGTACGAGATAATACTTTGAAAAAGGGACTTATACGTCATTGTAATAATGTCATGGCTAGTCACGTCTCTTAGGTTTTTAAATACGTAGATCATCCTTCTCACTCTATTTGCAACAGTTTCTATCTGCAGACCCCAATTCAATCGGTCATCCAAGATTACTCCTAAATATTTTATGTCATTAACACGTGTTAAATATTTACATTGACAAATTACTGGGTGAGCTTTCCTATTACACGGGTAAGAATGTAGTTAGTAGTGTAGTATTGTAAATTATTTTGCGATTTGAAGCAAGTAAATCCTCTTTCGTCGTACGAGTAGGTCACTCACCGTTTATGTTAGGTATCCGTCGAGCATGCAACGACCTTTCACCGGCAACGGCGCGCGCGCATCTCTGCCAAATGTCAGCGGATTGAGTAATTAGTCACTTGATGAAACCATTCGCCAATTTTTTATTCAGCAATTGAGTGTAGGAAGATAGCTAGGTCACCTAGGTCGTGAGCTATATATCTTATTATTACTTACGCTATTGATCTTTGATCTAAGTTAATATTAATTCCAATGCCCTTGGTAATGTTTGCACAATAGTCATTATTAATTATCTGTTTTAATTGCTACATAACAAAGGAGACCTTTCGTCATCCTAACAACTCGTTAGCGTAGTAGATAGTGCGTTTGCCTTCGAAGAGTAAGATTTTGGGTTCGAATCTCAGAAAAAATAAATATTAGGATAAAAAAATTTAAGGGAAGGTGAATATTACGAATAAATAAACTATTACTATTCGCGGTACATACACGGGAGTGATTCGAATCAGATACCTCTTAATAATAAGGCATCTATGATTTTCTTTTGTACGTCTATCAACGGGCCGCCCTGTATACTTTAAGCATCTATGACAACTTTTAAAAAGAAAGTTCTTGGATGTGAAATGAAAATTTTTCCATATGTGTATTTTATATCGTTTTCAGGAAAAGTTTTCTTTAAAGTGGATGAGGTCGTTTGGCTGTGCATGTCCTTTTTTATTTATACACAGCTCTTGAATTTGAAATAGTATAGTTGCTGTTTGTATTTATATATATATTTGGATGTTTATCTATTTGAAAACCTGTATTAGTTGCCTCGATGCCTGTGTTTTTGTTGCAGTCAAAGTACAGGCTCTGCTTGGTTCAAAACAAAAACATGTTCCTCTTTAAACTAATGTCTTGTCATATAACATGAAAGAGTATGTAAATAAGTTACCATGTTTGAGCAAATAAATTATTCTATTCTATTCTATTTTATATTAAATATTTACAGATCGTAAATAAAATGCTAATAGGCTTGCAGATTTCTTGCATAAGTCCAAGAATAATTTTGCTATATTCTTTTATTATGCTATATTGTTTATAATAATTGAAATATTCGTTTATTACCGTTTCAATGTCTCCTACCCTATACTTACTTACTAGAGTGGCTCAACGACCCGCAATTATTCCCGACAGTAATTCACAATGCTATTTCATCTATACTAATATAAAACTTGGTTTAAAGATAAAATAGATCTTGTGGAGTAACATAGGCTACCTCTCACCGCAGGAAAAATCCATTCTCGTAGGAAATCTATCAACGTGGGCGAAGCCGCGAGGCGGAAAGCTAGTTATTTCTAGAAGTCTTAAAGTTTGGATACCTACGCAAGATTATTATTATTTTACTTAAAGAATATAAATTTCTCAAGAATCACCGTACGCTCTACATTAATAAATCATTAATACTCGTATGTCTTGTTCAATTGACCTTTGTAAACTGTATAATTTTAATATTATTTGCACAGTGTCCAGTCGAGATCAAATTATGCGGATGCATATGAATTCGTAATTTCCACTACTTATAATTAATATAACATAGATAAACAGTTTACCTTGCCCGCGGGTACGCACAAATATCAAAGATTCTGGTAGTGTCATAACAAATTATTATTATATTACAAATATTTACTCAGAGGAAGTTCGGTTTGAATGTACCTAATAATATTCTATTGTAAAATACACTATATATTGTTATAAGAATAAGTTTCATGTCTGTAGAGCGTCTGTAGACATTAAAAAGACAATATTTAATGTAGTTCGTACAAAAGACATCAACGCGCGCAAGTAGCTCGTATCTGTTAACAATTTTATTGCAATGTGAAAAAGATTAAGAATTAGAATAATTAAATATTCTTTTGTTTGTTTGAGGCTTTCGCGCTTTCTACACATTATTACTGTTATTTACGGGTCTTAGCGCGATAATTTTAAATAGGTAGGTATGTATTACGTACGATACCTTATTTTGCCCGACGTTTCGGCGGGGTTGCACCTGCCGTGGTCGCGAGCAGCGAGTCAGCTATAGGTATCGTACGTAATACATACCTACCTATTTAAAATTATCGCGCTAAGACCCGTAAATAACAGTAATAATTAAATATTCTGTTTTAAACTACTCCACAAATTAAATAATATATTGATATAATATTTAATATTTTGCATAATATGGTATCCATTCTAATAGAATATTTTAAATTTAAAAATGAAATAATTTACTTCTGGTATTTGTAAAAACGACACGAAATGCTTAATTAAAGATATTTCAACAAATGATGAAACGACCAACATTTTTAATTTGTTTATTTACCTTATATACCAAGTAAAATAGCTTTCACGTCAGTTTCCAACGGAATCTAATATAAAAGTTCTTTCACACTTTTCTTTCTTTAGCATTTCACATTTATTTTATTACCCGAGCTACTTACGGAGTTCATTTAAAGTGTCAAATTTTTAAAATACGAATAAATACGCTACGCTATACGGTACGCTTCTTTCTGTTTTGCGTATGCAATAAAGAGTTACTTACTTACTTAATATTGTCGATCTTGAAAAGTTGTTGTCAACATTTTTTCTGAAAACCAAGATTATTTCCGGCTAGTCCTTTTTTAATACCTTTTAATTAGCATTCTTGTGCTCCAATTAGTTTTCAATGCAACGTACTGCGTTTTGACGAGTGGCGACAGATAGGTAGACTTGGTAGGAAGTTGGTCGCGACTGTGGACAATTTCGTGCGCACGCGACGACATGAGGTGCAGCTTTACTGTGAATATTAAATGGAATGTCCCGTTTTGAATATGATTATTATTTGCAAGGCATATTAAATAAAAAATAGTAGGTATGCGAATTAAGTTTGCGAGCTTAATGTTTGCTTGAAGCTTTCGCGCTTTGTACACATTATAACGTATTACGTATAAGGGGCTATTATCGTATTACACCCATGAAAGTACGTTATAATGTGTAATAAGTTTGCGAGCTTTACATATTTAAATAGGAAGAAAAACAAATAATAACACAAAAAGCCCCAACAGAGGGCTTTGTCTATTATTATTTTATTCTTGTTTCCTTATTTAGGATATTAAAAACAGTTGAAGATGACCTTATATGTTCCTTTAGGCGAGCTTGGTCAATTTCTCAGATAAGTATGGTTCATTTTCGAAAAAAAGAAAATGTCACTAGTGGTCATTTTTATCACAATGATTTCATTTATGCTTGCTTGCTTAAAAGATCCCTTAACCTTGTACAGCGAGTTCAAAATGCTTGCGCTCGATTTTGTTTTACCGTTCCCCCAAGGTCCCACATCACACCCTACCTAAATAAATCTGGACTCCTAAATATGCGAAATCGGCTGACACTATTTTACGCTTCTCAACTGTATGATGTGATTGGTACTGGTAAACCAACTTATTTGTATGACAGATTATCATGGCGATATGCTGGTCACAGGTATACAGCAAGATCGGTGTCAGTTGCTTTGAGTATTCCTAAGCATCGTACCGCTGCCTTTCGGGGGGGTTTCAGCTATCGTGCTTCCAAATGTTGGAATGATATACCACCACCAATACGAAACATTAAATCTAAATGGAGTTTCAAACTAAAATTAAAGGAATTTTTACTTGCCCAACAAAAAGTGTCTTAAGTTCATACCATACATACGCACGATGGCTTTATGCCCACCCGAAGGGAAAAAAGGAAAATTGTTATACCTTTCACATTTTATAGTATATACTTATTATAATGCCTGTAGTTCTGTCCCCTCATAGTTCTAGGTTGCGTTAATAATTGTCAAGGAGTGTATTTACAGTCTAGCGTGTAACCTGCACCACTTAGGTGCTGGCTGAAAATCAGTGTCGTGAATATTCGAACTAGAATACTCACGGCAAATGCTGAGTCCAGCAGCCTTTTTATCACACTGTATGTTTGCCTGTATTTTATAGTCTATATGTTTCATGTGTTGCAATGTGTGGTAAATAAATTGTTTTCTTTCTTTCTTCTTTCTTTCTTTCTTTCTATTTAGACCCGATTTAGTACTATTATTTTCTTCTGTGCCCGAGGTTTAATTGGAGCAAAAAATAAAAAACAGGCCAAGACATAATTTGTAAAGCAAGTTGGTGTTAAAGACAGTTTAATACTATTATTTCTTTATAAATTTTCAACTTACTAATCATTATATACGAATGACGAAGTAGTTAAGTTGTTCATAACCGGAATAATAAAAATAGCAGTGTTGCGATTTCTTAACAACGTCATTAAGTTTTATATGAAAATGCGTCATTTGAAGTAAGAATGGTCGCGCCTACAATGGTCGTTCGCACAGTTTGCCATAATGGCCATAATGCTGAACAAATAATATGCAATGGACATACAGGGCCTTTTGAGATATTTGTTGAGCAACATCCACATAAAATAATAAACAGGAATAGTGAAAGAAGAGAAAATTAAAACCTACGAACCTAGTTTTATTTACTACACTAGCTTTGCGCCCCGCGGCTCCACCCGCGCTTACAGTTTTTCTCGTGGGAATGAGGGATTTTCCCGCGGTAAAAAGTAGCCTATATGTTATTCTGATAAGTAAGCTATATTATTGTAAAGTTTTTGAGTGAAAGACTATTCAATCCATACATCCATCCGCACAAACTTTCGCGTTTACAATATTTTTTGTGGAGTTCCAAGAGATATGAAAATTGGCCCATGTTTACGGGGAGCAAAACGTATCCTCCTCAGCTTTGCCGCAATTATTAATTTAAATCCGTTTTCAGCGTTGGGCTTAAGACTATTTGTGTAAATATGTACTTATTATTTTGAAAAGGAAAGGAAAGTCTGGAAATAATTTTATAGTGTAGTTTTGATTAAAAAGTCCGTCTTTCCCACGACATATTAATATATTTAATAGGACCCAGTATAAAAGTAAGTTTGTTTCGTGAAGTAGAGGTCTTCCGCATACTACGCATAGCTGGCGGCGCGCGAGGCAATCGCGGTGACAGCCAGCTCACAGATTATAAATGTATTTACTCCAATATTTTCACCCTGTTTTAAAACAAGACAACACATGTACCTCCGTCAGTACGAAAACAAGCGTTAATTGCCCCTGGTACAGCCAGGTGAACCTTGGTGAACCACGGGAAAAAAATATTACCCCTGGTCCACCCAGTTATTTTGAGGTGGACTATGGGAAGAAAAAAACGCCCTTAGTACACCCAGGTGAACTAATGAGGTGAACCACGGGTTTGGACTGGTGCCCGGTCCATGGACGTATTACCATAGTTACAGTGTAAGTATGTTACTAAGTCCATGAGCGGGCCACATTTTGACATTGGAAATGTCTTTTCTGCGTAATCTCTTATCCTATTGGAGGATATTTCAATATGGCGGGTTTCTCGCGCGACAAACTTTTGTCATAGCACTGCATGTTACGGGTGCAGTATAGAGCCCTATTTCACGACAAAATCCGCCTTATATTTAAAAAAGATGTGAATATGCAAAAAAGACTCAAAAGGCGCGTATTTATGAAAACTGGGATGAGCATAACCTTTTTAAAAATAATTATAATACATAGTTTAAAAAACTAAAAAACACGCTTCCTGTCCGCCATCTTGGACGTCCGCCATATTGGATTTAAGTCACGTGACTTTTTTTTCGTATTCCTGACAGCAAACCCTTTCATTTGATACCCATATCATGGGGGTGGATTTCAAACAGCCAGTTCGCCATCTTAGGGAGGCCGCCATATTGGATTCGTAATGACGTTTCTTAGCTAGTCATGTATTGTCATCAAAACTCAGAGCGTGTGCAAAATTTCATCCGAATCGAAGACCGGGAAGTGGGTCAAATTAAGATTCCAAGATTTTCTTACATACATAGTTACTTACAAGTGAAGCTAATATAAAGCGTGTAAAAAGAGAAAAACTTCGAACGATATTTTCAAATCACAGATTCATTTTCAATGTGCTCAATAGTCACGAAATCGTGAAATTTTTGACGTCACGAGATTGTTTTAGTGATGTTTTGGTAATCCATGACCGCGCTGAATCGAGCCAAATACGACGCTTAGTAATATTTCAACCAATTCAATCATCCGGTACGAATAGCGGTCAAGCTCAGACTAAGAGTAATTCGACACTGCAGTTTTTTTTATAAAAGCGCCCGTTCATAAGTTCATAACATATCTGAAAGTTGTGTGTGTGATCGATCAATGAGTGAAATTTCATGTTACCTTTTTTTATTTAGGAATCCAATTAATATATATCATGATAAAGATTTAATTAGATAGTCTTAAAGTAAGTTGGTTGTCAAAAATAAATAATTCCATCTGTCTGTCTGTCTGTTTCTACACACTAATCTCTTGAACCGCTGGACCGAATTAAATGAAATTTTGCATGGTGGTACCTCACATCCCCGGTCAACATCTTAGATACTTTTAACCACGGAAAAAAACAACGCGGGCGTAGACGTGAATGGACAGCTAGTTATTAAATAAAAAGGAAAATTAAAAAGAAAGTGTTTTTTGATATTCTATCATTATATTTTAAAAAGCAAAACTGAGATCTACGTCTAAGGAAAAATAAACAAGGCGTCATGTTTTTATTGCAATACATTTCACTAACTTATAAGTACCTACTTTCGTATCTATAGTTGTTTCATAGTGTTTGGTCAAGCAACCATGAAATCTGCAGCCTTCAGGGCGGACGCGGTCGGTCGACGACTTGTTTTAACATGCTTATTAAATAATATATACTTGCTAAGTATATATTATTTAAAATAAAAAATATATGTACGTGATAAGTGAAGCGAATTTGGCTATATTATTTTATTAGGTAGCGTATTGACATTAGATGAGCCGCCCCGTAATATAACCACACTTTCGGACTTACTTTCATTGCAGATTGAAAAAAAAA
Source organism: Teleiodes luculella (assembly GCA_948473455.1). Taxonomy (NCBI): domain Eukaryota; kingdom Metazoa; phylum Arthropoda; class Insecta; order Lepidoptera; family Gelechiidae; genus Teleiodes; species Teleiodes luculella. The sequence continues at coordinate 4,165,065 of OX419585.1, forward strand.
TGTGACCCTCAAATATCCTTCTTCTTTTTATTTGAATTAAATTTTCTTTGAATTTCCGTGTAGATTTTTTTACAACGTTTTTCTTCCACTCATGAGTAATGGTATATACGAATTCAAAAATTACATATAGCTACATTGGTATGTGACGGAGAGTGAACCAGCGGTGCCGGCGGCGGTGCAGTTAATAAACCGTACTGGAATGAATGAAATACAATTTTTGTTCTTGTTCACTATCCTAACAATTTTGTAAATATGATGTTAGATAGATTTTGTAGATGTTAGGTCTCTGACTTTAATGTGTTAATCGTTAAAGTTTAAATGAGTCAGATGGGATAAGTATGTCTCTTTAATTAATGTGTAATGTTATGCTAATGACACACGTGACATTGACATTTAAGTGAATTTATACTTAATGTAATTTAGATCTAAAGCAGAAATCGAATAAATTACTTCTTCAAAAACACTAAACTAAGCACTAGGTAATAAGTTAACTAGTTGTCGGCCCATAGCCTTTTTATAATTTATTTAAAAAAAGCCTTTATTGAAAGCCATCTCCAAAAATTTGTAGAGCCGTTTTGACGTGAAAAGGTAAGAAGCTTAGTACAATACAATACACAAAAAAAATAGACCTATTACCTACATATTTAAACGTATTTTTAAATTTAATTAACCTAGTTTCTATCCCTGGTAACGCCAAAGGCTGAAAAAAAAAACAACAACATTTTAATACGATTACAGTATTTACAATGGTAAAAGAGGTACCTAATCATCGTAGTAACTATTTTTTGTTACAATTATGATTAATGAAATTATTTTATTTTAGTTACTACACTGTAATGCATTTTATTAAATACTGTTTTGCATACCGATCTACTTTGTTCGTTTTGTAGTAAATAAGTTATGTAATATTGATAGCCTACGAGTGACATAAATCTGACCTTTTCATCTTTATGATAAAAGGTACGTTACTGCTATATTTTTCTGCAACTTGCTTTCTTTTCGTGTGGGATTCGAGGTTAACCTACCTCACAACCTGGTGTCAGAATTATCCGGGACCAACGGCTCTACGTGCTTTCCAAAGCACGGAATCATAAACAAACTGGGGAAAGTCTCACAAATTGATTTTTGTTCGACAAGTTCCCCACCGGGATGCGAACCCGGAACCTCCGTAACGTCAGGCGAGCTTTTCACCACTCGACCACGGAGGCTGATTTTCTGTTCTTTTATTGGATGAATAAATAAATAATAAATCCATTTATTTCAGGCAATATAATAAAGGAATAAAGGTTACTAATCTATATATATAAAAATGAAACCCGTTTTCCGTTGTCACGACATAACATGAAAACGGCTTGACCGATTTGACTGATTTTTTTTTTGAAATGTTCGTTGAAGTCCAAGGATGGTTCTTACGGAGAGAAATTAAAAAAAAACCTCATTCCCACGGGAAAAATGTTTAACGCGGGCGGAGCCGCGGGGCGGAAAGCTAGTTTATTTATATATTAACAAGTATTGAATCTTACTGGTTATCATCAGACGTCAAGTACGCCTGCCACTTGTAAAATTAAACATTTTGACATTCGATCATTAAATCGTCCAACAAAAACAACCCGGCGATAATACATCGTAAACGACCTTAATAAGGACGTAATAAAATTTATTGTTCTCATTATAAACATAATTTTATCGAAAATGTGATGAGTTCTTCCGATTTATTGTTTATTCTGTATAAATTGTATGTAAGTATGTAGACTGTAGAGTCATATATATTTAGACTAAGAAGTTTATAAGAAATTTTACATATTTTAACGTATTGTTATTTTTCCACTCAGCAAGCATGACTGCAAAAAATTTAACATATTATCTTGTCCGAATATAATAACGAAAGAAAAAAGTTTATCCCGGATAAAGTATTTTTATAATCTGTGAATGCAGTCTTTTTTGTCACTATTTATAATCTATGACTTAATTGCTTGTAAAAATACTTCACCCGGACTGTGCATACATATACATATATATTTATATGTGTATCCGAAGTCCAGTTCATGACTAGCGCAGGCTGATATTATTACTTCCCATTATAAATAGTCATTACGGGAAACTGAACCTATATGAGAGAAACTTCTGCTCTAAGGAATTAAGTCATCGATTATAGTGACAAAAAGACTGCATTCACAGATTTTAAAAATACTTTACCCTAGACAAAAACACAACAAAAAAATTGTTGTTAACATTTTTTTGTTATTATATTCGGAAAAGACATGTTAATTTTTTTCAATCATGCTTGCTGAGTGGAAACATAATTACGTTAAAATATGTACAATTTCTTATAAAGAAACAATCCCCAATGAATGGTTGTTTAAACTTCTTAGTCTAAATATATATACCTGTATGTATATAGGTAGAGACATTTCCAACGAAGCAAGGTTTTTCTCACCTTCTTGGACCTCTAACATACAAAACTAGGCAGAGCCTGTATATGCACTATGAGTGCCAGGCAGCTGATACACATACAATATACATATACTTAAATATTCATACAAACACAAATTAAACACAAGTGCTTATCACACGAATGTTTGCCATCGGTGGGATATGAACTTGCGACCCTGTGCTTTGAAGGCAGATATACTATCAACTAGGTGAACAGCAACATTGCACAGATCGTCGCTCCATCTAGACAGTGACGTCAGACACTTCGTTTAAAACTATTGTTGGTAGGCCCCGAGCCCTCAGAGGGGAAGAAATCTAACTGGTTATCCGCAACATAGTGGTAGCACTGGTAGCACTCATGACATGAAATTAAACAACTTTTTCTAAGAAACAAACTTTGAAGGCTCAAAAATAAAATTCAAATTTTCATACAAAATGGCCGGTTGCGTGAAAATTATTTTTGAGATTTCAACCTTTGTTCCTTAGGGAAAGGTGTTTAGTTTCATGGGTACAACACTATGTTGTATTTCACGGTGTATATGGGCTATTTAAGACAATAAACAAAAGTAAAACTATACGTATTTCTATGCGAGAAAATTCAAATTCTAGGCCATATATTTTCATCCTCGTTAAGCATAAACTAATACTGCCGCCATAACAAGTACGCAACTGAATCTTCTTTTTCCAAAATTTGTTAATATAAATATTTAGCACTGTTTTACTCAGAACCCTTTTCTCAGTATAACGGTGTTTTCATCACATTTTGAAAAAATCTGTCATAACTACAGTTATTCTGCATTTCTTATGACTGTAGAATAAATGTAATGTGTAATGTAACCAAGTCAAATCACTTTCTAGAAAATTCTTGAAATTAAGTGAAATGAAAAGTGATTTTAGTTCAGTTGCAGCAAAAACGGTGCTCTTATTCGCGCACTTATCTGCATGCGAACTGATGTTTATTCAACGATGCAGATGAGTTTAATTACGTATTACCATTTTAAAATTAGAAGTATTTCTGTGTAGATTGATTTTTTAAGGGATAGTTGGAATTGTGTGTTAAAGTGTTAAAGGGTGCATGTTCCTTGAGGGCTGTCAACCCCCTTGGCGCGGCGCTTCGGGCCCGGCGCGGCGGCGCGCGGTTTTCTCCGGCGCGCGCGCACGCCTACCCGATATAAAAGCCTCAGCCGCCCATTCACCCGCCCGCAGTGTGTGCTCGAACGTTACAGTGTCCACTCCTCCTGTGCAAGGACTTACAGTTTAACCATGAATTCACGGTGTTTAATAGTGCTAGCGGCTGCTTTAGGCGTGGGTACGTAACATTTGAACTATTTAGGGCGCGGCGTCAGTGTCCAGTGAAGAAAGAATGTCGTGGTTTAGTTTTAATGCTATTACAGCGAGCAATGGAACGGAGCGCTATTAAAGTTTAATTGCGATCGGGAAAGCGACCAAATGATCGTTATCACCGTTTCCACAGCGCAGTGGTCCACGGAGAAATTGCAGTTGTGTTGCAAACATAGATTCGGTGCGGTCTCGCAATTTAATCACATGTCACATGCGTATAGTAAGTTTTAAGTCTTGCCGATGACCAAATGCAAAGCGAGTCAACGACCTCGCGCCGAAGAGATCGAGAAATGTGTATTGTCGAGGAAAGTGATATGTGGGAGCGTGAAACTGCACCGAACATGTTGCTTAAGTTTCTAAGTACGAGTTGATGTTTTGAGTGAGCTTTACCTTACAATTTGCTGTGCTCTCATTACATGCTTCAGTAGGCATGGGACAACCACCTCGAGAGAAGCAATTTGTATATCGAAAGCAGCTTTAGTTGCAAGAGCTCATAATAAATGCACTTTCACTTATCTCTATGACATTACTTGTTGCCACTGTTTTCTTTTTCAATAACTGCGTTGTATTTTAGTTTCTCGAGTAGATTAATTTTATACGTTATGAAAAAAATATTAATACAAAGCTATATAAAATATTGAATATTTAAAAGATATATGACTGCAAGAATTGCCTTGCTAGATTTTAGTAAAAGAAGTTTTCGATATCGCATTCGACAAATTTATTTTAATTATCATAAAATATTTGCCATTTTGCTGACTGTTTTATCATGACATTTGTCAATCGGACATCGTTAGGGTGACATTAAAAATGTCCTATGTTGCAATGTTAATGACCTCTTTAGCATATGGGCCCACGCTGATCGTATTGCACAATGGAACGGCTCACAATTTGCATACATTTTTCGTAACAAACCCTACCTTGCCTCGGAGCTACATACAACCAGACCTCTCGTATGTAGATAACGAGGCTGTATACGTTGCGTAACTAATTACAGATATTATATTAATGAAAATTACGAGCATGTAATGTATTACGATTATCTTTTTACTCGCAGTTAAATAATTGTAACATTAGCGATCTTCAAGCTTGAAATCTTTTGCGTCGACAAGATGCTTTATATAATCAAAAAATTCATTTTTTATGCAGTTTGAATTGTCTTTAATTATGATGGTAAGATCATTGCACTGCACTTAAGCATATTTTATTACCTTTCTTCATTTTATTTCATACTGTCATCATTTAAGAAAATTTTCAAAATACTTACTTTCATAGTATTGTATTAATGATGTATATTTCTAAATATACACAATTATTTTTATTAACCATTCACTGTATAAGTCGGAGAGCTCATCGTTGCAGAGCTGACCCATAAAACCTTTTTTAACCGACTTCAAAAAAGGAGGAGGTTCTCAATTCGACGCGTATGTTTTTTTTTTTACATATTTATATTTATCCATACTATCATCATATTTATCATAACATAAGCAAATGAATCAGTCATTTCTTATTTTAAGCTCTTCCTTCGGCCACCTTTCTCCGATGCTAATTCGAATTCCTGTAATTTCCTGTTCATTACCTGTTACCATAGATTAAATACCCTTAGTATTGTCATCACGTCTTTATTTCCTCTCTGTGTTAGCTCGCAGGAACCGGACGTCATTGTGCACTACAATTGCACTATTATATTAGACATGCTCAATAAAAGCTCTACTGCACCGCTTTCTAGTAATCGTTTATGTTCAGGGCTTTCAATCTCTTGAATCTACATTTAAAAAATGCTGTTCAGGGTGACAATGTAATCACTCACATTTTTTTATCAAACAGGTTTATTTTGAGAGAGTGAAGAAAGGTTTTGATATTTGTTTTTAGCTGTACGAATTAAAAAACAACAAAAAGCTCCCGTACATAAATTCTTTATAAAAATAAATCATAATTTTATTCCTTTTGTGTCTCGTTTTATCCTGATTAGTTCGTTAGTTGTTTCCAGCTATGATGGTATCTAAGTTTTGTTCTCAAATTCTTTGTACTAGGTACACCCCGTACTTTACGATTACTTCTGTGTTTTAAATTTGGAAAAAAATACAGTAAAAATACTAACAGGTGTAATATTTTCTTTTTTTATTAACTTTGTATGTCATGTCATACAATAACCTGTCAACGCACATTAATTAGTCACTTTGCTAGCTTCGCAAACACGCTTCTAATTATATACCAATGACACGTTGAAAATGAATAGAATTGTACAAACTTTTGTATACAAAAGCTGAAGGTCCATGGGAGGATGTTTCGATTTTAGGGTTGCCTTTTGACTTGAAGCCTATTGTTAGTGAAAATTTCAAATACAATAGCAAATTGGTATGAATTGCAGCGTCAGTTAGGATTTTACATAAAGTTCACACAATGAACAGCAAATTTTCAGGCTTTCAGTTAAAATTTGTCATTTTATAAAGAGCATTGGAGTGATTTGATAAGAAAAAATAAAAGCATTCCGCTGACATTTTACATTTTTTCAAATAAGGTTTAGTAGTCTGAATAGATAAAAAAGCCTGTAAGTTGATAATTGAGCTTTGTCATTTTCGAATTTAATACACATATTTTCGTGCTATTTATATACCTTTTTACAAAAATAATTCCTGGATTGAATCAAAGTCGCCAGCCCTATTAGACTGCAAGGTACGCGACAAGAGCATTGTTTATTTCCTCCACGTACCCGTTTCTCACGGTTGTACTTGCGTAACCACTATTTTCTATAAGTCACTTCTGGCGTGAAAAAACTTGTAAGACACAGTGTATTCTCTAAAACACCATATTGTTCTCAAGCTGTGGCTTTCGCGAAAGACGAGTTGCGTTGACATTAAAACAATTGAGATATCGTTGGATTTACTTTCAATAGATATGAACCAATAAATAGGAAAAACGGGTGAAAACTTAAGTTTGTTCTGAGAATGTGCAATAAGATATTTTTCATATTTTCATATAAAAATAAAGGCAATAGACTTCACGGCCAGATCTTCACATGAGATTGAAAATATGAATCACATTTTGATAGACAACTGATGTCTCATTTCACAGCAGCATTAGACGTGATCGATCAAATATTCATAAAGTGATTACAGCAAGCGTGAAGGTATTCAATTATCTCGGGCCGTGGCGCGTGTGAGAATTTCACGAGAAAGAAAATGGGTGAAAATGAGTGCGTGTGCGCAACTGCGCAGGCAACGACGCCGACCGCTCTGTCCGAACATATGCAGTAATTGAGAGGCACAAGCCACTTATTGACACGAAACGAAGATATATGACATTGGAAAACACAGCCAGTACGAGTATAATAGATAGAGAAGACATTGTAAAAACAATTGAGTAGACATTATTCCACCCAACACAAAATTAGGGAAAAGAAACACCAGATAACGGGGTGTACAATTTCGCGTTTTACTGCTAAGGTAACAGTGTCATTCAGTTAAACCTTATATCTAGTTACAAACTAAAATACCAATATAATAAAATGATATACATTTACAAAATTGCTCCAATGTCAATAAACTATAAAATACTAAAAGGTTTTGGTAGTAGATTACAAGTTTCAGTGGCAATATTGACAAACTAAAACTAGACTGCAAATTGCTATCAGAAGTATTTGATTTAAAAAGAGTTTAAACTATGAAGCAACAGCTTTTGAAATATATCAAACCAGTGCACGACTACCCATTTAGTTAAGTACCCGAACTTAACACGTACCTTAATTGAACTTAAGTGGATGTTCATTGTAATACCGGCTGATCCATTACATATAGTCATTGATTGATTGAAAAAAGTTAAAGTGACGTAACACTAGATGGAATTGATAGATATATTGCAATTTTATGTGCATTGTTAGAATTAACCAAGTTTGAATGGTTGAGGTTAGATAACACAGCCTTGTGACGTAAGAGGTCACTGGTTCCGGAAATCGTAATTAACAATGTATTGAAACAATGCAACGGAAGTGAGGTTTTTCAGACAATTTTTTGATAAAGTTTTATTGTGACTAAGTGGAAGATACTTCATTCATGTCATACTAATATAGATACTGGTCAATACTATATGACTTATAGTCAAATAATAGTAATAAATTATGTATATTTATAGTTAGAAATAATTATGCTCTTCGCCTCGTAACATACAAATTGAAGGGAAAGTATAAAAAATAGATTTTGATGATCGGGTAATGTATTTTTTTTTCTGTAATTATAATTAGTAATGGTTATCTGAGACGTTTGCGTTTTGTTACGCGATAAATAGGTTATTGGATGTCAAATGAATTTAAGTATAAGCTTGAACTATGTGAAGGTATACAAAGGCGTACAGGTAAGTTGAAAGTACGTATTAGTCCGTACTATTCATCTGGCGATTGTCTGTCCTTCGTGCAGTAAATACACCTATAAATAACTGCTTAGTAAAGCCCTACGTATTGTACTTGCTTTTCCGATATCTTCTATAGCCGCTGTAACTGTTTGTTTGACAGTATTTCAGACTACCTACAGCTTATTATTTTTTTGTAATTATTATTTTGTATCATTAGTTGGTTTACCGTCGTAATCATATGGTATTGTTTTTATATCGTCAAATTTTATTGTAGTTTTCCTGGCACCAAAATGATCGCTTACTACCTGCTAGAGTTTTTTTTGTGGCATAATATCGGTTATCCTCTGAACATCACTACATACGTATTAAAGCATTAAAATATTAAACATATGTGAAATATGTATACCTATTTCCTGGACGAAAAATATTGAATAGTTTCTAAACAATTAGTTCAGATGACAATATTTTTCTGTTATCTACTTTTTAGAGTAAGATTTATCAGTAGTCGGGTTGTAGTTTTGGAACTTATTTTTTATTTTCTTGATGTAATTGCGATAGTCCACAGGTAGACAGACATAGGGCACTTCCAAGGCGCGCCAACTGGCCCAATTTTCGATCGTAAACTACATAGTATCAGAATAGGTAGGTATGCTATGTACCAGTATTCAGTAGGTCTAGGACTATTAGGTAACGATTACATGAAGAGCGGGCTTTGACTGCACGTCCCACCAAGCGATGGGTAGCATTTCTATTGGTATTTACTGTCGTTACAACATTGCATGTGCAGTAATGTGCCAGGTAGTATAATATAGCGCTCTTCTGATATTTAACAAAGATACTAAGCACATAGGGTCTAAATACGGTTTTGTTTTCTTTGTAGCTTAAATACTAAAAGAAAAGATTGAAGTAAAAAAATCACGATATTTGCAAGAAAATTTGATGATTGTACAAATCAATTAAATATTTTTATTATATTATTTTGTTAAAACGTGAATAACGATCGCTTATACGAGCCACATTTCATTTTTTTTAAAGAGAACAAATTTTTCAAAGTAAATTAAAGTAAGAATACTTCTAAACTGGTGACTCAGCTATAAAAATGAGACACATGTGATCAAGTACAAGTGAGAGTATTAGGTATTAATCTTAATCCAGTTTTTGTTCCATCAATCTCGACTTTGCCTCGAATTCACCGCGTACCCTCATTATATCGTCAGGTTATTGTGTTCTCAAAATACACATCATGGAGCCGAGAACTTTCTCCACGCACCGACAATAGTTATCTAATGCTATTCTATACGTTACGTCAGATTAGGCCATCTCGCCTCAACTAATCTCGAGTAATCTTTTCTAGAGGCATAATTAAAGAAATTACGTCGACGTGTTGCGTGCCAGTACTTTTTCAGCATTTTTTGTGTAATGGGTTTCCATTATAAAATATTTATGTAAAAACACAATGGCTGAATTGGAAAATACCAACTCTTATGCCATTTTCCAAAAGCTTTGCACGTATCGAGTACTGTTGTTGTGACGTAAACTTTACGCAAATGTGTTGACTTGGCGACAAACTAGCATTTCTGCATAACAAGTCTGTTGACAGTAGAGTCATAAACATTAGGTAAAATGCCATTTAAATGGCATGCCGAAAACACGTGCCAACAATAAATTCACCCAATGACATTCAAGTCTCACATATAAATTTTTATATTGATCAACTGATTTAAATGTCTATCATATGTTAATTTTATTTAAATCGTATTCATAGATATGAATTCGTTTCGCATGCTAAAGGTCAGATTGCTTAAGAATCGTCGCGGGCGCATCTCAGCCATAAATAGCGGAATAAAGGTGATTGTGTGCGATGAAATCGAAAGTTCCGCCCACTGTAGACCGCTGCTGGGTCAGCTGGAGGCTTTCACCTGTATTACTTAACTTTAAGTGACTCGCGACCTTTATTGGATAATACTTACGCATATGTAGGTAATGTTTACTTTTGTGATTATATCATAAGTGCGAAAATGGCATATTTGTAGGTGACATTATTATCAGAAAATATTTATACTCGTGCCTTCGTTTATAACATGTAAATTTTCTAAAATTCATGGTCTAAGAAAACAAGGTCTAACCACTAGACCACGTGACTGACAAAAATCTACGTCATCTTGCGCTGTTCGTCCTTGTCGAATGCGTGTTAATAGACAAGGATGAACAGCGAAAAATGACGTAGGCTCGTGTCAGTCACGTGGTCTAACGGTTAGACCTTGTTTTCTTGGACCATGCTAAAATTACAAAGATTTGCGTAAATTTATTTAAGTGTGTGCAAAGTGTAAAACATTCTATAATATTAATGCAATAAAGTTACACTTAGGCAATACATTTGCGGAAAGTTTTAAAGTTAAACTTTTCATTTAAAAATCTGTTAGATTCTTCTTTGTTATAGCACAGAATACCTAATAATAGCCAGTATGTACTCAAAAGTTCAAAACTACTTAAGTAACAAAAATACTTAGATGATCTAAAACACATTTCTGTTTTACAAATACAGTCCATCATAATAACAAATTTACGGGTTGGTGTCATGTCATGTAACTTACAGGGCGGCATGAATAAAAGACAAATTGATAATTATGTCAGTTGCGCGTACGCAGTTGCCGCCCCGGGCTCTCGGGTGACATTACGCAAGTGCCCTGGTTTGACATGACATCATGTCACCCACTGCCTACTTGTCACACTTGAATATCTCAATTGGAACTGCAATTCGTGGACTGGTTTTGATCCTGCCAAGACCACATTCTTGTTGTTCTAAATCGGGTTCGTGGGTCGTTGTTTGATCCGATTGTATATTGGTAGTGTGTCATATGTGGTTTACCTTAAGAGATCTCAGTAAAGGCATTTTTACTTATATTTATGTATTGGGCTTACATTTCAGTAACATTTTATTTTCTTATTAGTTATAAAAACCCAAAGATGTTATAAGTACACCCCGTGGTAATACTTGTAAAAACCACCAAGAAAGCTTTAAAAAGTGATCTGATTATAGAGGTTCAATAAAAATGCACCACACTCTTTTACATTGGTTATTGGCCTGTCAAACTGTGCATGTATGCTAAAAACGATTTTTAATAAATTCATAAATTTCATACTAACTTAAAGTAATTGAATATACATACATACATCTTGCATACAATTAGACACTAGTGCTTATCATGATAATATTTTTCTTCAGCGATATTCAACCCTCCGACCCCGTTTTTCGAACACTATCACCTAGGTTACTGAGCCAAAGCAAATTAGCCGTGAAGTACAAAATTACCTACTAATTATCACTTAATCCACATTAATGGATCGCAAATTCGCCACCAATTACCGTAACAAAATCCAATACAATATTCACTGTTTTCTTTCAGTTGTGCCACTTTATCACGTACGTTGCTACTGCTCTACATTTCTTCGTAGAGCCATTAGCAGTTTACCTCACTCGGTAGGAATCCTAAGCATTCGATGGCAATTGTAGTTCACCTCGGGTTTGGCTTAAGAAATGTATGACTTTGATTAGCGAATCGGTTAAATACGCCATAATGGCCCAGACGGACCAGTTTTGCTAAAATCATGTTTACAATGTTCAATGAATGATTGATAATCTCGGATAGGGTATAATCAAACGAACAACCTTTAGCATTATTGCTATATGCAAAGATACTAATTATTCGGATGTTTAAGATACATAAAATTTTAAGATTGTTTTATCCAGCTAATTTACCAGGCATTAATTGCGAGACCTTTTAAGATAAATTGATAGCAAACAAATTCCTATTTACGATACTTCTACAATTCAGTCTTTGCTTTCATAACTTTTCACTCAATAGCCCGCAGTTTTGTAAGTCTAGTTACTAGGACGTCATACCTAACCTAGAAAGTTCTTACGCAGCGCGATCGGTCTACTTCCCGTGATTGTTCACCAATTATCACTGTTTACGTCAACACATGTTTATGTGGTAACGATGAGACCGTGTTGGATAAGACCAGGAGCTTATGAAATTGAGTAGATATTGTCCCAATGACTCACACTTCACTGAACATGTATGTATGTAAGATTTGCTTAACACGAATTGGGGGCTCACTGAAGTTGTGTCGCTTAAATCGATTGAGGATAAAGATCTGAGTCTGTTTCTTAGAATTTCTTTATCCTCATTGTTATCAAGTTGTTTGTAAGGTCGATGATCGAAGTTTAAAAACAATAAATTTGTGTCTTAAGAGTAAAAAAATAAAAGTAAAATTTATGTGTCGTGTAGAAGGTACAAGATTGCGATTTTTGTCGAAATACTTTTGAGTCGTTTTGTTAATCATTTTTGTAAGTAACTTTTTTTAAATAAAATACCAAAGTAGTTGATCTGACAATAATTGAGCAAGCTTACAGTAGCACAGTAACTATAGTTCTTACTAGCTTTATTTGTTAGCAAAGCCAGTGCTGCAACTTCTCCTAAATTCAACATTGTTGTGTGTCTACAATCGCGTACAACATTGTAACTGAGATAGACTTAGTGTTGCATTATAAACTGTTAGCGGTGGAACTAGGAAACTGAATGTTGCTGTTGTCAACCCACTTCTGGTAAACAAAGAACGGCGAAGCACGTGCGCGAAACAATTAGACAAAACCACAACAAAATGTGCTAACAGTTCTAATGGTGAATAGACTTCGCGTTATCTTTTTAGGGTTGCTATCACTGGACTAGAAAAATCGTACTTTAGTATTTACGTTACATTTCAAATACAAAACTATGGTTTCAATCTAGGCTGCGTTGTCATATATATCGTAAAAAAAATTAGTGACGCTTAAAATAAAATTCATCATTCGACTCATTTCATAAAAAAAAGATAAAAAGGTCTGCCAGCTAAAAAATTACAACAATTGAAGATCGCAATCGAAGAGTTCAGTGAATCTGTCAACCCTACCCGCGAGCGCGGTGTCGCATGCGCTTGCGCCACCGCCGCGGTCGCGGGCGCAGTCGCGTCGCATTCCGCGGAGAAAGAGCGGCCCTGCCCGCGCCCCTACCGCTCTTGCAAAACCATCGCATGCCATAATGCTTAGCAAACACCCAACCAAACCCCCTAGCGGTTTATTTTGTAATTTTCAATTAAAATTCAAGAAGATCGTGTTTTGATGCGTCGCTTTCCTCATCTTCGTATCGCAATATTGGTAACTCAACAAATATTTGGTCGTTGCGCAAATTATACTTAATGTCATTACGAAAACGGGTTCATGCGTGTTCAAGACTAACGCTTAATTTAATGAGGAGGCTTAACATATTCTGATGAGGTTGTATTAATTTAGTTTTTATTACATTCACTACGCGTTAAAGTTTAATAGCCATTTCTTAATGTACCGACATTCTTTCTTTACTATTGCTTGATTTTTCAAAGTTAGCATCTATCCTTATAAAGAATAAAAAGCACTTATACTAGTTCCACGATACATTTTCTTATATTTCAAACAAACAGTATAATTATTTTGATCTTTTTTTTTAAATTAAGAGAATTGTTTCTAATTGTATAATTAAAAAAATCCATAGTTCTCCTTCCAATAATAATAACAAGTGCTTTTTATCCACCACGCGTAACTAACACCCCCAGATTCCAACAATCGCAAGGTATTAATCATATCATTCTCCCCTGCAGCGGTCGGCCAGGAATCCTTCAAATGTCCCGATGACTTCGGCTTCTACCCTCACCACCTGTCCTGCGACAAATACTGGAAGTGCGACAATGGCGCGGCGGAGCTGAAGACCTGCGGCAATGGCCTCGCCTTCGACGCGTCCGACTCAAAGTACCTCACCGAAAACTGCGACTACCTCCACAATGTTGAGTGCGGCGAGAGGACACAGCTCGGTTAGTATATCGAATACAAGTCAAATTTTAAAAACTCACGGAACGAGAATATTAGGCATATAATATTTCCCACTTTTTTTGCATACCTACTGACAGACAGTTCGTCGCGAAAACGGTGAAGCTTGATTCGTCGATTTGAAAATAAATGTTTGTCTTTGTCTATGTCCATGTCTAAAATAGAGAGAAACACGCTGAAGTTGAGGAAATAAAACAGATTCTTAATTAAAAAAAAAACATATTTTCTTCCTTGGAAACCTTAATCAGACTATTATGAATTAGAACTATAGATAAAATCTACATTAGTCGAAAATGTCTCCAAAATGCTTCATAGTATAGATTCAGATATACAGATGGAAGAAGAAGAAGTAACGTTAAAAGATAAATACAAAATCATGATAAATAAATACATAATAAATATATCTTCATTAAAAAATAGATAACTTTTATCTCGACCACCTAGTTATACAAAATCGTCACAGTAGTGACTGCGGCGGGTGACTATCTGTCGCTGCGGGTAATTCAATTCGACATGCGACACGATGTGGTCGCGCGTGCATCGAGAGGCGACGAAGTATGATAAACCGATAAATAACCTTCAAACATTATGGGATTGGGTTACAAACACTTTGTCTTCCATTACTGAGCCAATATTTTACTTTTTATACCTGCAACAGAAGAGCAGCAATGCTACAGCATAAAATTCACATTAAGATACCAAAGATTACAAGGATTCTGAAGTTATTTGTTAGGGATGTTATAATTGTGGTTGGCGCGTTGCTTTTTGGTTCCTTAAGTCTCAAGACTTTACTTTTAAATTGCTTCCCATTTTCTTGTTCTATTTTATAGACGTGTTCCTTACACAAATTTTACAAAAAAATTGTACCGTGTGTATTTCAAATTAATTTATTTCAAATTTTATAGGGTCAACAGCGCTCTTGCAACACGAGAGCAACTTTAAAATGTCAAAGAGTGCATCTCTGACATTACCAAAGTTCAAGTCATTTTACAGTTATAGCTAGTTGGAACTAAAATTAACATTTAATCTGTGGAAACGTTAGCATAGTAAACTGGCGGTCAAGGTTGGAAATTTGCATTTTATTTTAATAACGTTATATTGGTTATATAGCGAATTCTCGCAGACTTGCTACCAGGATGTGTTCAAGGTCGTCGAGTGGCGAACCTGGTGACATACCGGTCCGTTTAACCGCAAAAAATACAAATAAAATATGCTAAACGGTAGGTTTTATATCACTGTCGGCCTTGAACTAGAGACGCTTCGTGTTGCTAAAACGTGACGGCCCTTTTTTGGTCATATCCAGTGTAGATTATTTATTTTTGACTAGATAATGAATATAATAACTGTCTTGATAAATCTTGTTTAACAATACGAGTAATTTACAAGTTTTTTTGGAAACTTGTTTTATATGGTGTTGAAAATAAATTAAAGTTAAAAATACTAGTCAACCAACAGTCATCCACTTCTGGACGAGACTCTCCTAGAAATATTTTTCTAACAACCGGCATCGGATAGTCTAGTTAGATATAAAAAATACACGATATCTATAAATTTTGCACAAATTCTTCAGAAACTTACAGAAAGACGTCATAGACATCCAAAACTGGTGAAGCGTTTACGTCCACTGTGACACAAGCATAAAGTTAATAAGAAATTTTAATAACACTATATTAAAAAAATTAATAACCCCCCACACAAAACCATTACTTGATCATTTCAACAACTATAAAAGAGCTGATAATCTTCAAATAATCTTCTTGGATCATAGCTAAGGACACTCTCGATTGTGACACCTTGCAAACAAAAAAAACTAGATCAAAATCGGCGCATCCGTTTAGGAGCTACGATCCCACAGACAGATAGACAGACAGACAGACACACATGTCAAACTTATAACACCCCTCTTTTTCGTCGGGGGTTAAAAAGTGTAGTTTGTCTTACAAGTCCCTTTGTACCACAGAGCCCCCGATCTCCACCCCCCACTGCGAACGGCTGTACGGCATCTTCCCCGACGCCGCGAAGTGCGATGTGTTCTGGAACTGCTGGAACGGCGAGTCGTCCCGCTACCAGTGTAGCCCCGGACTGGCCTACGACAGAGAGGCGCGCGTCTGCATGTGGGCTGACCAGGTGCCTGAGTGCAGAAACGAGGGTACGTAGCGGCTTATATCTTATAGATAAATAAAAACTTTATTAACTTACAAACTTAGGACAGCACTGAATACAAAACAGAAGAATAACATAAATAGCACACAAAAGGAAAAGCTACAATTGTTCGAACTTTTGAATATTAATGTTTTAATAGCAATATTTTTTGTAGAGTGCTTTGAAATGACTTAATTGTATTTTACCTTACACATTACATTTAGATCACATTACATTTATTTTTATTTCATTTATTTCGTAGTAATGTAACTATAATTGTTCTCATTTTTCTATGAGCACACTATTTTACATTTAGTCTCTACTTTATAAAGAATTGCACTAAAACTGAACCTGTACACAACTTTTCTTTCAGCGATCTTCTTCCGCACCGCCGTCTCTGCTCTACGTTTATTTTCTCCTTCCACTTTTCACTCACGTAACCTTTTCTGGTGTTTCCCAGAAGTAGCGAACGGTTTCTCCTGCCCTGCTCCCGGTGAAGTGTCCAACGCAGGCTCGTTCAGCCGCCACGCCCACCCCGAAGACTGCAGAAAGTACTACATCTGTCTCGAAGGAGTCGCCCGCGAGTACGGCTGCCCCATCGGCACCGTATTCAAGATCGGAGACGCTGACGGCACTGGCAACTGCGAAGACCCCGAAGACGTTCCCGGATGGTGAGTTCCAAATTCAAAAAGTATTTTCTTTTTTTCTATCTCTGACGTGTTCAAGTAAACTCACAATATGACGGAGCCACTTGAAGGTATCTGGTACACGTGGTGCAGTTAACACCTTAATGTAATTTAAGAACCTGTAACCACTTCCACACCGATGTCCCCTGTGACTAACAAATTTCTTCTGCACTCTTGTTTATTTTTAGTAAAAATTTTACAAAATTCCTTACATAAATCATGACAAGGCAACAAAACGATATAAATCAAAGTATAATTTAGATATCGATGCAGACTATCCATTCCTATTATTGCTCGGCTGTTCGGTGCAGAAAGCAATTACTAGATAGCTAGCAAGTTCGAATAAGGAGTAGGCATAAATAAACGCTGGGTGTGCGTATTGCGCCCACCTAAATACCTAAAGAGCTATGCGGCTTGGAGCCTTGTATGACTATTACTATACCATATTTAGGTCGCCACATTAACATGACTGAAGGCAAATTTCTACGCTATGTCGACCGTGATCAATGTTAGCGGGTATGTAACGGCGTATGATAATGTCACTGTTTGTTCCCGGTTCCACACTTCTATACAACCACATACACCCGTCGGCCATGTGTGGTCACGCAGTTGACGGTCACACTTACCTGTCAATGCCTTAAAAATAAAGCAGGAAGGAAAGGCCAGCCAGTTTTTTGGTTTCCGCGTATTGAATTAACTTACCTATATTTATATTCAATGCGACAGTGTTGTAAGCTTTCGCAGCCTACGCGGCTTGTAGGATGATGTAAATGCCTGTAAATACCTTGTCTGTCTAGTAAGATACTTGGCGGATTGTTTGCAAGTCAACTGCGTCCAATGCAATTTTTTACAATAATTCTAATGCAACTGAATTAGATCCACATGTTTCGTAAAGCCCATCTCATTAGTCTCTTATTGTAAAGTTTCATTGTTTGCTCAAGGCAAGATAAGCTTGATTCGTGAGAGATCTCGCGTCGTAGTGTTAAATCTAGCTCTCAAGTGAAACAATGAAGAGACTTTCAAATGGATTGTCCAGTTCACGGTCTGCCAGCTATTTATAAACAATTACAGACGGATGCGCCTGCGCCGGCCGTCCAAGCGAAGGTCACAAACAAGTTCTTTTTTTGAAAGTCGCAAGCTCCAAACCGCACGCTACAGGTTTTGTTAAATTGATAAATACGAATGTACGAGAAAAACAAACAGTTAGATAATACTGGTCGGAAAAGCGAGCGGATAACATTCTGCCGTCTCAAGGCAGTTCACTCGATATCGCTAGCCGAACGAGATTAGTTACACAATACCAGCCAGTCATGTCGTAAAAGTTGCTTGATGTAAAGAGAGATAGGGAGATAGAGGTTAGGAGCGGTAAGAGCAGGCAGTAAGAGCGCGTCCCTTTTCAGCGAGGACTACTACGGAGACCTGGACTTGAAGGCGATCAGGAAGAGCGAGCTGCTGGCTGGTCTCGCCGCGTCCGACGCCCAGGGCGGCCAGCGCAACCAGCAACCCAAACTCAAACCCCGCCCCCAAAAGGAGCAATCCAACTAAACCGCCAATATTTATAAAATAAATACTCATGTGTTTAAGCCGCGGGCCCGCGCTCCAGCAGCGGTACACTCAGGCGTACCGCAATACCGCTGCTGGCGGGCCGGCCCGCACACAGGTTCAAAGAATTTACAATTCTAGTGAGGCCCGATTGATTTGTATTCAATTCTAGTTGCCAAATAACCTTTCTTATATGTTTGAAACAGTTTCAAGAGGCAGGTTAGGAAATTAGTAACAACGGTAGAAATATTTATTTTATACATTATGTATGTATTTTAGTTTTGTTAGCCTCCCGCAGACCGGTTGCCTTTGCCGTCTTTACTGTATAATATTTTTACTTTTGTACCTTATAAATGTAGATCAGTAAATAAGGATTAGGTGTGCATTTATCACAAAGTAGTTCCGTGTAAAGGGATTCAGAGACAGGTTTCCAACATCGGCTCGAGCCCCAAGACCTTGTAAATATTATATTTGTACTGAATTATTTCGCTGCGACTGAGTGTTGTTGTTTGATAGAAACTGTAATACTTAAGTTTTATTTTTAGTGATAAAATAAACAAAAATATAAAAATTACTTCCTGTGTATTTATTGTCTGTAGAATAGAATTGCACTGTTCCCTGTAGCGTAACTCACACTATTTCCTTGAGCACCTACTTTCTAACAATCTGTTAATACTTCATGGTTATTTCAGTTATTTCTTTTCTGAATTATTAAGTCTTTATTACCTTTAACCGAAAGGCCTGGTTATAACAAGGCACCAAAATTGACATTGGGTGTAAAGGTATGTGTTTATAATACTTATTACTTAATAACTCATATTGCTGCACTGTTTTATTGCCAGACGAAACGCTGTGAAAAAGTAAATATTTCAAGTCAACAACAGGAGTAAGTTCGAATTCTAAATGCTTTCTATGAAATTTTCAGCGAAGACTACTACGGCGACGTAGACCTGAAGGCTTTGAAGAAGCTGGGATTCTGAATGTCAAGGAGCGACTCCAAGGACAGACTCAAAATGAACCCCTTCGATCTGTTGTAACCCTGGTAACAGGCCTCTTCGGACGAGTGGGCATTAGAGGGAAAAAAAGTTAAAATTTGCTAAATATATTTCGAATCGATATTCCATTTTCACATTTGTTTAAAAATCAAATAAAATCGAGCTAGGTTCAAAGTTTCATACGAGTAATAGAAGCAGTGGGTTTGTTGCATGTCTGTCTGAAGAGGCGCTCGATGGATGAAGTGTTTCTTAAAGGACTATTTTTCTTAAACTTAAAGTGTCCGTGTGTAAGAGTGTTTCCATCTTTTTGTCAAAAACCTTATCATTAGTCTGATCTGATGATAATATTGTTGCCAAAATGATACTTTTTGAATGTCTTTGACACAGCACCTCTGTTGTTAAAATTTGGTGCCGTGTTGAACTATGTCTGTTTTACTACAAAAAGCTAAACGCATGATTAAGGCGTGTCTAAAAACTCTTTCATGATACTTTTTACACACGTGTTTATCATGTGATTAACTTTTTTGTAGTCAGACCCTATGTGTTTTAGTCATTTAGCTAAGCTAGGGTAGTATGTATTGATACATTTAATGTACATAAAGTTTTCATTAAATCTGGTCATTTCTCGAATGAGTGGATGACGTTGAAAGTCTTCGATAAATAAACAATGATATAAAAAAGTAAATTTTATTTTATCTTAAACATTAAAACCTATGTATTATCTAGTGAAGTTTCAACTTCTAAACTGAATACCAAAATACTGAGTAGTAGTGCCATCTACCGGTGAAATAATTAAATAATCTTATCCTATAAATGCAGTCAAATAGTGTACCTAATACAATTTTTCGTACGAAAATGAATTAAATTAAACAGGAGCAGCGGGTCTCAGCTGGCGAATAGCATCTTGACGGGATATAGCCACGTGGGATGACGACCATGCTGAAAATAAATACAACATAATAAAGTCATGTTTATCAAAAATTTGTAATAACCTAGTTACAATACAACTGACAAGGGCACAGAAGAAAATAATAGTACTCAAGGATCAAAATAAAAGTGGCTAGAAAATTAATTAATGCAAAACATTAATATCGATCACCTTAAGCATAGCAAGCAGGTTATTTTTTAATTGATGAACGAAAAATAATTAGTATTATATTACAAAAAAATACAATAGGTGTCATACAATAAAAAAATGGCGGCTGTGTAAATAAAGTATGCCTAATTACCTAATTATCACAAAGCGGTTTTTCGAATCCCTCCAGGAAAAAACTATGTTTGTGCTTCCCTTGATATTATCTAGGTATTTGAGAATTTGTATGTATATCTTGTGACTGATATTTACAAAGGTTTAGTTTAATAAGGCTATAGACGGTCGTGTTAAACAAAACCTTTATAAGTAGCAGTAAAAATCGCTTAGGTTAAAAAAACTAAATTTCTGGCTTCAAGAATAATTTATATTCTTACATTGCTATTTTTTTCCTTAAGAATATATGTATAAACTTACTCTGGCTATTGAACTCCGAATTAGTAGTCACCAAAGTCTTCGCTTCTGACACCCCTGGAGCCATCTTATCTCCAGACCCTTGAATAGCTACGATTGGTTGTTGAAGAGCTGGGATTGTGGGCTTAGAGTCTGCAGTAGAAGGTTGAGAACAGCTTGACGGGTTTGATGGTTGGGATGGAATGGCGGGTGGAAGTATAGGTTGTGTGACTAAGGAGGGGTTGGGTGGTTGTGGGTTGGATGTTGGGAGTTCATCCATGCTGATGGTGGGACTACCACAGTCGACCCTATATGCATAGTCGCAGACTCCTAGTTCCTGAAACATACATAAATAGAAGAATTCATCTAAATTCTTGTGTGTTGTGTAGGTGCATAGTACAATTTGATCCGAACAGATTTTTTTGCAACTGTAAACGTGTATGTTTCGCTATAATCTATAACTGTAGAGGTCGAAATTCTGTACATAGAAAGAAAATGCTAATTACCGAGTCAGGAGGGTGTAAAAAGTAATATAGAACATATCTAGATTTTTTTAATTTTTTTGTTTCTGTTTATCTGTTTTTAAGTTTGTACGGCTACGGACTAATTAAATCTCCGAAACCGTTGGGCCGATTTGAAAGATTTTGTATGGTGGTACCTTATATCTCTGGTCAACATCTTAAATAGTTTTTACCGGGAAAATATCTCATTCCTACGGGAAACAGTACGAAAAAGTCAAAAAATACCGCGGGCGTAGCCGCGGGCGGACAGCTAGTTTTAAAATATAAAGGGAAGCTAATCGATGACTGAAATAAGTACGAGTAATAGCTATGGTAGTTAATTGTTCAAGGGTAGGGTCTTAATATGAAAGTAGCTTAAATTGAGTAAACTTACAAAGATTCAGGCTACCATACATGTGGAACTACTAGAACTTAGACTGTGTATGATTAGGAAAGAAACTCCGATATCCTCTCATGTTAAAGTGGAAAAAGTTGGAGGAACCTTTTACCTAGCGGTGGAATCAACTAGCTAGGCTAATAAATAAATACCTCTAGACATTGACACCCTGATCATAAAATAAACCGACAATAGAAACTAGGCCTACCTGGTTATAAGCTAGGTCAGCGGGACACCTGAATTTGACAGGAGAGCGATCTACGCAGATGAAGAACTCGTTACAGCTCTGCTCACTCCGGAACGCCTCGAAATCTTTAGCACACTGTGGGGACGCAGGCGCAGACGGTGAGGGTTCGTCTGAAATGGTAGTATAACATAGGCATTAATAAACGTAAAAAAAGATAATTACAAGTATTTCTGGTCAAAACTAAAACGAGAAAATTTAGTTCAGATGTGTTCAGGACAAAATTTGAACGCATTTTTGGTACTATCGTTAATTTATGGTTGTCTAGGCATGCGAGTATCAAAATTAACGGCCCCGTAGCCTAAGTGGTAGTAACGTCTGCCTTAGAAGCAAAGGGTCGCGGGTTCGAATCCCGCCCAGGGCAAACATTCATGGGATGATAACTTTTGTTTGCCCTGTGTCTGGATGTTGTATATTTATATCAAGGATGTTATAAATACTATAGTATAGTATCCTTGATTTACATAAATATGCTATACATACATATGTATATCAGCTGTCTGACACCCATAGGTGCCCATAAAACAGACTCTGCCTAGTTTGGGGTCAGATAGCCATGTGTGAGATGTCCCCACGATGTCCCTCACATATTGTTATTATTTTTATCAAATTAAACATCCCAGACGGTAGTTAAATAATAAATAAATATTTAAATATAATTATTATTGAGAGAGCACTGAATTTTCACCAGATAAGACAAGCTATAAAGGATTTTTTATGTAATGAGGTGTTCAATAGTAAATATCAGCCACGCGACACTAATATCACAGTACTTAAACTAATATTGTACTATCCATCTTCAGTATCTAATAGACCATAGATAAAATCGTGAAGAAAAAATTGTTGCAAATAATTTAATTGTAAGCGCATAAAATTTGTATGTATGATTGTATATTGTCACTACGAATAATTATATCTCAGATAAATTAAATTGATCTGCTTATGTAAGTACATATCTCAGCCATACTTATTGAGATGTAGATGTCATGCTTGCTTATGTAGATACATATCTCTATCAGTTTTCAAAGAAGTCAAGGAGCAATTAAATTTAAAAAGACAAAACGATAAAATTTGGACTCTATTTCAACGTAGTAAGTGATATGCAAAAAAAAACAAGTCTTAGTGTTAAGCAATTCTCCGATGCGTCGGGTTTACATAACCTGCGCTTTGACATTATACAGCGACCTGCGTGTGTCGACATCTTCGAAGATCACACCTTATTTTCACCGTATAGAGTCAATATTATTACCAAAGATAATATATTTAAGATAAATACTCGTATATGTTTGCAGTCGTCTCATAATGGTTTCCCTTAACAATTGTATGCCGGCTCAAAGTAGCAAGCAAATTGTTAATAGCTAAAGATTTCGAGGCGTTCTTTGTGCGAAGGCTGAAAACCACTGCTGGTTTTCAGCTTTCAGTGAAAACCAAACCTGCACACACATGCGCAGTAATTCAAACGTTGTGTGTCAAATTGAACAACCTGCATTGGGCAAGCGTAGTAGTTGACTAAGGTTTATTCACTCTAATTCAGAGGTAGCTCGAATGAACTGAAAATCCTGGGAGCAAAAAGGTAACACACCAGGCCGTACATTGATATACTCGTAAATAACTAACTTCATTAGTAGATCATCAATTTTAAAAGGAATGATAAGAAGAAAACTTACTTGAAATTCTCGTGCTACAGTCCACGTTGTGAGGATAGTCACAGTACCCTTCTTTAGCAAACAGCAACCCTTCTGGACACTCCTGTTCAAAAGCCCACCCATCCCAGCAGTTTAAGAAGTTCCTACAGTTCTTCGCTGTAATTTGAGTCCTCTTCCCAGCGCATAGGGCGTTAGGTTCGATGACCAGTTCCTTGCGCGGCATGGTAAGTAGCTTGTTCTGGTACATGGGGTCTTTGTTGAACTGCTGGATGACTTGGTCGGATACGGGGATCATATAGACTGTAGGGATACCCAGAGATTTCGGCTAAAAAATATAGTTACCTACTCTTAAAAATTGTATTCATTAATAAAGGTGCATGATATATTTTATTAATCTATTTTACTCAATCAGTGACATGATTTCAAAAACTTATAATTTTGCCCCGCAAGTCAATACAGAGGCATGAAATTTGTGATAATTTATACCTTTCGGAAATTTTATCTAAAAGATGTAACATTACGGGTTACGCGGATTATGTCCGTGATTATTTTGAATACTTACTCGTCAAAATGTCAATTTGAGTACATACATGGCATACAACAACTTTGAAGATCTAAAAACAGATCTAAGACGGCTTCGTAGTCTAGTTGGTAGTACGTCTGCCTACGAAGCACAAGGTCGCGGGTTCGAATCCCGCCCAGGGCAAACATTCGTGCGATGAGCACTTGTTTCTGGATTTTGAATATTTATATATGTATGTATATCAGCTGTCTGACACCTATAGTACAGGTTCTGCCTAGTTTGGGGTCAGATTTCCGTGTGTGAGATGTCCCTCATTATTTATTTTTATTTTATTTAAGAAAGTCCATAATTTGTATGACATTTATGTATATGTACTTACAAGACCAACCAAGCAAAAACTTTAAAACAATCCGAGTAAGAGAGAGTAATAAATGAGTAAGAATTTATTATGCCTGAAATTTCGTGAAAGTTAGTGATCTAACCAGATTTAAAGATCAGATAAAACTGTTAAGATTGTTACGATTTGTTTAACAGTGCACCAACCGTGCAGTTATAGCATTTATTTAAACAGTTATAAAATATAATAAATACTACTGCTCGCAGACTAAAAATATACGTACCCGAAACATGTTGAAAAAGGAGCTGAAAAACTGACTCTTGTCAGCATTATGAATAAAGTCCAGCGAGTATGGATTTTTGTAAGTCTTCACTAGGTTCCCTTCTTCATCGTAGACTGAAAAAAAAAACAATTTTGTTTTAATAATTTCAGCCAAATAAAGTCTATTACAGAACAAAATGCGCACTCAAAAATGTACTCGTTATTAATGCTTCGTTTTTTAATTAAAATATCATTGTTGAAAATAATTCGGCATCAACGTGTCAAAATTGCAAAAAATAAACAATAATGATTTCGTTATTTAATCGTAAGGTTTTAGGTAAGTGATTCATTCCCAAGGTATGGATAATTACTATTAAATAAATAAGTCTTCTGATTCTTGTAGTTAAATATTTCCTTAATCAAAACAGCTAAAAATAGAACGCATTATAAAGGCCGGAGGTCAAAACCAAAGCACTTGACTGTATCATCTCATCCTCTTAAGAACAACATCAATCATCGTGAAAATAAACCACAACAGCTATAAAAGATACATCATGCAGTCCGGTGTACAATGACAGCTCAATAGCGAATGCATTGTAAATTATCCTCATGTAATGTCCCAACAAGCAAAAATCGGTTTCATAAGAATCCTGGAACCAATTTTTTGTATACTTATAACAAACGAATTTATAAGCGCTTACTAGCCCGGAAAAGGGCCCACTTTATAAGCGTATTCTGCCTTGTAACACCCTGATAGTACTCTCGTCGAATTCGACTTACGACCAATACAGCCTTGTAATGGCATTGTGTGAAACTGTATACACCAACAAAATCAATTATAAGTGTCTTACAGAGCTAATCTGGATTATTACTCACTCCACAATTCTACTAAAAGTTATAACTCATTCGGTCATTCATTCATTTGCTTTCCAAAATAAACGGAGTTTTGTGCGTCGGTGAAATAAATAAAATACAAATATTTGAAGAACAGGAGGAGAGAACTAAGGTTACCTACGTGTATTCTATTTTTATTTCATTTTCTTAGACTGATCGTTATTTAATGTTGTTGATCTTAAACGCATGGGGACCTCATATTTCCTGTGCAACATTTCAAGTTTTAGGTCAAAATTTTAAAGCCCCCCTTAAAATGAGCATTTTTATATTTTTATTTATTTTATTTTAAATAGTCACTGTTGAGTTTAATCTCCATTTTATAGGCTAGCATTTTGAAGTACGTTACTACACCATTATCAGGGTACTCAGTTCTATAACGTCACGCGCAAAACTACAATCAAAATGGCTGATCCAGCGTCATACACGAGAACTTTTTCGGCTCATAACACCTTATTCCAAAGGTAAGTAAACTTATAATAGCTTTGACAACTATTTTATAAGTTTATTGGACTATAAAAGTGTATGGCAAGTAGCGTAATAGGAAAAAGTAGTATCTTTGAAAGCATTTATAGGATCGCATAGATCTAGAGCCACTTTATACTTACAAAATGCCTTTATGAAACTCTTTTACTAATAATGGACTCAAGTATCGTACTTTTAAGCGCTTATAAGTGCTACTTATAACAATGATCAATCTCAAGTCTAGTTGCTCCTATTTGAAGCTTTTATAAGTGAGTTTAGCTTATAGTGGCTATCAAACATGACCTTATAAGCGCTTATAAGGTTAAATATAAGAGTAATTGCGATCAAAAACTAAGTAGCATTTTCTGGAACACATAGAAGAGTAGTTGGAAACGCCAGAATCATTATAAGAGTCTTATAAGTGTCATACACTTATAAAGTGTGTATTCTGAGGCTAATTTGCTTGTTGGGGTTCAATGTATGGAGCAAAAAGAAAGGACCATGACGGGGCTTTCCTGGGTGTCCGATACGCAGTCATAAATACTCGAAGTGGACCTCGTTTGGCAATGAACTCTGCATAATAATTATATGAGCAATTTATAAAGTTGAATATTTTTTCTTTTAAAGATAGGATTTTTTTTGCAGCGGCGAGAATGAGAAAACACGATGTTCTTGGTCCAAAGTTCAAAGTATGTATTTATTTTTAACTTTAGAATATTTACCTCACTTAGTTAAGACAGTTACCTATACTTTTGTGGCGAATTCAGAAATTTGACTGTCTTCTGTGGAGAAAAACTCGCCGGAAGAAACTCGACAGGCGTTGCATCTTTTCAAATTATTTTTACAACATTAAAATTTGATTTTTTATACAATTTTATTAATATAACAAAGAGTGCAAACGAAATATACAATTTGATGAAGGTAACCAGTCAAAGTAGAAAAACTAAACTATAATATAAGCAATCAATCTACCACAACCACAACCGGCAATCGACTAAAGCAGACCAGTCCTCCCAAGCAGCACCCGTTCACCAGTTTGACGCATGGGTCAGCCAATTCGTCGTACTTTCGTCGAGTACGACCTATGCTTGTGTAGTAACACAAGCATAGGTTAATTTTAAAAAACATGGTTCAGCCGTCGGTGGTCAAAGGTATATTCATGTAATAAGAACCGCAACTACAAAATAAATATAAAGATTTCTAAATTACTTGCTTTGTAGTGGTGACAGCTGAACAAAAAAAAACTTTTCCAAACTGTTCCATAAAAAATATAATTTTGTATGAGAGTGTCGAAGTACCCTTTTGTATCAAAGACAAGTTTCTTTAGGGAATAAGCTGAAACCCATTGACTAAGCATGTTCTTTCAGTATTTGCTAAGCTGTCACTTAATCCTGTATAGTGACACCAAATGGTGGTACGGAAATTGATGTGTAAGGTGTCAGTGGGGTATACATAATATATACTTATGCTGAAATCTTTTGTTAGATAAAAAATTACTTTAAAAATATTATTTGGTAAGTGACAACGCGTCAGTTTTATGTAAAATAATTTTTCAATAATAAAATTCTATATTCTGTTTTTTATTTGCACATTAAAATCACGAAATTTATAATATTTTAGTAATTTTGTGGAATACACTATTATTAATTCTCCAAAAAAATATATGAAACCCAATCAATCATGGCTGCAATATTTTTTTAGAATACATAGGAACTAAAATTTTGACCACACTACGCAATGATAACAAGAAATTACGAGTGCTTATTAAAATAGATGTAAATACCTGCGACACGTCGGTAAATTACAAAATATACTTAAATAAATTAAATTAATCTAGAAAAAACTACAAATAAAAATATCAGTCTACTCACACAAAAGTCTCTTCTGTCTAACACTCTTCGTCTTCTCTCCAGCCCCAATTTCCTGCGCACCACACGTCCCCAATACCAAAACTATCAAAAACAACTTCATAGTTAAAGCCTGTGACTGCTAGATTTGAATTGCTAGATTTTTATTACTGGACCTACCCCGTCCGAGGATAGTAAAGGACCAATGCCAGGGCTACGAGAGGGCTAGCTTATATACCGTCGGACATTGAAAACAAGTACTAACTATAAGGTTCTATAAGTACTACGTGGGCTCTAGTTTTAGCCCGGCCACAGGAAACTCTAAAAGGACAAACTGGTTGCACAGTACCACTATATTTCTTTATTTTATGGGAGAAATATTTATTACCTTTTTTCTCGTGTGTGGAAGATGAGTTTTGTTTTATGGGTGGCTTGTGATTACGAATTTGATCTTATCTCACAAATTATGGTTCTCTTATTAAATTTATCATATTTCTAAGTTCTTTTGGAAGGATCGAGCGAG
Source organism: Teleiodes luculella (assembly GCA_948473455.1). Lineage (NCBI taxonomy): Eukaryota > Metazoa > Arthropoda > Insecta > Lepidoptera > Gelechiidae > Teleiodes > Teleiodes luculella. The sequence continues at coordinate 4,193,570 of OX419585.1, forward strand.
GATGAAATAGCTTGTAAACATGTCCAAATTATAAATATACTTTTACGAAAAAATTATAATTAGTTAGATCTTTCGTTGTATTACGCAATTCTATGGCCGCCATCTAATTTCAGCCATAACAAACTTGAAAATATTTTGGTAAATATTAATTTTGTGAATTTAAAAAAAAAAAACATTTTTTATAGATTTCAGATTTAAATGGAGACCAAAAATTTTAGTAAAACTAATTAATTTATTATTCGAAAATTGATTCGTTGAATTAACGAAATAATTAAATAGCAATTTATACACTTTTGTGTTGACAAATCCAAATAGAAAACTATATAGATATCTAATACAACACTTATGAATTCAACAGTCATCGTCTTACAAAATTCCTTTACTAGTTTTATCGTTACTAACAATCGATACTAATTCAATATTATTCACAGTCACTCACATTGCGCTCGAGATGTTCAAATATCTCGAGTGCACTTACTTGCAAGTTGCTCAAACGCATCCGCATTGCAATAAATTTTATTTGTTCGTTGGACCGTCGCACGCGCAGCCCGCCGCTATCTAAATGCGCCGATACATCATAGTCACTGACATGATCTCGATAGTAATACGCTCGACGTGTAGGGGATTACTTGCAGAGATTTGGAATGCAACTTCCTTGGTAATAAATTGAAGGATAATTCATTGTCGTATTGATAAAATTGTGCATATTTCAAGGGGAAGGGAAAGATAAATTTGCTTTTTGTGTGTGTGTAAACTGCTTAAAAGTACTATTATATGGTAAAATGTTCATTTAAATTACAGATGAAACTATAAAGTCCGTGTCTACTGAAATATTTGTGCTGGAATAAGAAAAATCTTTGTGTCGTTTCTGTGATTGTTCTTCTCTTGTTTATGTGTACAATAAACCGTTCAATAAATAAATCGATACAGTAGCCAGCACTGGCGGCTGGACACGAATAACGAGTTTCACCTCTACTGCTACGGGATAAATCCAACCGTCTACAACTCTGGTCCCTGGTAATTATTAACTTTGACGGCATAAAAAACCTTGAATTTTAAGGCATTCTCGAGGATAGTGTGTTCAATTGCATGTACTGAATTAACTCAGGAAAAGGGTAAGAAGAACTCTCGGCCTATAATCTTGGTTTAATCTTAGCGGTATTACGTTACCTTTTGTCAATCTAGCGGTGGACTACATGATATGATCATGCTTGGCTTTAATTAAATAGAGTGAGCAATTTACTCAATTATAAAAATTTCGTTTCATTATATTTATTATACAAAATTATTGACCTCTAAGACACTTCTACAACAAACATTTAATTCCAAGAAACAAGAGTAGGTACTAATAAGTTAAAAGTCGAAAACGAATTCATTTTGTAAAGTTGTATGCCTTATATAGGGTTAAATTCGTTTTAGCATGTTAAAGAATAAATAATTACTGACGTAACCTAACGATTTCAGTTTTGTTCTAAAATAAACTGCTGCACGACATAGTTAGAAGCAATTCAAGCAATGCGATCAACGCACTCAAACAGCAGTATTTTTGTGGGTGGTTGCTTATTAGGACCATCACCTAAAGAAGCTATGCTATTCGTAAAATGCGATATCGCTAGAGATATTGTACGATGTAAGTGCTAGATATTATCATGCACGCAGCACTTACAACGTGTTTTTTTTCGTTATGAAATAAATTTGATTATTTACTACTATACAGCTAAAACAGGGCAACGCAGTCAAGTTTTTTTCATTCCGTCCTGTCCTGTTACGTCATTTTCTAAAAATTGAATTTTCAATAATATGCTCTCTTTATTGTCTCTCTTAGTTTGAAGCTAAATACTTTCCATATATATATTCAATGATTTGATCTGTTATCCATTGTTGATTCTGAAATATACAAAAATATAGTTGACATTTTTACTTGATTTTTATTTCAACGTTATTACTAATTGTATAAAAACGGTGCTGCGAAAATTTTGTTTAAATCATGTAATTCAATTACATCATCGAGCTGTGTGTGACCACCTTAGGTTGGATGCAACATAGTTCTGTTTTTATTGGCGTCCGCTTAATTGCGAGAACACACGGCAACACTGGTTGATTAGTCAACCAGTAGGTGTAGGGTCATGAGTGGGCTGGATTACAGAACAGTGTGGGAAAAAGGATGGAACAAGCGTCTGTTTGAAAATTACTCTCCTTTGATATCTTATTTTTATTTTTTATCCATCTATTTACAGACATGTTTTTTGCTAGGTTAACAATTTTTGTAAGATTTCTATTAAGAGAATATTTCTACCTGTGGAAACCTGTTATTAGTTTTTTAGTTATGTTGTTATTGAGTTTTTGTTCACTGATGGTTTTCCGAAAAATAAATAAATAAATAAAATAAAATAAATAAATATTTATAGGATTTGGCAGAGTTTAGGTCGCACGTAGGCCTATGTATGTAAGAAAATTAGAGCTTTTTTATGATCACTTTCTTTAAAAGCTCTTGAAACCTCTTAATCGAGCGAATTCAGTAGAAAGCTTTCTTTAATTGGTTTGTGCTTGTATTGCAAAAACGAAGCGTAACTAGACGCTGAAAATAAATGATTAAAATAAATAAATATAAATTTTGGGTGCCTCTACCCTATAAGCTAATTTAACCCTGATGTTTTAGAACATACGAAGATTGAATTGTAAAAAAATAAAACAATCAAGCACTATAGCAATATTGTAAATACAATATTAATCAACTAAAAATATATTAAGATCTTTAGTGCATGTTCCATATTATGATAATAAAAATGTTAGCATTAAAATTTTCCAATAATTTTAAGCAACTTAGAGCGATGTTCATAAAAATTAGATGACTTTCTGGTTTTTAATTTATTTTATAATTTTATAAATAGTTGCTTCAATGTTTGTACAACACATTTGTAAATGGAAAAAAAATAGAACAAGATCTAGTTATACCATAGAGAAAGAATTTTTCTTGTAAGTTTTACCCATAGAAATAAATAAATATAAATTATAGATGAAAATTATTAGGCATAACCTAACATTCTTAGATTTTCACGGTTATCAACTAAACTAACACATTTTTTACGGGTTAAGGCTGCGGCTCCATTGAGGCGGAGACGAGCGGAGCTGAGAGGAGCAGAGCTGTGAAAAGAGGTACGTGATTCCACTGAGGCGGAGACGAGCGGAGCTGAGAGGAGCAGAGCTGTGAAAACTGTGGCGGAGACGAGCGGAGCGGTGTATAGCGAGCCGGGACGAGCAGTCGAGACCCAATAAATTTTATTTGTAGTTAGTTATTTGGAGAGTGCACACGTCATGTCGGTGCTAAGTACAAAAAAACCAAAAAAAAAGCCTCTGGGCCCGTGATTACACGTCTCCTCTCCGCTCGTCTCCGCTTGACTATTTCCATTGAATCGGAGCGGAGCGGAGACGTGATGTGGATTTCATGTAATACGATTGGTCGATCCCCACACGTCTCCTCTCAGCTCCGCTCGTCTCCGCTTGACTGTTTCCATTGAAGCGGAGCGGAGACGAGATGTGGATTTCATGTAATACGATTGGTCGATCCCCACACGTCTCCTCTCAGCTCCGCTCGTCTCCGCCTCAATGGAGCCGCAGCCTAACAACGCGGTCGAAATATCAAAATGGCTGTTTAAGGAGGCGCGGCGCTTTGGGCGTTCCATATTATTTTTGAACTATATATAGCTTTTAACAGGTTTTCCCGTGAGAAAGAAGTATTTTCCCGTGATAAAAAGTAGCCTGTATGTTATTCTGATGTATAAGCTATATTATTATACAGTTTCATTAAAATCCGTCCAGCAGTTCCAGAAATTAGAGTGTACAAACAGACAGACAGACAGACGGACATTTTTGCAAACTTGGATTTTTGTGTTCAGCTATACTCAAGGGAGTAAAGGTACCACCTACAATCAGTATTTTAAAAAACAAATAATGTACAGACACGCCGATTTTTCAGTTTTATTATAGTACAGATTGATCGAGCGGGTTCAAACATATGGTACGCTCAACGCTTCGCGCAACGCCCCGCGACTCCCCCTTTATTTCCTGAGAAAAACAATAGTCTGCCTGTCTGTCGCTGTAAACTCGATCAGCCCGAAGTGAAACCGCCCCCACAATGAGATGTTCGCTTTCTATCTGACGCATGCGCGATGAAAGTGATATCTGTTTGCTATTTGCATGATGTGCACGCGATTTTTTGTACATTACGATCGGGAGGTATTCTACTAATCAATACTTTTTAACTAGATAGCAAAATTAAAGATATAAACTAAAAATAAATCGATACTGTTGTTGAGTTGAATCAAGCACGAGAAATTTTAAAAGCTGGGGTGCAAAAATATTATTGATAAATAATTAAATTTTTTGGAACCTTTCTGAAACTTATTTATAAGTTTATTTTACTATTATATAGAAGCTTGCCAGGTACAAGTCGCTATTCAGTAATAATGCAACCTACATGTACGTACACTTTCTATACTTTTTGTGAATTATACTGTACGGTTTTTCTAGTGTGTAATAAAGTATATTCCATTCTATTTTATTCTTATTATAATAAAAAGTATATGCACGTATTTTTACATAGTCTTTTCACTATTTATTCTTACTAATTGTATGATTTTGTGTTAGCAGAATAAGAGCTGCTCTTAAGCAGTCGACTTATATGATCTTGAAAACATTGTAATCATGATTTGGATTTTGCAGATGCTCTTAGTGCATCATTACGTAACGAGTAATAGTTTTTTAAATAAAGAACTTAGTATAGATTTTACAAATTTATTTACTTTTTATAAAAAAAAATATCTATTTCAAAAAGGAGGATCTCAATTTCTTTTAATTCGACTCCAAGCAAGATGTATAACAATGCCTATACATGTTAATATGATGTTACTACTTATGTAAATAATCTAGATTTTTATTTTATTTTTTACCCTTTAGGCTAGGATCTTTGAAGGAGGATTTATAATAATTTTTTTTAATTATCTTTTTATCGGTTTTTACATACAGAATGTAAAAGGAACAGTTTTGAAGGGAAAATGTGTTGCTGTGGCTACTTTAAAGTGAATATAAGTAAAGGTAAATGCAATAGTAATTTTATCGAATTTGATGGAATCTCTACTATTTAAAATAAGCGTTTGTAAAGGTTGAAACTATAAAAATAATTATAAATTCTTACATTTACTAATACTGGCTTATTTTAATCCGTTTGACCTTTCATGACTAATCAATAAAACAAACTTATCAGTAAAATAATTTTACTGAAATTTTTAAATAGAAGTTAAAATGAAAACCTTGACCTCGGGTAGGGATTCGAACCTGCATCCCGAGTAGTAAAATTGGTGAACAATAAAATTCAACATACGTTATCCGTAAAAAGAATAATAAACTGAAGATTTTTATCGCCCAATATCTATGCGTTTCAATAGCAAATTTTGACCATGGGATGAATCTTGGAAAATATTAAAATCACCATTAGTAGACATCTAGTTTTTAATTATTCAATATTCACTAACTACTAAACATATTACGACAAACGTAAGAGACGATCTCTAATATTCTCTTTGACATCAAATATTGTTAATTAGACGTGCTTTAATTCTCTTGCAGAACACGTCCAACAATAACAGGATCTCAAGTTAAAGAACTTGCTAACGTGAGAAAAGTTACGACTTATACGAAGACAGGAAAGAGTGAAAAGGATGGTGATACTGACACGGCCTTTCGCTCGGATTTCGAGCGGCTAAGAGTGGCAAGCTAATGTTGGTAAGCTCAGTGCGCTAGAGTGCGCGGCGCGACAGACAAGTCATATAGGTCAATAATTTGACATTCTACTGTAGTTTAGCAGGAACTAGTGACATTTGACACAAGATGGCGTACAGGTCAAGCGTGGGAGTGGTGATTCTCGCATTTCTAGTTGGTAAGTTTAACAAAAAATATACCTTAATAAGAAATACAGTGAGTTGATCAGAATGATATTGGATACTCCTCATTTACATGTGAAATAATTATTAAAAGGTCAAGTGTAGATGGTTTAACAAGCAGCAATATCTTCCAGTCAACTTAAGCTTTCATGATACAAAACTGTTACCAAAAGCAAAACCTAGACAGTTTGTTGTGTTATTCAACACAAGTTGAAATACGATATTAGATGAAAGACGATAAAGAAGAAAGTCTATTAATACATTTTATTGTAATTGCATTTGCTTGTGACTCTCATGTGTTTAATTTTCAGCATTGTGTAAAGAGGTCTTATAGTTTGTTATCGTATATATTATACACACAATATGATGTGTATTTAAGAATTCAAACCATTATTAAAATTATACTACCATAATCCTAAGATACAAATTAGTATTAGATAGATACTTATTAGTATAAGTATAGGTATAAAGAAAATCAAATTAAGCACACATTTAATTAATATTGTGACATAAAAACTTTTGTCGCTTTGGTATGCAAACAGCATGACGTGTGGATTCAGTAGCAACGCAAAACATATAAGGCACAGAAGTAAAACTCATACAATTTATGCTCGTAAGTACAGAAGCCAGCACATGCGGTTGAATATTCGCACTACGAAAGTCACCCCTACTTCTACCTACGGAATACGGACGCTGTAAAGGTCAAAAAGTCCAGCCGCATGTGTTCCCTACTGTACAATGATCAACGGGGCACGGAAATCGCTATGTCTTCGTTCTAATAATGAAAATATGGTATTTATAACAATTCTCTTATATTTATTTTCTTCATTAAATTCCACTTTAGGCTTATAGAAACAAAGACCAAAGTATATAAAAAGTAGAAGAGTAAATTAAAAATTAAATTAAATATGCTTTTTCTAGAGAAACTCCAAAACAGCCAGTTCTAGCAACAAGGAGTGCATTTGCAACAATGCAAACTCTACAGCACATACGACTCTAATTACGAATAGACTTTAGTCCAACGAACGTAAAGCTTACTTACTATACTTGTGTATTGGTGTGATGTGGGTTTTGGCAATTACTTAATTACGATATTTAATGGGATCATTGGACAGATCATCAGTTTTTTTCAATAGAACTGTATTCGTCTTTAACGTGATTTGCTAAATACGTATTTATCTGTTAAATTTACTTCATGCTTGAAATGATCCAAAAGGATATTTCCATGTTACTAATAGTTGTCTGTCTATGTGTGCGTTGCTAAAGCGCACTTTGTTTGGAGTTTAACATCTGTTCTCTCTCTGTTTTGCGGTAGTGTTGCCAGCAACAGACCGGCCTTGTCTGCTCTAGCATAACAATTAATTCCTTACCGCCACTTCTTTCATAAACTGGTTCTTAATGTTTATTATTCAAGTGGTTAATGAGTATGCAATAACTGCACTTACTAGGTATTTGTTGGTTCTAAGAATTCATCAGTAGCTATTAATAAATGACATTGCACAATTCAATTTTGAATTTCACTGTGATTCATAGACGGTAAATATTATTTTTAGTTTTTATCAGTTAAATACTTTCACATACTTCTTTTTTTCTTTACTACGTTACAGAGCTTAATTATGTTTGAAAAAAAATTAAAATTTAGCAGTGTACCAACAATTAATATAGGTATTCTTTGTAATCAAGTGCTAATACTAATGAGAGTTATACTTATATTACAAAATACTTTCCCTTGTGTTTAGATTTTTAAATTAAATTTATATATAAAGGTTCACAGTTTAATAAAAAAATATGATGTACCAAGAACTGAATCAAGAACCAATTAAACAAGTTTATTTGACCTTTCATAATAGCAAGAATTATGTAAAATTTTATGATTTCTCCAAGGATATAGTTTCAATGTAAGTTGTAAGAAACTTGGTGTAAATTGATAAAAAAACTAAATAAATTAATATACTTCTTATATGCTCGTACTTTCACCTCTTTGCTATCCTGTATATGTATATACCAGGTCATTGTATGATAAAAAGTAAGCAGATAATATGATATAACCATAGATACTAATCTTAAATGCAAAATACTAAAATAATAATAATAATAATACGAATAAAAAAGTCTGTTGTATGATGGGAGTATGAAGAGCGCGTTGATGTCTTTTCTATCGGACACTTGTCTTTTAATACGGCCAATTTTGCGAGTACCATATGTCAATGAAAATTATGTTAATATATTGAATTTGTGCTTTTTATATTCCTCATAATATTTTGGACTTCCACAATAAAGATGAATTTAGCTTTTTTGGAGTCAGAGATCACCAACCACAGTTCAGCCGCTATGAAAGTAATTATGTTTAAACGTTCTTTATTTTGCTTTTTTAATGAACATTATAATATCGTTCATTCGTCAATAACTTTTATATATTCCGAACAAAAACTTACCTTTAAACCTACCCTTATATCGTAATGTTTCTTTATCAACTAACTCATACTTACAGTAAAACAAATAAAAAGGTAATTAATTAGTCTCATACTGTTCTATGTTATGTACATCAGAATTAAACTAAGTATTTAAAATGGTCTAGTAAATATAGTACAACATTTCCTTATTGCTTTGAGGTCACTAAACACAGTTTGAAGTGTGCGGGAATGTAGAGGTCGCTTTCAAAATTAACGCTACTCTGATATCGACATGTTTTGTCATACTCTGTTTTCGTGGCTGTAACGCGGTTAGGTAACGGAGAAACTCGACCTCACGTTGCCTCATTGTCCTTTGTTTGATTTATGGTTAAAATATAATATTAGTATGTAATAAATATGAACATGTAGCTCGTAAAATAAATAGTTTGATTTTCATAAAGAAATAGTTATTAATCTATCCTTGTACAAAACAAAAGAGACTGCACCAGTTATTATTACATACATAAAGCCACGCTTCTTTCCACTACTGGGTGAACAGAGTTTTAGTAAGTTCACAGAAAGCCCAAACTAAAACAACAATACAAAACAATACAGATATTTTTTATTGACACCAAGAAATGACAAATATAACACAAACAAAGAAAACACCCACCAACCACCCCACAACCTTTAGCTTCCTGGATAAAATAAGATACATCTGTCGCCTACATGACAACTACACCTTGCACCAAATATTTCCTCAAATAAATCAAATTTAATGTTTCCTATTTCAATATGGGTTGCCTGGTATAAATTACTTCCTTAGCAATAAGGCCGCCCATTTTTAGACGTTTAAATAGTTGACAACTGTATTTCTGTAATTTATTACTTGTGTGCAATGAATTGTATTCTATTCTATGTGGTATTGTAAGAGAAATATATTAACTTGGCCGATTGATAAATGTAAAGTTGATAATTGAGTCCCTGCCGTCAGAACACTGGCCGCGCCCAATGCGAACCACTTTTATTTATCAGTGCGCCGACGCAAGCGGCTGCAGTAACAGGAAATGATAGTAAATAACGCTATCTTAAACACGTGTACAGTAGAATATAGCAAGTGCGACATTTTCTCATTTAAAATACCCAAGACATAGACTCAATGGGCGCGTTATAGTTTTTTTTTATAAATCATCATCATCATCATCATCATCATCATCATCATCATCATCATCATCATCATCTCAGCCGAAAGACGTCCATTGCTGGACATAGGCCTTCCCCAAGGATCTCCACAATGATCGGTCATGTGCTGCCCCCATCCAGCGGCTTCCCGCGACCCTCACCAGATCGTCGGTCTACCTCGTGAGGGGCCTGCTCACACTACGTCTTCCGGCGCAAAGAAGATTCATTTAAGAAGAAGATGTATTTTATAAATACGTAACAGATATTACATATCTCGCACGGTCGACTAAGTCCAAACTAAGCTAAACCTGTATGAATATCGGAGAGTTGAAATATAAACACATTTATAAAATAGTACATGGTTATTTGAGTCAGCAAAAGAGTTTGTCACACTCGTAGGATTCAATGTGCTTCGTAGATAGAATCGAAAATGAAAAACATTGAGCTCGGGCAGTAGTAGTAATATTAAAAATACTGTAAAGACGGTATCTACTAAAAAAGTAAAAACTATAAACTAGACTTATGTGAAGGCTTAAAAATACAATTAATATTAAATTATATAAATGATTGGATTATCCATTCCAGTATTAGCGTCATCAGCAGCACCCAAGAACCTCCCCCGGCGGAAGCCAGCCAACCCACCCGCGCGCGCCGTGGCCGACTCAGAAAGGGATGCTGAGATCACCAACTCCTGCCCTGATGACGGCTTCTTTGCTGATGCTGAGCAGTGCGACAAATACTACGAGTGTAGGTAAGTGACCGCATTTTAAGAAACTATGTTTCTTTTTAATTTATTTGTAACTATATAGTTAAGTAGATACAATTTTTACCCTTAAATCTACTCGCCAAACTGTTTGATGGCAAGATCTCGCTCTAATACAATTTCATACCTACCTAGTAAACAGTTAACATCGGTGGCCAAGTGGCTGAGGCCGTTGACTTCCATTCGGAAGTTCGCGGGTTCAAACCTCGGCTTGTACAATGTGTTTTCGATTTTTGAATTCATATGTACGATTATTTAGCTCTCTTATGGTGAAGTGCGAAGTAATTCAAAGATTGTGTGTAAGTTTGCATGCTGGTGGACGAAGACCGGTAGAGGGGTGCCCCTTAAATTGCATAACATAACCTATTATGAAAATCCATAACAGACTTGCCATAACTTTAAATAGTATAACAATTAGAATCCATAATTTAAAAATACATACCAATATTTAGCATAACTATTAAAATCCATAATTGTATAATCTTTCAAAATCATAAATTTAAGATATTTTGGTAAAAAAGAAGATAAGAGAAACAGCATTTCTGGTGATAAAAATAATAATTTAATATATGTTTACTATATTTGTCAAATTTCTATTTCTTAATTATTATACATACTAACAGTATTCATATTAAAGTTAGGGCTTTTAAATATATGTATTTCAAAATTATGGATTTTAATCGTTATGACATTTATCGATTATGGATTTTCGATATATACATTTTCAATTATGGGTTTTAATAAAGACCCCCGGTAGAGACATATATGAGCTGTTAACGAGTCAGTTAACGCTTTTAGAAAGCTATGAGCTTTCTCAGGTAATGCCATCAAATTTATCAAATTGCAATGTTCACAGTAGCGATTGCAACATTCATAGTGGTGATAGAAAACATAAGATTAATAGACAGATCAATCACCTAGCAATTTCGTGACACGTTTCGAATATGGAGATATGGCATAAATAATTAAGGTAGAGTTTTTTATATCTATCAATGAACAAAATACACCAGTAAAAGAGAATATAGTTCCTTATTAATCTTGATTTTGAGAAGTTTAAAATGTCCAGTAGATATATTGTAAAGGTTAGATCTTCTGAAATTTAATGGCCATTTGTTTGAGAGTAGTTTGCATTCAATGATACTAATAATTTCCAAACATTCCATGTTACGAATAATATAAAGACGTAAGTAAAATACTTAACAATGCTATTTATTTTTTGTGACACAAGGGATAATGTCGCAGTAATCTTACAATTTCATAGTCTCTACCAGATAAGTTTTGTATCATAAATAGTGATTATTGAAAAAACATAGGACAGCTATGCAAAATAAAATCTTGTACCTATGTATATTTCAATGCATAATACAAGCGAGGCGGTATGCAAACTTTTAAGGCTTTTGAACCTTCTTTAACAGACGGTCAACAAATATTTATTTAAAACGTAAACATTTTTCCTTATTCATCCAGGCCATTGACTTAAAAGATATACTTTACTGCAAATATACGTTTATTTTATGATCATGTTTCCGTTAAACTTTTTACCTATAGTTAGATTCTTAAGAGAAAAGTCTTTAGTAGAATCATCACATTTATTAAGTACATTCACAATAGTGCATACATAATAATACATTTAATGTATAACGTTTTATACTACTAGGTTCTTATATGTTTATTAATTACAAAACAAGATTGAAAGAAATAGATGTGGCAGCCTCAACAATGAAAGTTCTCGTTACTTTTTGAACACTCGTTCTTTATTCGAACACAGCACACTAATAACATTATTACATCAAAGAACAATGTTATAGGGGGAAAGGGAACTTCCCCTCAGTTCCTCACTATAATTAAAATTATCCTATTCAGGCGAGAGCTGGAGTAGGAAGATGTCAAAATCAAACTGAGACAATCCATGAAAATAAGATAAGCAAAAGAAATGGCAATGCCACAATATCCACTCCAACCCCATTATTCCACCTGGGTGTACCAAGGGCATTTTTTCTTCCATCTCGTGATCATGGTGCTTGCAAAAACCACAGTAAATAAATACCCCGTTTTATATCATAGTAATGATTGTTGTTTGAAATAGATTTATATGTTTTTTCAGGAATGGAGAAATAATTGAGAAGCTATGCCCTGATGGAATGGTCTTCAATGATTATAACCCCGATGAAGAAAAGTGTGATCTACCTTATAACCTCGATTGCTCGCAAAGGCCCAAACTTCGTAAGTGTTTTTTTATTTATCAAAATAGTTGTTATTAAAAAACTTCAGAGGACGATAGGAGGTAGTGCACACTGCACAGGTAGTCTATATCAAGAATTATTAAATAAACCCGTAACCCGTAACTTGGTCATAAGTTTTACCTGTTTTATATTTTTAAAGAAAACTTGTCTTGCCCTAATAAAAATGTCTTCTTGCACCATTTTCTTTACAAATATTTTTCATATTTCATCAAATGCTTTACATGAACCACAGAAAACTATTCATGTAAGAACTAGTTGTTTATAAATATAAAAGGAACAAAAAGATGCCTTGCGCACTGTATCGGAACAACTTTCAAATCTCAAAGACCTTGATATCGTCCTAGCTGCATTGTGCTCAACGGATGAAAACTATTCTATAAATATTCTACAAGGTGTTTAAAATAATATTTGCAAATTGCAAGACTTTTATGAGGGCAATGTCGTTTGTGCTCGCCTGGAAATAGTTGATACTTTAGTAATAAGGCTTTGTTATATTGTACACTCTATTTTCTAGACTTTGTCAGCCGGAAGTCTTTTTTTTATTACTGTAATTACATGTTCAGTAAATAGATAGTTTTTATTTTGATATAACGTGTTATTTTTATATTTCACAATGTTTTTGTTCTCTCAACAGAGACGCCCAAGCCAGCTCTGCACTGCCCGCGCCAGAACGGCTACTTCTCCCACGAAGACCCGAAGGAGTGCGGCAAGTTCTACTTCTGCGTGGATGGCAAGTTCAACATGATCACCTGCCCCGACGGGCTGGTCTACAACGAGAAGACTGGCATCTGCACCTGGCCTGATGAAGCCAAGAAGAAGGGCTGCGGTGCTGCTGGTAATATTACGGTCTTTGTTTTCGTAGCGTGATTGCTTATTGTGTGGGTTTTGAGGTAAACTTACGTCACAAACCCTGGTGTGTTAGAATGATTAAGTTTAAGGGTTCTGATGTGGCTAGTATAACTACTACATAGATTGTAGATGGAGCTGGGATCATCGTTCGTTATACTCCTGGGCTAGATTAAATACATTATCCTGACTTACAGTGTCGGTCGTTTGAGATGTTTTTGAGAAGTATTCTCAATAAATGTCTTTTGGTCTAGCAAGATGATAATTTACCGAATTTTTTTAAATATTTTATTGTTCTTACAAAAGAGTAAGTTTTTAACAAAATTATAAAAATAAATGGTTGAAGAGTTAAGATGCCGATTTCCCAAATTATGGAAGCTTGTGATTACATGCTTGTTTATATATTTTTTTACATTTTTGGTAATCTATCCAAGGGCATTATATAAAATAAAGCATTTGAATTCGCCCGCCAGCTTGTGAAATCATAAAATTGAAAAAAAGTATTTTCGGTAATAATTAATATTAATATGAAATTAAATAAGATAAATTCACTTGTAAAACACACTAAATATATTTTAAAAGCTTCAGTAAAGTCAAAGTCAACAGCAAAGACAAAGTGTTACGAAACAGAAAGTCTTATGAGTAGCTATAAGTTGTATAAAAACTGTCAGGGTGTTCTTTTTAAATAGATTAGTGTGGTGCAATCCACAATTTCTCACAACGCTGTCCCACTTTTCAGACGTGTTCGCCTTCGACTGCCCACCGGTGAACGAGACGTTTGGTCTCACGCACCCGCGGTACGCAGACCCTGAGGACTGCCAGTTCTTCTACGTGTGCATCAACGGGAATACCCCCAGGAGGTCCGGCTGCAAGCTCGGCCAGGCCTTCGATGACGTCAGCAAGAAGTGCGAGTGGGCCAGGAAGGTGCCTGAGTGGTAAGACGTCAACGATTCTGGAGGCATTATTTCTGTACATTTATTCATTCATTCATCTAAGCCAAAAGACGTCCATTGCCGGAAAAAGGCCTCTCCCAAGGATCTCCAATGATCGATCCTACGCTGCCCGCATCCAGCGCAGCGGCTTCCCGGCTTTCAATACATACAGAGGTAGAATTGGCGGGAAATACTGAATAGACCAGGTCAACAATATTGAGAATTTTTCCCAAAGAACCTTTTCTCGGAATCGTAAATAAAAGAATTCTACATACAAACCTCAGGTGTGCAGATTTTCCGTGTCCGATTAGATTTTTCAATAAACACATGAAGGTTCAACGATGCCTCAAACACGATCATTCCAATTTGTTAATCAAAGCGAAAATGAATTCACACAATAATACATATTAAATCTACGAATTAAACTGTCTGTTTTGTAGGATGGAGTTAAATTTTTTTCATTTCCGAGAAAAAGATATTACGAAAGTTATATAACGCTACCAATTACACCTTGTGCAGTTGTGTACCTTTACAACAGAAAATTAGAAACTACTACTATCGTTTTTTTGTTTGTTTGTACAGCCCTAAACCGTTCTGTTCTGCCTTAGGGCAGCAGTAAACTGCTGTAAGTTGGTTAAATGAAACAGATTTTGAATAACATTTCGTTTCACAGCGCGGACTGGTACAAGGGCCAGCTGACCGACGCAGAGTTAGAAGCCCTAGAGAACCCGCCGACAGTGAAGCCCAAGCCCTCCGGATCGCAGCCCTCGCGCCGCAAGCCGCAGCGCCCTCAGAAGGGCAAGGCAGCGTCCGTGGAGGAGGAGTAGAGCATTTAGTTAGTGTTTAGGGTAATAAATAAATTAAGAAATTTTATAAGGCTTTTTATTTGAACCTGAACTTTCTTCTTTTTCGGCCTGTTATCACCCATTGTTGGGTAAAAGCCACTTCATGTTGCGGTTCCATCCAATTGCATCCAGCTAC
The DNA here is from genome assembly GCA_948473455.1 of Teleiodes luculella. Classification (NCBI taxonomy): domain Eukaryota; kingdom Metazoa; phylum Arthropoda; class Insecta; order Lepidoptera; family Gelechiidae; genus Teleiodes; species Teleiodes luculella. The sequence goes on from OX419585.1 coordinate 4,208,849, forward strand.
GATGCCAGAAACTGAACTTTAGAACTTGTCAACCACTTTTTTATTTTTTTTAATTGACCTATGCTTATGTCGAAAAGGTTCGACCAATCAAGTTTCACCTTACTTGCGGGCTCTACCCCAGAGTAGTCATGTACCAACGCGTCTATGGGCACCTCGAAGGAGCCTAGCGCGTTGATACGGGAAAACATCGTGAAACGACGCCTGTGGAGCTCCGTCTCTGATTATTAGTTTTGATTTTAATTATGACTATAAGGTCACAAGACCTGAAGGGATTGTCAACCACATTGCACTGGGCTAGCGTAGTCTTCACCGGATACTACAGAGAAGCTCGAGATGGTGTCGACGACATGGTGACCGGACTTCTTTGACTATTACGTCACTAACGGTCACTGTGTCGCGTTTCCACATAATCTCGAGCTTTTCGCATGTTGCGTGCTCGACCTAGTAATTAATCAGCGTTTTGTAAATCTTGACCAAATGTTTTAGAATTTTCTCAAATTAAATCATAAGACTAAATCTCTGTTAATGTTTTATCTTGCTGATTTTCATACATTCATTATAATATAGGGGTCGCTATCGCTAGAAACAGTAAAACAGACGATGGGGTTGCCAAGAAGCACGACGTGTATCTTTAAGGTTTTAGTCGTACTAGACTACTAGCATATAATAAGTACTGATACGAGTAGTTAAGGAATAAAGTACGAATACTGTGAACTCAGGTTTGACTATGAAATAAAACTATTAAATAATTTAATGAGATTTATTTCTGAAGTACTATCGTTAATTCTATTTACATATTTTTTCATCTTACTGTTTTATATTTACACTGGGCATGGTACAAAAATATTAATGTTTCTGTAGGTAATATTACTATAATACATTTCTCTATGGTAACTAATATCACGAATCATCTGTACAATATTTTATGGGATATACAATACTAAAACGTAACAGACTTAGGTAACTGCTGTTGTTTCGAAAACAGGTAAAGTATGTTCGAAAGATTTTAATGTAATCGTTTTTGGTGGAATATTTTGGATAATAACGTGTAAAAGTAGGTATAAAAAGTTTTCTGCGCTATCACAACACGAAAACGATGCAATTTTGTGTGCCATTTGAAACTCGCTCGATATGTTATTATAGTAACTAAAAATTTGAAATTATTTCTCATACTTGATATGTTACATGACGCATCGAAATAAAACGTCTTTATCGCACATCCTGACTATTTTGTAAATGCACAAAACACTCGTTTTCGTCTTGCCATACTATACAACTATTCACTTCCTCTTGGCATGAGCACAGTGCGGCACTATTTCTGGATCTTCGCAGGTCAGGTTCTGGTCGTCAAACACCTTGCCTTCTTCGCAGGTGACCAGTCTAGGATGACCTTCCACGCAGGTGATGAGGCGATGGCAGTCCCCGGGCACTGGGAAGCGAGGGAATGGCCAGAACTTGGCTGATTGCGTGTTGGCCGGCACTTTAGTTGGGCATTTGAAGCCGACGACCGCTGTGTGAGAAATGTTGATTAGTGTGATAGATTACTTGAACGTGAATGTATCGCTGTCATATATAATAATACTATATGTAGTGTTCAATAAAAACAGAGTACGAGTAAACTACCGTTTTGTTTAGTTTATTGTGTATTGTAGTTTTTTGATCACTTCCTGATCTTTTAATGACTTACGAATCTATATAATAAAAGTGTAGAGGTCGTAAATCTGTACGTACATAGAAAAAAAATGCTAAAAACAGGGTCAGGAGAATGTAAGAAGTGATATAAGGTACGGGCGCCAAAGATGGCCCACTTAAATTTTTAGATATTTTGTTTCCCAAATAAATATACAAGGACAAATCCTTGTAAAATCTTGCAGTTAAGTAAAGTAAAGAAAAAACATAATAGAAATTATAATATATTTATTTGGGAAACAAAATATCTAAAAAATTAAGTGGGCCATCTTTGGCGCCCGTACTATAGAAGTAATCCAGATTTAAAAAAAAAATTGTTTCTCTGTTTATCTGTTTGTACGGGCTAATATCCGAAACTGATTTGAATGATATTTTGCATGGTGGTACCTTATGAGCTTTGTTTAATATTATATCTTTACAACTCCCCAAGAATTAAGGGGATCGCACTTTTTCGGGGAATCGGAGCGTATAATAGAGCGAACGAAAAGACATTTCCAATGTTTGTTTGAGGCTTTCGCGCTTACTACACATTATTACAATTGTTACGAATTTTTGGCGCGATAATTTTAATTATGACATTTCCATTATCAAAAAAGGAAACAATTAAACAAATAGATACCTTCAGGGTTGCAGAAGGGCTGGAGCAGGTCAGGCCAGTTGCAGCCGTGGATGCGGTCATCGTATGCGAGTCCAGGGGTGCACGGCTCCTGGTGGGCTACCCCGAAAGCACACTTCACGTAGCTCGTGGAACACTCGTCGCTGTCAGGGTAGATGCCGAACTGATACTCGCAGCCGGGAGAGGATAGAGGAGTCACTGGAATATAGAATACATGTACACAAATTAATAATCGCTTGTAGAATTTCAAACGACTGATTTAAAAACTTTGGTATCAGGGTTGTTAGATCACAGACAGTTTTTATGGTTATGGCTGAATGTGAATTTCTAGACATGAAGTTATTTCACTTTACTTTGTTTGTGTGCAATAAAGAATATTTTAATTCTTTTTATCATTTCACTTTACTAAAATAAAAGCTGCAGTTAATTTTTGTAAACCGATCGTTGTTGAAACTTTCGAGATGTCCTGTAAAGTGATGATGATTATTTAAATTTAAAGTAATGAAGAAGTTTTTAATTTTACTACTAAACTAGGAAAATTCTTAGAAAACAGTTTTTAAGAGTCCGTAGGTATTTTAAGATGTGTTTGAACCTGGACTATTCATAATGCTGAATGAATGAACTAATAATAAATAACTAACTAAAAAAGAATTAATGAACGTTTAATGCTCAGTGTCAAGTTTAAATAAATAGATAACCAGCATGCACATTTTCTATGAAAAGTTTTTACAGGTCACACAGTAAACTGTTTTTGTATGGATAGATGTTAGATAGATAACATGTCAAAATTCTTAATTTTTACTGCTTTATTTCTCGTAATGAATTCTCACGCGTTTTTCCTCTTTGTTATAAATTCAATGGTATTATTATCTTTTAATTATGTTCTTACAATGCTTTGCAAACAATTCTTCATTCTTTGAAAAGGTGTACGAACTAGTTTCGGAAATGGTTATGAGAATACATAAACGAAGTTAAAGTAATTAAATTGACCATCTATTGCTTGCCCAGAAAACTGTTTATTAGCGAATTATTAGATCTATTATATTACTAATCTAATATGACAAACAATAAAAGATATGATTAGCTTAACCCTTTAATATTTATATCTCCATTGTTAAATTGTTGAATTTATTAGAACCTAGGGCTTTCATGCAAATGACATTTTAATTTTAGAAGACTTTTTGGAACTTCGACCAGGTCCAGGAAGCATTTTTAATAGTAGACATCTTCCGGCTGTATATCTAACACTTCTACGTACACAATTTCAAATTTTGCTTTGACGCTACCTCTTCAAATAAAGATCTAAATAGGTTGAACTTACGGTCAGCTTTCCTGTGTCCACAGTCCACTGCCCAGTGGTAGTTGCAGTGATTGTGAACGGCGCCCTTTCCGTCGAAAAGTAGACCGTTTTCACATGTCTCCACCGTCAAAGTCCCGTTGGTGCACAGGAAGAACTGGTCGCAAAGTTCAGGATGCGCGTACGCCTGGAATATATTCAAATTTGGAATTAGTCTCTCAACTATTTTGTGTGAAGTTGACGAAATTGCATTGGGCCAGCGTGGTCGACTAAGGTTTTTTTACCCTGTTGTCAGGGAAGGCTCGAGCCCCTCGGTGGGGACATTATATGAGCTGTTAGTTGACTAGTTTTTGAATTACGAATATGCAAAGATTATGGGTCAGGTTTTTACTGATAGTCTTATATTTTTATTACGGACGTAGTATTTTAAATGCCATGGAAAATAGACTTCACTTTTCAATCACTTTTAATATAAATAAATAGAATTCAATTTACTGGGTAAATGCCTTCTCCAAAGATTTTCGCAACGATATTATATTGCGCTCTCGGCATCTACGGTTTCCCGCGGCTCTCATCAGATCGTCGAATAAATAAACAATAATGTTTAAGTAAGTATTTACCTGAACTCCATGCTGTTCTGGACACGCCGGAGCATGCTCTAGAAGGATCCCAGCGTTGGCTGAAAAGAGAAAGTTATATATAAAAGGGACAAAAGTTTTGAAAAAGACATTATTTTTCATTTTCACATTATTATTTACTAACGACGTATTCTCTCTCAATCAAAAGCATTTAGGTATTACAAGAATCAAATTAAGTATATAGGTATTGTACTGTCGTCGAAAGTATAACAAGCTGATGACCGAGTAAATGCAAGGTTGTGGGTAGCAATTAAGCGTGACAGACACACGGCGCGCGCCGCGGCCGGAACGTTGGCCAACCCCCGGGTCGATCATTCTTGCCTCACTTCGGTCTACATCAGTAGATTAAGTTATAGAGGATTACTTAAAAAGGAAAGGGCTCAGAGACCATGGAAAAGAAAGAGTTACTAGTCTATGAGCTAAGAGCTTTTGTACAGCTTTTGAAAGATTTTGTATACATTTCTTATACACATACTCTAATATACATATTCTCATAGAAACATTTCATGTCTCTACTATTCATCCTGACTGATCGAGGGTAGGCTTGAGCATATATAGCATATATGAGCATATATGGGCCTTGGAAGAAACTTCTTTCGGAAGGTTCTTTGGGAAAGTTGCTGAAAACCTTCAGTTTTAAGATCAGTATTTCGGAATAATTTTACAGTTTCCAAATTTTTATTTATTCATTTACTTATTTAACAGTGTATTTTTATTGACGAAATACAGAACAAAGAAATCAGTACTATTCTTCACACTTTAAGAGTCGCGTTCTTGTCGAGTCAGTAGTGAAGTCTATGCCATAGTATATCTTTTCAAAATTAAAAACAGTTCGCTCGTTAAAAGCTCATATTTGTCCCCACCGAGGGGCTCGAGCCTACCCTGAAATCAGGGTAAATAGGCCTTAGTCGACCGACCATGCTGGATTGGTCAAAAACAACTATCCACAAATAATATTTTTTAACGATAGCAATAAAATATTTATTACTAACATTGTTACTCCTTTGCAAATGTCATTGAATTTACATAACAGCCAGTATTATAGTACTACCACTACCGCTGTGCACTCTCTGAGGTATGAGGTATGAGGTGGGAGCCGGGGAAAAAAGTGCATGAGTATGGACATGACGGACAGAAACAAATGACACTACCTGCCGCCACGAGCGTTGACGGCGGGCTGACAGAGCGCGTCCCCCCCCCTCTCGCCGCGCGCATACCTAAGGGAGTGCACAGCGGTAGTGGTAGTACTATAGCATGTACTTCCTAATTTGCGCGTCTGCGCATTGTTGTCCGCGCGATCAGCGGTTCATCACACCCTCCCGCCAGCGCGAAAGTAAAAGTGGTCGGGTTGCTGGTACGTTGGCCGAGATACGAGTCACGAGCAACACTGGCTGGTGATTCTGCTACATACGCTTCATATTCATATTCTTATTTTGTAGTTTTAACTCTTGCCAAAAAAGAGGGGTGTTAAGTTTGACGTGTGTGTCTGTCTGTCTGTGGCATCGTAGCTCCTAAACTCTATCTAGTTTTTTTTTGTTTGCAATGTGTTACAATCGAGGATGCTGTTAGCTATGATCCAAGAAAATATCTTAAGCCATTGAAGATTATCAGCTCTTTTCAGTTGTTGAAAGGATCAAGTAATGGTTTTTTGGCGGGGTTTTTGTATTTTACTGTTGTATAAGTTCACTCAAATATCTTCTTTTTTCTAATTTACCTGTACATATTTTTCTAGCAAAAGCGATCTTCAACGGTTTCATTTTCTCGTATGTTTTGGGTTCTTTTGTATCGTTTTCATTTGGTTTGTTTTTTAAGAAAAGAAGTTTGAGAAGAAGAGAGAGAGGGTTCTTTCGTATATCATGGGTTTTTGTTGTTCTAGGTTATTTCATTTATAATATAGATTTTTCGTAGTATGAGTTATTTGGTACGTCATTAAAATATAATAAAAATGTACACTTCCAATGTGACAGAGTTATTATCTTGCTTCTTTTTTGGCAATTTTTTTAAATATATGTCGGAAATTGAGGCCAGATTGATCGTTTAAATCGATTGTAAACATCGATGACAGTTTTTATTTTAGTTTCTCAAGTATCAGAGGGTAGAATCGATATAGTTGACCGGTGTGAAGTTGGTGCGGTGACGTTTGACAGGAGGCCCTACTACCGGGAGTGGGACCGGGTGGTTCACTCACATAAATAGCGCTGCTCGGGGCGGGCGAGCCCTCTGGGTAGATCCGCAGCCGCGTTGATAACTTTGTGTGTCTGAGAATTAGTGTGATTCTGGTGGACGTACTGGTCCGGTGTGTTTTGTGATGTGTGATTCGATGTGTGTGAGATCTGGATGTATGTTGAAATAATGGTTGTTGGAATATTGTTTGTACCACAGTCCAGTGGTGTCTGTAAACCGTGAGTAAAGTGATCTAATTATCGTGTCGCTAGCAAGGTTGGCTAGGTTCTGATATTCGTATGGTGTTAGCTATGGCATTGTTATCATGACCGCGGGTAGAGTAACTGTAATATGGTCGAGTTACATAAGGTCCGGGCGGGGAGGCCCCTTGGTTGGCCAGTTTGTAATTGTTCAGTGTTTTCCATGCCAGTTTCCCCTTATGGCATTTTGATGGTGCTCGGATCTACCTAAACCCCTTTTAGGGATTGATTAGGTCCCGATCGCTCATGATAACAAACAATCGAGTCTATAGTGGTATAGTCTGTTTCAATTGTAACGACATTCGATATAGTTGGTAAAGTCTGTTTCAATAGTGATGACAAATTGGGGTAGTCCTGACAAAGATAGTGTACGATGGTTCTCTAAAAATTGTTGTAGCATACGCCCACGCTTACCGTATTTCCCGCGTGTTGCCCTTTGCGGGTTTCCTTTATTTATTTGCTTTGCCCACCATCGTCTTTCTGTCCTTTTTCCGTCATCAGAAGTGGGATAAAGAGCCCTGTATTCTAGGGAATTTCGGGATAAGGATCGGCAGTTTTTAGAAGGTTTCTTTTCTTGATCGTTGGTAGGAAGAAAGTGTGACGTTAGTGTTGTGCAAAAGTCGTTAATTTCCCAATTAATTAGATTTGCAATCGGAGGATAAGAATAGTTTCACAACTAAATGATTTAATTTGTTGCGTGAGACACTATAGGCCATAGTGTTTTAGTTTCATGTGTAATTTGTGATGATTTCAATTTTCATGCGTCTGTGTACGTTTTAGAACTTATTGGGAATTTGACGATTTATGGTGACGCCAACCTCGATCGAACTGGTGGAGGATGGGAGTCTAAGCACTTGCCCTTGTCACACATTATTATTCAAATTTTTAATTTCTATTTCTGAGAAGTTTATTTTCCATGCGATCGTTTAAAACGTTTTTATTGCGGGTAGAAAAATAACACTAGTGTAGTGTCAGAGTTGTCAAAATAATCAAGATTTCCGTTCAACGCAAATATTCGAAGTGATTGATTTAACGATAATTCATCCGAGTATCAAACGATTAATTATTGGTTTTACTCGTGGTAGTTAGAATCAAAATTAATCAGTGTTATTTCTTAACGGTGTACTGGCGTAACGCACACGCCATATTTATCGGTTACTGTAATATTTCTGTTCCATTTTAATCGGATGTAAATACGTTAAATTGTTTTGTTGCGTACCATTTGCCATCGTTAACATAGTTAAAAATGTTGTACGCCAAATAATGAGCGTCTAGTTTGACGTTTGAGGAGAATAGCCCGTTAATCAATAGGTCTTTGCGATTGTATTTTGAATTTTAGTTGTAGAGATAATCGGATAAAAATGTTAGTCAGTGTAACGTGTTAGACCGTGCGTAATTTAGAAAAATTGTTCAGTGATTTATTTTGCGTTTTGCTATGTAGTTTTGTTTGGAAACGTCATTGTGGCGTAAAGTACCCGACTCGAGCGATTTTATTGTGAAAATTAGTTTGTTTAGTTGTTTGTAATAATGATGCGGTACGAAATCAATTAAAATAATGCGGTACGAAATTAGTTATAATTGAACCCGATGTAAACAGAGAGGTGTTACAAATCGTTAAAGTATTTTTTTTATTGAGAATTCGTTGTACGTTGAAGGCGTTAAATAAACCTACCTACTTTTAGCTACTAGTACCCTCATGACGAATTTTATAACGAAGTTGATCTGACTTAGACAATGTGTTTACCTGACGTTGATAATGATGATAATTGGATAATCGAGTAACGATTTTATTTTGTTGTTGTAAACAGTTTAAACATCTTGTATTAGAAGTTATGTTTCCATGATTTAATGTTATCCGCCGGATGAAGGCGATGATTATAATTTATCCACCCGATGGAGGTGATGATTTAATAAACACGCTTCAGTCGTAGTCGCAACTGCGGTTTAACCGTTCAGGGCGCGATGCGCGGCTGTCGACGTGAACTTCTGACTGGAGTCTTGACTGATTATTGACAATCAAAACGAATTGAATCGAATTTAAACTGTAGTCGTAGTCGCGATCGCAACTGCGGTTTAACCGTTCAGGGCGCGATGCGCGGCTTTCGATGTGAACTTCTGACTGGGGTCTTGACTGATTATTGACAATCAAAACGAATTGAATCGAATTTAAACTGTAGTCGTAGTAGCGATCGCAACTGCGGTTTAACCGTTCAGGGCGCGATGCGCGGCTGTCGACGTGAACCTGGGATTATAGTGGCAATCGCAACTGCGGTTTAACCGTTCAGGGCGCGATGCGTTACTGGAAATATGACTTTGAAAATTGAGCTACGTATTAAAATTTGTGTCTTCATACGCTCCTTCGTAGTCGTAACTGCGATTACAATCGTTCAGGGCGCGATGTGCGGGGGGAGCTGTGAATGACAGTTTTTATTTGAGTCTCGTGGAAGATTTCTCTGCAAATATTGAGCTACTTATTAAAATTTCTGTGTCTTCATACGCTCCATCGTAGTCGTAACTGCGATTTGGATCGTTCAGGGCGCGATGTGCAGGTGGAGCTATGAATGACTGTTTTTATTTGAGTCTCATGGAAGATTTGTCTGCAATTATTGAGCTACTTATTTCTGTGTCTTCATACACTCCGTCGTAGTCGTAACTGCGATTTGAATCGTTCAGGGCGCGATGCGCGGCTGGAGGTATGACTGTTTTGATTTAAATCTCATGGGAGACTTCTCTGCAATTGTGTACTGAGTACACTGGCTCACATGTATGACATGGTGAGTCCTTGATGTGTGTTAGTAGATCTGTGCGTGTATTGTGTATTAGTGTAATTAACAACCGCGAATACTTAAGAGCGTTTTAGATTTTTCACAATGGATTGTCATAATACGGAGTGTTCGTTTAAAGTTTCGTGTTTTACCGTTAGTAAAAATTATCGGAGGGTTACGCACCATTAAAGTAAGATGGCTAAGATGGTGAGAAGTTATAAAACGGGAAGTTAGGTTCTGAGTTCGATTTTACTCTGTTGTAGTTGTAGTTGACTAAAGCGGAGGCTTGGATAGGCCGTAGTGTGCAGAAATCGGTGTCTACATCGGTGTAGTGTTACATTGTTTTTTTTTTAGAGACGCTCTTTTGAAACAGGAATAATCCACTTTGAGTAGTGCGTGCATGCGCGGCGAGCACCTTGCTCTGGCTGAAGTTATGTTGCATTTAGGTTTGGAGAGAAAATTGAGTCATGGAATTGACTTGCTGAATCCAGGAGAGATGGACATTGCGAGTCTATGTGATAGCAGTAGGCCGCGAATAAGATACCTCATATTTGACGTTAACAGTGTTTACAGTTCAGGATTAGTGATGTCACGGTGACTTGACGGTAATGGTACTTGATCGTTTTTACTGTAACTGAATTTATCTGGCAGGAATTAAAAAAAAAATCGATCTGGTACTGTTTTGGTCAGGAATAGCCGAGCGGTATTAAGTGTTGCCTTTAATTAGTTCCGAATCGTACACACGAGGACGTGTGTCAGTGCAGGATGGCCGTGTCGGAAATTGAGGCCAGATTGATCGTTTAAATCGATTGTAAACATCGATGACAGTTTTTATTTTAGTTTCTCAAGTATCAGAGGGTAGAATCGATATAGTTGACCGGTGTGAAGTTGGTGCGGTGACGTTTGACAGGAGGCCCTACTACCGGGAGTGGGACCGGGTGGTTCACTCACATAAATAGCGCTGCTCGGGGCGGGCGAGCCCTCTGGGTAGATCCGCAGCCGCGTTGATAACTTTGTGTGTCTGAGAATTAGTGTGATTCTGGTGGACGTACTGGTCCGGTGTGTTTTGTGATGTGTGATTCGATGTGTGTGAGATCTGGATGTATGTTGAAATAATGGTTGTTGGAATATTGTTTGTACCACAGTCCAGTGGTGTCTGTAAACCGTGAGTAAAGTGATCTAATTATCGTGTCGCTAGCAAGGTTGGCTAGGTTCTGATATTCGTATGGTGTTAGCTATGGCATTGTTATCATGACCGCGGGTAGAGTAACTGTAATATGGTCGAGTTACATAAGGTCCGGGCGGGGAGGCCCCTTGGTTGGCCAGTTTGTAATTGTTCAGTGTTTTCCATGCCAGTTTCCCCTTATGGCATTTTGATGGTGCTCGGATCTACCTAAACCCCTTTTAGGGATTGATTAGGTCCCGATCGCTCATGATAACAAACAATCGAGTCTATAGTGGTATAGTCTGTTTCAATTGTAACGACATTCGATATAGTTGGTAAAGTCTGTTTCAATAGTGATGACAAATTGGGGTAGTCCTGACAAAGATAGTGTACGATGGTTCTCTAAAAATTGTTGTAGCATACGCCCACGCTTACCGTATTTCCCGCGTGTTGCCCTTTGCGGGTTTCCTTTATTTATTTGCTTTGCCCACCATCGTCTTTCTGTCCTTTTTCCGTCATCAGAAGTGGGATAAAGAGCCCTGTATTCTAGGGAATTTCGGGATAAGGATCGGCAGTTTTTAGAAGGTTTCTTTTCTTGATCGTTGGTAGGAAGAAAGTGTGACGTTAGTGTTGTGCAAAAGTCGTTAATTTCCCAATTAATTAGATTTGCAATCGGAGGATAAGAATAGTTTCACAACTAAATGATTTAATTTGTTGCGTGAGACACTATAGGCCATAGTGTTTTAGTTTCATGTGTAATTTGTGATGATTTCAATTTTCATGCGTCTGTGTACGTTTTAGAACTTATTGGGAATTTGACGATTTATGGTGACGCCAACCTCGATCGAACTGGTGGAGGATGGGAGTCTAAGCACTTGCCCTTGTCACACATTATTATTCAAATTTTTAATTTCTATTTCTGAGAAGTTTATTTTCCATGCGATCGTTTAAAACGTTTTTATTGCGGGTAGAAAAATATTTATTTATTTGCTTTGCCCACCATCGTCTTTCTGTCCTTTTTCCGTCATATAGAAATATCTATATAATTTTTTTTATATAAGTTATGTATAGTATTTTTATAAGCAAAAACGGATTTTTTAATAATCACTTATTTATGTGTCCACCCTTCCGTCTTCATGGTACTTCCTTTAAAACTACTGGTTTCATATTTATCTAACTAAGTTAATCTTCTGTAACCATTCTTTTTGGCTTTGGGTCAGTCGGGTAAAAAATATGAGTGGTTGCAGAATGAATCTCGTCAAGATGCGACACGATGTAAATTATACCGGCGCGTGCGCACCGACTAATGCGATAACAGCGTATAATTGCTATTACGCTGCCACTTGAGATAATACGCGTCATTCTATTATTATGTTATGATACACACGATAAAAAAGTCTGTTTTTTGACGCTTAGTACCAATATAATACTGCTTGCTCCTGGTACTAATTTTATATTACATTACTGGAGAATTACATAGTATTATCGTTGTAATTGCAAATGTAACTTTTAGAAGTTCACGAAAAATATCAGAAATTAAATTTTACACAAATGTTTCATAGTTTTTTTATGAAAGTGAAGCAGTTAATTACCTATTTTTTATTTATATTGTTTTTATAATCAGAAATATAATGTATTTGATTTAGTTACCTACCTACCTCTACCTATATTATGTACCTTGAGGTAGATTTTATTTTATACACTTGAATGAACTGTATGAAAAGTGATCAATGACCATACTAAATGCCAGTAGTGTCATAATAACGTATCGCTTTCCGCGACCTTGCAACAGTTGATATAAGTGGTCTGTGGTCACCACTACTCACTACTGACCAGGTAAAATAACTAGCTTGTAAGTGTTGGCTAAAATGTTTCACAGTTTAAGTACGTTTAATTTACTAATAAAAACCAGTATTACCATTTTCTACAAAAAATCTCCAATATTGAAAAGATGGCTATGTTATAAATATTACTTGAATAAGTCATGGAGTGGAGTCTATTTTTTATTGCCCTATGTTTGTGTTGCCAAATTAACGTATCAAGGCGTCACCCGATTTGCTGAGGAGCGAAGGGTTTTACTACAACGTGGTTAGGTATCCTGAAACTACGGCTGTTGAATGTTGGTACGGAAAAAAATCGTAAAGGGAACGTCACTTAAGGAACGTATCTTGGTAGAATAATTGAAAATGCACTAGTACTGAGACCGAGTTTTTGAAGATATCTTATAAAACTGACAGGAAAAGACGCGGTTTGAAATGTATGCAACATTTTAGCGTCGCTGGGTGGTGTTAACTGTTTAGTTAGCGAAAGTAGACCCAGAGGCCTTGGTGTTGTTCGTACGAGCAACTATTTGTGCCGGCTGACATACTACAGTGATTTTATCTTTGTTAATTATATTAAGGTACTCGACCTTACATTGATAAAAAATACATTTTGTTATATTAGAAAACAATCCATTTGGATAACCAGTTAAATCAAATACCAATTTTGATAATAAATAAAGTTTACAGGATTAAATATAAAATAGGTAATTTACTGAACCGAAACCCAATTTTTTAGGTATATTTGCATAAATTCCACTTGTTACTTATTTTTAATTGTGTTTGATAATATTGAGTGTAGACTCGTAATTTTTAATTTTGTCATATATATAAATCGAAAATTTTACATTTATGTATCCAGTTTGTATGTCATGTCACTTCAAAATTATATGTTTGTTTATTTATTTAATATAATAATTTAGGAAAAGTTATAGACGTTGTGCAATATGCATAAACATATGTTCTAAGGACCGAAGATGTCACCAACTTTCTGCAGCTCTTACATAAAGCCTACCATGTTGCACATAAACCTGTTTCTAGACTTCCGTAAATCCTAGCGTTTGGAAAGTTTTTACGCTAAAACATAATATTTACTAAATTAAGCATTAAAAACATTTTTTTGATCTGACAGGTTTTGAAACAAGTACTAAAATAAAATACTAAACAACTAAGATTTTTGAATTCAACAATAAAGAAATGCAAAAAGTATTATAAGTATATAACGTTGAAACAGTTGAACAAATTTAGATGTTATTTGATAAAGAAATAAATGTAAAGTTAAATCAATGAAAGAACAAAAAAAAAAAGAAATAGAAAAATTAAGATTGAAAAACAATTATAAATTCGATTCGGATGTTGCCGAGGACGGAGTAGAAACATTATAGTTTTAACAAGAAATTTACTTCTCTATAATCGACTAAATTACTGTGTTATGAGCACATGAGTCAAATAATCAGTATAAATGGTATGACTAAGGAGGAGCCAGTAGAAACCTGATTGAAATACGCTAACAGCTACTGAAGCAGATTAAATAACTTAATTCATTTCCTAACATTGAACTGATCGGAAGCCAAGCATTATAGGCGATTTATTTCGCGTTTGATGAAGAGCCAACATTAAATCAAAGTACGCATGATAAATGCATGAATGTTCACATGATAAACTGACTATTAATCTAGAATTTTGAGGTTGTCCAATTTGTAATATTTCATTCACGTCATCAGAGGAATGTGTAAGTAAAATTTAAATAAATTTTATTATTCTCATCTTTATTTAAGTTAAAATTTATGAACAGCATAAAATGTAAAAAGCGTCCAGATCTAGATTTAAAATTAACAAATATAGTTTTTTTTTGAAATTCTATAAAAGAAATTTTGACTTCCTCCTTATGACTGGCTTTAATATCTGTCCTTAATATTTTTTTACTCTATTGTAAACTATGCAAACGTGATATTTTATTCAGCCAAGTTAGAGCTGGTGTATTTGCATAAACTGAAAAACCAACGGTAAATTATTTCCTAGTTAAGCTACAACACTTTAATACTACAATACTACACTGTTTCACCAAGAGAAAGTAATAGCAAGCCTGTACGAAATACAAGCGATCTTCAACTAGATGAGAGCAAAGTTAACGTAACAGAAGCACTCTTGCGTAATCAGAAGGAGCACAATAGCTGAGGTATTTTTAACAAATACCTACAACTTTAATTAAGTTGCAGAGCCTCAATTTTGTGTGCATGTACTTATAGTTTTCTTTATAATAACTGCTGTGTAACTAAAACGAAATATAGAGCGCGTTGAAGTCTTTTGTACAGACGAATATTGTTCATGGGTCTTTTCGGTTTGTTATATTTCTGTTTCTTTCATTTGATTTTTTTTCTTACGCCGTTTGTAAAAGAGCTTTTCTTTATACTATGTATGTTACACGAGTAAATATTATGTCAAATTTAACGGTCCTCTTTGAAAAAAATGTTGGTGCACTTTATTACAAATTGTCACGGGTCTTTTCCTAATCGCGATAGCCTAAAACAAATTTTTCCCATAAAACAAAATATGTTGTCGACAAAATCCATAAGTTTTATCACTTTGGGCTCAATGTACTCAATGAATTGTATCAACAATATTTAAACCGCTTTGAAACACAGACATAAAACATGTTCGATGTTTGATAAAATACAAAATCCTACACAGTTCGATTACATACTGAGTTAAATTTAGACATACGTTTTTACTAGCGACCCCGTTGGTATTGCGTCTGCCTTCGAAGCACAGGGTCGCGGGTTCGATTCCCGCCCAGGGCAAACATTCGTGTGATGTGCACTTGTGTTTGCCTTGTGTATGAATGTTGTATATTTATATATGTATGTATATCAGCTGTCTGACCCATAGTACAGGCTCTGCCTCGTTTGGGGTCAGATGGCCATGTGTGAGATGTCCCACATATCATTATCATTATCAATATTTATTAAACGTTTAGTGAGGCTTATGTGTTTTTGAGCAATTGTAACTGATCAATTATACCTTTGAAGGAGAACTGTTTTATAACTATAATCATTTTTCCCGTGGGAATGAGGATTTTTCCCGTGGTAAAAAAAAAGCCTGTGCCCCAAGGTCTACTCTGTCTTGGTACCAAGTTCCATTAAAATTGATTCAGTAGTTTTTGAGTTTGTTATCTACAAACCCACACACACATACACACCAAAATACAATTAATCTTTGCTCTTTATAATATTATCGTAGACTTACACGCACAAGGTCGGAGGTTGACCTTAGAATCAACATAATAAAGCAAGAACTAATTTTGCTTAGCCACGTGTGAGAGAGATATGTTCAAAATAAATTACTTTCATTTGACTGTGTAAAGTTCTACTAATAAACCATATGAGATATAATAAAGCACTCGTCAACGACAATGAATACGTGGAACAAAACCTATAAACAAAGTTGAAAGAATTTTTTTTCCTACCGTAAAAAGTAGAACTTGCTTGAATTTACTACTTATATGCCTTTAAATTATATCCTAAATTATTTTGCCATTTTAACGTTAATGAGAAACAAACTTACACACCTACATAAATACTTTTCCATTTATACTATGCAGATCGTATCAATTAATTCTTGACCCGTTAGCCTAAAAAGCTGTCAGACACTTTGACGCCAGAACGCAATTCTTTTACAGATCGTTTTGTGCTCTACAAAAGCCCAAACCCAAAACGTGCGTGCAATATGTCTTAATGTCGTTCGTTCGCCGCGAGCCTTGAGTTAACTTACTCGTTCCGGCTCCTTTCCAATAGTTGCCCAACCTCCAACACTAACCAACTTGGGGGAAACAATTTATTCGACGTAATTGGACTTAAATGCTATCGATAATTATAAAATTATAAAACTAGGTAGGCATTATTCTGGTCTATTGTAGTTTTATGCTGTAATCTGGGCAGGATCTATGATTTCTGATATTGATTTTAGAATTTAATTTATAATTTATAAGAGTTTGATGTTTGCGAATGATAATATAGCCTGATTGATAAAAAAAAACAGTTTGAAGTTACAACGTAATCTCCAGTTAGAGTTCCATTTGTAAAAACTTCGTTCATATTTAGGACATTTCATGTTTGAGAGCTTTACGATTACAATTTTCGTAAAATTTTTGCATTTTTAAAATGAAATTGTAAGCAGTAATTTACTAAATAATATTGTTTCACATTGAAATAAAAAGATTTGGAAGTGGCAGTGGAAAATATTTGAAAGATCTTAAGAGTTTAGGATACCTAAAAATGATATTTCAATTAGCTTTTCAAATTCTGAAATTCATCGCATACCATTTAAAGTTCTAGATAAAACAAATTTACTTCGTTTCTAAAACCCGGTTTCTTTATCGATCTTGACAAACTAGTTTTAGTTATGTAAAGTGATAATACCTACTTCAAGATTAAGCGGCGGGTGTGGTAACACCTATTGACAATTACGTATAGTATGTATAGACATGATACTCGCTTATAATGGGCACATGTGGAGAATATACGATTGATTCTGTTATATCATTCTAATAGTATTATGTTTATTGCATCATAATAATTAAGTAAAGGTTAGAGTTTTAGTTGTTTTAATTTGAGGTTGCCCTTGATGTAAAATGCCCGTAAGGATGTCGGTTACGTTGGATTAATGCGCATAAAACACAGCTTTAGTTTTAATGGTGTATTCCGTCTTATGATAAAGATAAATAAATATTATTTTATAAAGTCTATATGTCCCAAATTTAATGAAAATTTTCCTAATCTATAGAAAAGCTTACCTAATGAATCGGCAGAGTGTACGCGACAGAAAAAAAATGGACTATTCAGAATAGTTTTAAACCTTTCCAAAAGTTTGTAAGAGTTTCTATCATCGCTGTTATAGAACGAAAAAAATATTTATTTGCCAAGATAAATGTATACAATATCAAGATCTTAAATACTAATTAAACAGACCAATTAATCCAGCCTGCTCGCAGGCGTGTAAATAATATTATACTTATGTCAAAATTATTGTTTCTTTATCTTCCTAGTACCTATTCTCTTACACTATAGAAACACCGATCCTCCAGCCAAAGAGTCTACGATTTCTGGGACATATTTCCCCCTTGCAATTTTAAATTATCTGGTAGGGAGTTATACAATAATATACACATATTATAAGCATTTCAGGGTAGGCTTGAGCCCCTCGGTGGGGACATTTATGAGCTGTTAATGATGATGATAAGCATTGTTTTTATAAATCCAGTTATGACCAACTGGTAAAGCCCACTGGCTTGTTTAGGTTATACATGTATTTAGACCTTTGTTGTCTGACATATACATCTATGCGTTATTTGAAAATTAACAAAATAACAAATGTCTCTTATAGTGAATATATTTGGGGGCTTAATTAGCTGATGACGTCACTTGTTTTTTTATTATTAAAGTATTACTCAGAGGCACAATTGGTAGTGTACCTGTGACGGCCCAGATAGCCAAGGATAGATAGCGGATTCGAGTCTCGGCCCGAATTCTATGATTTCCATTTATGCTTCGATTTAAACTGGCTAGTGTGGTATACGGAAAAGGTAGATCTAAGAAAACAGGATGTAAACCTCCTCGAAGTCGTTTTATGTTGAACCTGTACGTGATATAATATAGGTTCATATAACATAACGTGTCACTTTTAATTGGGACACGTTTGGCAAGGCTTTAACTTGTCTTCTGAAAAATATCATGACATTTCCCGGTTAATATATTGGATATCTTACGTGTACTAATTACGAAAATTATGTAGTTCTATTGTTTGCTATTTTTTCATCAATGTAGTAATTTTAATGCGTATTCATTTTAATAATTTATAAACTAAATCGCGGCGAAAATACGTAGTTTTGTAATAAACTAGTTCCAAAGATAAAATTAGAAATAATTTGAAACTAGTACCTACCTATAAAACTTTTACGTAAAAATTAAAATCTTTGATCATGCAATTAAATTCGGTTTATTAAAATGGCGTTCGATACCTAATACAGAATATTAATGATAATATGGCTATTCACACTACCTATAACATCTCATAAAACATTTCGAAAAAAAAACCCGGGTTTGTCGAATCAAACGTGCTTAAAGCTCCATTAATTTTCGCCGTAAAGTAGGCTCTATTGTAATAAGTGTAAGGCTCACCATAGGCCAGGCAGGCGAATAGGACGATGTGTGTAGCACTCATGTTGTCGCACGTCCGCGCGGTGACTCGGGCCGGCTAAACTGCGCGGGCGCAGCGGCCCAGCACTGCGCACAACTGGAGCTGCGTTCACACTACCATCCCTAGATCATTTTTTATAGACCGTTACTCTAGCTATTTTTAATTCACAATGAATGAAAAAAAAAATCGTATATGCTGTCAAATTTGTTTCAGTATCGTAGTTAATATATAGCCCAATTAGAAAATATAAAACCTCGGCATATAGACAGACACTCCCTAGAAATAACAATATTACGGGATTTTATAAAAGAAATTGTTGCGATAAAAGCAAAAATATTTTTCTGGTCAGGCTTTACAAGGTAAACAATTTATTGGACTTCTGCTATGGAAAAGTAGAAACGATGCCATGCGTTTGTCAAAACGTCATTCAAATCAATATTTTAACCCTCTTGAAAATAAAAGAAAAACTTTGCCTTAAAAATCTTTCAAGGGCGGCGATTGCGAACCGTTCAACGACACGGCCGTGTCGTTGTCAAGAGGTTTGTCGGAGGGAGAGGTCCAGTTGTGAGGTAACTGAGGGCCAGAAGAGGCTCATTGAGGATCTTATGAGGTTTACTGAGGTTTCTTTTTAGTAAACATGTCAATGTCATTTTCTGAAATAAACTTTGACACGCACCCTCTGACCAAAGCGAACATTGCTAAGGAGTATGCACTAAAAGACATGACAATATAAAATGACACAATAACACTATTACACTGAAACATTGCTTCTAGTCATATGTTGATGGGTGGTTGTGTAAAAGTTATAGCAGTTGATTCGATAATCTGTGGAGATTTAATGTTTTAAAAACTATACCTTTCAGAGATATATTGACGTCATACATTTTTCTGTCCTTATTTAACGACATTTCAGGAGGTTTCCGGTGGTCTTCTTTCTGTTTCGCGCCCAAATTTTGACCCTCTGAAGTCTCATGTCACGACCGACAAATTGATTTTGAAGTTAAATTAAAAAAAAATGGACGACAAACCCACGGCACCACAATTGGTGCCTTGGCTTTGTCGTCGGGACCGATTTCTCTTCAAATATATAATATTACCTTAAACTGATGACTGATACTAAAACTACAGGATATATGACACATTTTTACAAAAAAATAGATCTATTTATAAAGCCGTCTTCTCATAATATCCGTTAGAAAAAAGGTCTCGCAAATTTCAACCTCTGTCTCTGCAGACTTCACAAGCTGTGTCGAGAGATTCATCTCCTTCATTGAAAAACTTGAATAATACTAAAACTAATGACTGATATTAAAAATACGGGATATATTTTACGTGCTAAACAAAAATTGTATCTAAAAGTTTTGTAGTTTTGGCACCGTGATCGAAGGAAAACGAGTCTACCAAACTACTATAATCCGTGTCACCATCGACATATAATGTTAATATCTTTAAAATTATTCAAGTCTGAAGTAATATTGTACTTGATATTAGAACTTAAAAATATACGTGACATCTCTTTAAAATTTTGATCTAATTCATGAAGTAGTTTTGAAGATATATCTGTAAGTAAAAGGCCTAGCAAATTTTAGCTGATTTCGAAACTGTCACTATAAGCCGTGTCGAGAGATAAGTCTCCTTAATTTAAAAATGAATAATACTTAAAAGTGATGACTGTTTTTGAAAATAGAGGATATATTTAACGTATAAAATGAATATTGTATAAAAAAATCCAGTATTATGTGCAGCGTGACCGCAGGAAAATGAGTCTTACAAACTGCCATAATCCGTGCCACCAACGACATTATAAATGTTAATATCTCATAAAATATTTAGGTTTCGTGCAATATTTTACTTGAAATTATATTATACTGAATATACGTGACTTCTCCTAAAGATCTTAATCATTATTAATGAACTAGCTTTCCGCCGCGGCTCCGCCCGCGTTTACATCTTTTCCGTGGAAATGAGGCATTTTCCCGGGGTAAAAGGTAACTTATGTTACTTAGGGTGAATGTAGCTTTCTAATGGTGAAAGAATTTTCGAAATCGGTTCAGTAGTTTTTGAGTTTATACATTACAAGCATACACGCACACACACACGCAAGCACACACACACACACACACACAAATACAAATCTTTCTACTTTATAATAATATATATATATATATATAGTATGATTTTTCTTAAAGATGTATCCATAAGAAAAAGGCCTAGCCTATTTTTACCTACTTTATAAACTGTCTAGAGAATTATCTTAAAAATATTTTTTTTCCTTACATAAAGTATGAAAATACCCTTCGTAGATTTTGTGAAATAAAGCAAACGAGACTGATTTATTAATACTCGTATTTTAATTACAAAAACAAAGCTATACGAAACAAATATAGGTACATAATATACAATTTTAAATTAGTGATATAAATATATTTAAAGTAAGGTTTTACACGGTCTTTCTTTCAGGAAAACAAACAATACGTATCAAATCAATTACAATTTTAACGTCGTCCTTGTATGAAACTATCAGAGTTATTTTAAGCCGTAGACGAGTTTATTGTGCACGTCTCTGTTTCGCTTTTCTGTGATTACTTTTCTCTTGCTTCCTTGGTCTGCTGTAAGACATTTCCTTGGATATAAGCAGTAGGTACGTGTTGTGTCCTCTTCTTTTTTGTGTACAATAATGGTTAAATAAATAAATAATAAACTTATGTGTAACAATTATTGCAATTTAATTATAATTATGGCTTAAAAGTATCAATTTAATATTTATGTTTTTGTATCAGAAAGTAAATAAATATTGTATGACGTTGTCTGCCAGTTGATGCTATATCATAATCTATGACACAGAAATTATATTTAAGATCTTCAATATGGAGGTTTGATTTCTGAATCATCTTGTTATGGACTTAAATGTTGCGATAAATATTTTATTAAAGACAAAAAAGTCAATGTACCGTTCAAAGTTTTAAATAAGTTAAAACAGTATAGGTATTATTGTAAAATTTGCCTGAATTATCGAATAAATTCCATCAAACTTCTGTCAGTCGATTTCCGGTTCAAAAATATAAAAATATAAAAACTAGTCTATGGCCTTGTCCTCCCCCTCTCAAATCTCCTGTCAGCCACTGACAGGAGATTTCAGAGGACTGCAGAGACACACTCAGAGTTAGAGTCAATTGCGTATCTATGTTTTAGACACATGGTTCTGTTTAATTTGGGAATATATCGTAACAAAGTATCTCCCGACGACAACAAGAAGATTGTATCAATATCATACTAAAAATTAGACAAACCATTTTTTTTATTATTCTTTTATATTAATTATAAACTGTCATTCGCTGTTATTTGAACCAAAGTATGTGCCTAATCTGCATCAATTAAAAAAGCTAGTTGTTTAATAAACTATACAAGATTTCAAGTGTAATCATGATCTGGCTCTCACTAATTGTTGAAAGGATCCCTGATTTTAATCATCTGTGGCGGAGGTTCTCCCATATTAAAAGAGGAATAATGGAACTCTTTTCAGCCTCTTGTCTGTCAAATGTTGTTTATGACTTGGACGAATTACCATGGTTTATGACATTTATTTATAACCAGAATATTCATCCAGAATCACAATTACAATGGGATTACTTCAGAAATTAAGCATCGCGTAAACAACCCATTGTTTCGTGACGGTATATAAACGCCCGAGACGACGGCCAACGCCAGTTCATTTCTGAGCTACCGAAGCGATCTCAACAAGCGATCTACAAGCGATCAGAGGAAGAAACCCTGCGACTATAGCGATACCTACGGACTACGAGCGACCCTGTGATTTGGCTACATCGTGATTGGAGTGATCAATTGAAGACACCTGCGAACTCAGCGTGACCAACGGACTACGAGCGACCCTGTGATTTGGCTACAGTTGTGATTGGACCTGCGACCTGTTTATCGTCGTTTAAATTCTCAAATCAAGTTGTTCGGCCTTTCTTACAAATCTTGAACCCCACGTCCGTAGCACAACTAAAGAATGGGGAATTCCAATTACGTCATTAGAAGAATCGCGGTGAAAAGGAAGATGGACTTTATGACAACGCTGTAAGGTACAAAATCATCTAAGCAGTCACTTGATTACTAGAACTTGGTGACATCGCGCGCCTATTGTTTAATGACAAGTATTGTCCGACTACAATGGAAATGTTCTAGAAATTAACCGATTACACAATTACAATGGGATTACTTAACTATCGCGTTAACAACCCATTGTTTCGTGGGGGTATATAAACGCCCGAGACGACGGCCAGCCAAGGCAGTCTATTTCTGAGCTACCGAAGCGATCACAACAAGCGATCTGCAAGCGATCAAAGGAAGAAACCTGCGACTAGAGCGATATAGATCGCGTCACGTAAAAGAACGCTGAAAAAAGTGGAGGGGGTATGTCAAAATTCAAAATGTGTTTATTCGTAGTAAAATTTTACAAGTCACTTTTCGACGTCGAGGCAAGTTCACGATTTGGCGGAAGCCAAAGCCGGAAGCGACTCCACAGGCGTTGCATCTTTTCAAAATATTTTTACAGAATTAATCACTACATAATATAAAACAAAGTCGCTTTCTCTGTCCCTATGTCCCTATGTATGCTTAAATCTTTAAAACTACGCAACGGATTTTGATGCGGGTTTAAATAGATAGAGTGATTCAAGAGGAAGGTTTATATGTATAATACATGCATAATATACTTAAAGGATAACCCAGAATAACCATTTTCCCGTGCGGAGCCGGGGCGGGTCGCTAGTATTTTATAAAATTTGATTAATATAACAAAGAAAACAACCTGCAATCGACTAGAGCCTTATTAGAGCAGACCAGTCCCCCCAAGCAGCACCACGTTCACGGGTTTGACGTATGTAAATGCGCCTACTGTGGGCTTGATTGCCAGCGTTCTTTTTACGTGACGCGACCTATACCTACGGACTACGAGCGACCCTGTGATTTGGCTACATCGTGATTGGAGTGACCAATTGAAGACACCTGCGAACTTAGCGTGACCGACGGACTACGAGTGACTCTGCGATTTGGCTACAGCTGTATTGGACCTGTGACCTGTTTATAATCGTCGAATAAATTCGCAAATCAAGTCATTCGGCTTTCCTTACAAATCCTGAACCCTACGTCCGTAACAGTACTAATGGAGAGAAAGATAGAAGGCAGGAAAGGATGTAGATGATTAAGACGTTCATTTTTTGATCATAAAGGAAAAAGTTGAGGTTATATCGTACCACGAAGTCAAGAAGCTGGCTATTGACAGAGTGACTAGTGCCTCGCTATTTAATTTTGTATGTACAGAGATAATTGTAAACAGACATGATTAGTTTGTCATCTAATACTATCGTTTTTTTTTTTCAGATTTTATTAAAAACTTAAACTTTTATAGGAGTACTTTCAAAGGACATGTATATCGCATAAATCAACGTTTTATGTGGTATCTGGTGGCGGTTATTATTGCCGAAAACTAATGGTTGAAAAATAAAAGATAATATTATTAAATCTTATAGCTCCAGGACAAGACTAGTAACAACAAATAATTTATTGTTAATGTATGTATTTACTTGTAAAAATTATAACTGGTATAATATTATATACTACTTAACATTACACCTGTTCTTGTTTTTTTCTTAATCTGATTTAGTATGTAAAGGTATGTAAAGCCTGATCAAAGAAATAAGAAACCTACTAGGGTCGGGTCTATGAGAATCGTGTCTTTTTGAGTATCAGTCCTTTTGCGAACAAAGGCAATTATCTATACCTTTATTTTACATGTATAAAGATATTGAAGTTATTCCCTTGGTCGGTTGTGGTCAGATTGCTTAAATAGATCATAATTGATTAGTACCTATCTATACACATAAAATTTACTAGAAAATCATATTTTATCAGAATTCACAAATCTTAGGGTTGATTTAAAAAGAAAGTACATTATGTGGTGTACTTTAAATATATTAAAAGGAAAATATATTGCTTATTGAGAACTGCTACCATGCCAGGTATGGGCAGCACGGTTCCTTTTTTAGCACGTGTACCCTTTGATGAACTCGGGAATAGGGAAACAATGTCTTGGGATACAATGCATTACAAATATAATTTCAAGGAATAGAAAAGGAATCATTATTTATTAGTACCAACCTATACACATAAAATTTACTATAAAAGCATATTATATCTGATTTCAAAAAAGTTAGGAGTGATTTAAAAAGAAAGTACATTATTCTGAAAGGTGCCCCATGCTTATTGAGTACCTACTGATAATTTGCCAGGTATTAAACAACTGCGGAAAATCTTCCTCACTTCCTCAATACATTATAAATATACTTTATAATACACTTTCAAGGGATAGAGCAGTATGGTTTGTCTAATAATTCAATCATTCCATCAATTATTGCTTCAATACGATATTTTTATATTTTTTGTCGATTGACAATAAGTTTACGTCTATGGAGCAAGAAAAAACAGCGAGGTAAATGAGATTGTCTATGTTTTCACTCTCATTGCTATCTTCGGTGCTCTTCTATGACCCTCTTTGGACCCTTTTTCAGCTCCTCTTCGTCCCTCAGAGGGATTTCCTCCTGACAACGACACGGCCGTGTCGTTGAACGGTTCGCAATCGCCCCCAGTTTTGACTGAAAATGTAGTGTAAACGTGCCTCTACCCAATATTGAGTTCAAGTCAGTGTTACGAAAACGTCCATAGACCGCGAGGCGTGCGCTGGCGCAGCGGGCACCGTGTGACAATGCACGCTAGGGATGACAAACATTGGGTAATATATTTATTGTATGTACATTGCTATGCTTAGCTTGTGTATTACGAGTATTCACGATATTTTTAAAGGTATTAGTATTTTTATATTTATCAAATCAAATGAAGATTATGAAAAATAAATGACACATCACATAATTGACATAAAATAGTGGTCTTTTTAAAATAGACGATTAACAGAATTACCATTTTAAGAAGCTAGGAAATATGATTCGAAATTTGATTACGTCGAAGCATATACTATACTACTTGTTATACTGTATATATCGATTTAGAGTATGGTCACATTTCCTACAGAGGTTCCGTTCACCATAAAAGAGCTAAATAACTATGCATATGAATTCAAATAACAAACACAAATTGATACGTCCCGAGGCTAGAGCCTGCGCCAACCAAATATATTTGATTATCTCATATTAGACATCCTTATATGTCAGACGACACCTCAGACCGTCGCGTGCCACACTCGCGGGATCCCAATAATACTGTCATTTGTACGTGTAATTGCTACTATTTATTATGAAATGATTTTTCCGAAGCCTATAATCATGCTTGATGAATGATATATAAGTAATGTCGGAAAAATTAACAGTTCAGTTCTTTTACGATAATTTCCCTAGAAATCTCGTTTTCAAATTACTAGTTGGTTTATAAATAACTTATTGATGATGATAAATTTTACTTTCTATTTTATACGATTGATAAAATATTGGAAGACCAGATTTCTGCGAAGAACTTCCCGTGACATTGAAAAGGTCTTAGCAAGTGTCGTAAAAAAATAATACAAGATATACCACGTCAAAAATACTTTCGAAAGTTCAGTTCAAAGCTTATATTGGAATTTGACTGTGACCGCTTAATTTATTTAACTCAAGTTCATCGCACATAAGTTGACGGTCGCTTGTCAGTCATAATTTTACAGTGAATTAACAAAGTCAAACTTGTTTAAGCTAGCGAAAGACATTGACTAATGGTCGGCTAGACGACATATAAAGTGGTTTAGAATACAAATTATCCGGGACAATCCAACAGTTCACAGTTTAGAACAATGTTCTGCCTGGTCAATTTTAAACACTGCGTAGACAATTTTTGACAAGTTAATAACGTCAACTTGGGTAACTTTGGACTCTTATAGTAACATTGGATGACACTTGACCACAACAAAAAGAAAGGTATATAATTATTTTCTTTTTCAAATCGTGGTCTAATCTACAGTAAGTCAAAATTAAAGGCAAAATAAAAATTGAAATATATCTATAAGAGGGTAATTACTTAGATATCAAAAATGTTCCAAAATTAACTGTGACTGTAGTATGTTACGCTATCATCTTCAGTTACAAAAATAAATAAAAAGAAATCGACAAAAATAAACACTTTTCCGTAATTGCGTCAAACCTGTGGCATCAAATTGAAGTGACGTGTGAGTTTCATTCATCCATAATAAGTGATGCGAATAATTTTACTGCCTCTCTTTCTCATGTACACAATAAAATTTAAACTAAAACTATATAAATATATTAATCAAAGGAGCATTCAGGTGAATACTTCTGCAGGTGTGTCACCAAAAATACTTCTTCTTCAGATGGTCCCTCAATGCCTCGGATCGTGCCCGCCATGTCTGTGGGGGGTGTAGCTGGCCCGCCACTGGGCCCGCTCCTGCGCCGCGTGCAGTGCCTGGTGCTCCCGGGGCCCGGAGTTCTTCGTCACTTGCTCGCTTCATTTAGCTGGTGGTCTGCCGCGAGGTCTTCTGCCCTCCACTTTACTCGTCATTATCGCGTATTCGAGGCTGTCGGGACGACGTGCAATGTGTCCAAAGAACGACATGATGCGTTGTTGGCATGTAGTTAAGGCTTTTTTTTAAATTTACCTATGCTTGATTTGAAAA
This sequence comes from Teleiodes luculella, assembly GCA_948473455.1. Taxonomy (NCBI): domain Eukaryota; kingdom Metazoa; phylum Arthropoda; class Insecta; order Lepidoptera; family Gelechiidae; genus Teleiodes; species Teleiodes luculella. Next base: position 4,236,134 of record OX419585.1, read on the forward strand.
AGTACGACGGATACAAGCTTCACCGGACTTCTTGTAGTTGACGCGCGTGCAAATATGAAGCTCTTTGAGTAGATAGGTTGGTTCTTTTGGCGGTCTAAGGAATGCGTGCGTAGAAGACGGCGCCAGCACCACATCTTGGATGCATCTATCCTGTTCAGCATTTTTGCTTTAATGGTCCAGGATTCCGACCCATATAGAAAGATGGAGAAAACAAGGGACTGAACCAGTCTTACTTTAGTCCTCCTCTAGATGGGCCGATATTTCCATACCTTATCCAGCTTGCTCATGGCACCTTTTGATACTAAAGTCATAATGCATGATAATAGCAATAAATTAAGATTCTACAATATATGGACACATTTTTGTTATTATTATATAAAGATTTTTATTATTATTATATTATTATTACATTATTTTCATACCAGTGAACATTTCCATCTTACGCCACCCCAGCCCAAAAGCAAGAACTGGCAGCTTGAAAGGATTATCAACACGATATCAAGTTTCGCCTTGTCTTACGAAACGCCAACATTTCTCGCCCTCCCTTTGGCCAATATACGTTGGTATAGGTATAACAATAGGTAACAACCGCCGCTTTGGCTCTGCTCACTATAGCTGTATAGTAGGGACAGGTTAACCCACTCTTACATTGGTGCGTTTGCGCAACCACTGCGAATTATCAACTGTAATTGCCCCACAATTCGCTCCAGTTGACCCGTTGCCAGTTTTTTAATTATTTTGTTATGAATGTAGTATCTATGATTTAAAACCAGCTTTTTGCGTCCCAGTCCACTACTCATGTAACAATACAAAAGTATTTTCCCGTAAAAATATATTTCTACAGAAAAAAGAAGTCTACGTTGTTCCGCATCGAGTAGTTTTTCAAATGGGTTAACCTTATTCAGCTTGCCTTGCAATTTGTTCAAAACGGGATTTAGGGATGCAGTAACAATGCAGTCAATCGTTCACTTCAAGTTTTGCCGCATCATTGCTATTTCTTTTTCACAGATAAAAAAATAGATTATACTTTATTGCATACAAAAATACAGCAGAAGAATTACAATTCACAATGATGATGATGATGATCCTCCCGACCGTTTTCGGGTATGACGACCACTTCGACTCCGAATTCACAATATCGAAGTATTCAAAGTGTGCCTTATTCATACTTACTTACTACACTGGCTCACTCAGCGACCTCAAGTAAATCTTGACCTCAGGCAGAAGATTTTGACTCTTTGATAGGGTAGTAATTTCTACCTGGCAGCCCCCAGCCTAGGGCTAAGGGGTTATCTAAATAACATTTATAAAGTTTCTATATGAAAAGTGCAACCCAAGTCAACAGAATTATTATAAAATTAGGTAATTTAGGTAGGTAGGTTATTTGGTGGTAAAATTTTCATGTGCATTTTAGAAATTGTTCTGTCATTATCGTATGTTTTATTTATTATTCCCTAACTTTTAAGATTAATTGCGGTAGTTTTACTAGTCCCTGAATGCTGCATCTACTAAATGTTAATAATATTATACGTCTTTAGGATGATGACATTTTATTACATTTAAGTTAGGAGAATGTATTGAGTAAAACACAGGTAAATTGTAATTAATATTACAGTATAATTACTAAAAACTAGACATTATAAATATTAACTTAAAGATGATTACGCCTTCTTAGGTGCCTTGCTCTTATCCAATGGTTGGCCTTCATAGAAGTTTTCACTGAAAAATAAAACGGTTCAAATTATAACTTCCATTTAATGGATAACAGAGGAAGTATTTACACGTTTAGACTTAGTACTCTACTTAATAATAATAACAGTTCAAATTGCAAAGTATCAATCAAAACTGATTTAAGTAAATATGCAATTTAGTTATGAAATTATTTTTAAAGCAAGATAACCCTAGATAAGAATATTGCGCAAAATATTTGGGATCATCTCTTCTTCTTCTTCTTTTTCTATTCTTTAGTGTTTTTTATTTGATTTTTTAAACTAAATCTATCTTCTAAACTCTTGATCTCACTCGCTTTGGTCGGATTGATTAGACTAGACCATCGAGTTGGTAAAGCTTTTCGTGGATATAACAGATTCGAATTTTCTAATCGCTTCGATTTTAAAATACCCGCAAACAAACGACATCTGTTTGTAAAAATATGTACTAATTAAAAAGAAACAAATTCCCTTACCATCCGGGAACTTTTTCTGGTTCATCACACATGAAGGTTTCTTCATTGTAGACCTTGCCGGCCACGCAGCTGCCTTTCTGGGGCTGGACTCCGTTGCGGCAGATGTAGAACTTCTGGCAGTCCTCGGGGTGTGCGAAGGTGGGGTGGGGGAGGGCGCGGCCGTTGGGCCCCATCACCTCACCGTCGGGACACGTGAAACCATCGTCCAGGACATCTGGATATATATAAATATTTTATGTAGAGAGCGCCCTTCTTCCGTAGCGGTAGGGGTGAATTTAAAATACGAATATTCAACCGCATGTGCTGGCTTCTTTCTGTATCAGTCTTAAAATTGTGTATTTTATTTCACGCACATTTATTTTCGACAGTGTTTCCTTAGGACTGATAAAAATCGAAGTATGATTTTATAAAACAAATTATCACCGTTGATGCTAAGTATACGTTGAATAGGTACTAGTTTTAAATATTATTATGTAAATACTCATAATATATTTTACTTCGTGGGTTGAATCATTTTGACATTCGCATACGAACATTGAAGCGAGGCGAATAGCGAGCGCACTGTTTATATATGCCTGTTCGTTATTCGCCTCGTCATCCGCACGTATGATTAAATGCGGCATAATATTCTGTGATGTAAGGCAAGCATGGTGTTCCGGCTAACCCTTGGTGGGGTGGTCGCACTGGCGGTTGACGGCTTCCTTCCAGTCGCAGTTGGAGGTCTCCTCGTTGAAAATCAGGCCGGGGGGGCAAGGGTGCTCGTTGGGTACCCCGTCTGAACAGTACACGAACTTGTCGCACGCCTGGAAATGGCAATTTCTTTATCAGTCACATAAAAAATAAATAAAATAAATATGTGGGACATCTCACACACGGCCATCTGACCCCAAACTAGGCAGAGCCTGTACTATGGTTGTCAGACAGCTGATATACATACATATATAAATATACAACATCCAGACACAAAGCAAACATAAGTGCTCATCACACGAATGTTTGCCCTGGGTTGGATTCGAACCCGCGACCTTGTGCTTCGTAGGCAGACGTACTACCAACTAGGCTACGAGGCCGTCATGGATTACTTTTTCTTGTTACAATCTTAAAGCAGCATGGCAGTATCAAGTCGAAGTTTACATCTATCTTCTTCTATCTATACTATAAATAAAACTGAAGAATCGGCGTGTCTGTACATTGATTTGTTTTTCAAAAACCTGATTGTAGGCGATAAAGGGAGAAGTGTAGCTGTCTGTGTGTCTGTCTGTCTGGTATGTCTGTTTGTACACGCTGATCTCTGGAACTACTGGACGGATATTAATGAAACTTTACAATAATATAGCTTATACATCAGAATAGCACATAGGCTACTTTTTACCGCGGAAAAATACTTGTTTCCTACGGGAGAACCTGTTGACGCGTGTGGAAAGCTAATAGATTTCCCCGTGTGAATGAGATATTTTCCTGTGTTAAAACGTAGCCTATGTATTATTCTGATGTGAGAGCGTCGGTGGCTAAGTGGCTAGGCCCGTTGACTTCCATTCCGAAGTTCGCGGGTTCAAAACTCGGCACGTACCAATGTGTTTTAGATTTTAGAATTCATATGTACGTTTATTCGACGCTCTTACTGTAAAGGAAAACTTTGTGAGGAAACCTGCATACACCTGCGAAGAAACTCAAAGGTTGTATGTGAAGTTGACCAACCCGCACTGAGCCAGCATGGTCGACTAAGGCCTATTCACCCTGGTATCAGGGTAGGCTCGAGCCCCTCGGTGGGGAAATATATGAGCTGTTAACGAAAAGCTATTTTATTGTAAAGTTTCATTAATATCCATTCAGTAGTTTTTGCGTGAAAGAGTAACTAAACAAGTAGGAGTAATAATCCAAAAACATATTTCTATCTAAATAAAGTACAGCATCTCTACATACACATTTTAATTAAATTATTAAATATTTCTGCCAAATTTGAGTGTATATTAAGTATTTTTATAAATTACTGTTTTGTAATATAGATGGTACTTACTGAAGGGTCTGGATGTTTGAAGTAACCATTCTGCCTTGGGCAATCCTTAGTGGGATTGGCTTCCTCTGAAAATATAATAAAATGTTTTGAAATTTATGTACTTTTATTTTAAAAACACGTGTCAGAAAAATAGTTAAAAGTATTTCACAATAAAAAACCATCAGAGAGTAAAATTTAAATATTTTTAGCGTCTTTGAAATGCTACTACATAATAAAATATTAGTTACTTAAAAAAGGCCCTCCGTTAGTTGCGTGAACCATAATATCTCCAAAATTACTGCCACTTATACGACTATGTGTCTATATAATATAGATGTATATTCTTGCTCTGGGCGCAAACGTTCTGAAAAACCGAACGGCATCTAGTACAGCTCGCTTGGTGTGTGCGGTTTTTCCGAACGAATATGCGCCCAGCATTCAATATGTACCATGCGTGCCAAAGAAGAATAGGACTGTCAAGACGCCATCTTGACAATCCCTCCTTTTCTAATTTGCCAAATAAGAAAAGGAGGGACTGTCAAGATGGCGTCTTGACAGTCCTATTCTTATTTGGCACGCATAGTACGTATACAGTTTTATTTACTTACGCAGTTCCTTTCTTTCTCCACAGTCGACATTGGAGGGGATGTCGCATCGCTCCTTGTTAGGGTTCTCGTCGTTGAAGACCAGCCCATCGGGACACAACTTGGTCTCCGCCTTGCCTGCAGAAAAGTACACAAAATTCATGACAAAGGCATGTTTAAATTGGATCTGTTTGCTTAGCGTTTAAATAAATAAATATGTAGGACAAACTAGGCAGAGCCTGTACTATGGGTATCAGACAACTGACATAGATACATATATAAATATACAACATCCAGACACAAGGCAAACAAAAGTGCTCATCACACGAATGTTTGCCCTGGGCGGCATTAGAACCCGTGACCCTGCATTTGCTTTGAGGGGAGACGTACTACCAACTAGTCTACGAGGCCGTCATTTGTCCGGTTTGTTTCGGTTTTCTATACTGATATTATAAAAAGGAAAGATTTGATTATTTGTTTGTTTGCATTGAATAGGCTCCGAAACTACAGAACTGAGTTTAATGTAACTTGCTATAAAGATAGAATAGAATTTGAGGAGTAACATTTTACCGCGGGATGATTCGTCATTTCCACGGGAAAAACTGTTAAGGCAGGCGGAGCCGTGAGGTGGAAAGCTAGTAAACAGATAAACATGGTAGGTAATAGTAGATTGTATCATAAGGGAGCAAAATAATATTATTACGGCGAGGGCGCTTTTTTGAATCCAGAGCGAAGTGAGGGATTCTAAAGTAGAATCCCGAGCGTAGCGAGGGATTCTTTAGTAGAATCCTGAACGTAGCGAGGGATTCAAAGTACGTCGCCAGAGCCAAAAATATATTTTGCGCCCGAGTGATACACTCTACTTTTCATCACCTACTATGAGAAAATAAAAGCGCCTCATATTTTATTGTAATATTATTATTTAATAAAACATAGAGTAACAACTAAATTGAAATTAAATAGTATCATTTTTCAAAACAAAACAAAACAATGAATTTCTAACAATCCGTGAAAATTTACGAAAACGCGGGCTGTAGTTCGCGCTTTTTTAATTTGTTTTTTTTTTTCATTCATCCGGCGGCGTGACTATGGGCCGTCGTACCAGCCAGTCTTTATTCAAACAATATTTGCGTTCGATTTCTTTGGTGCTGAACACTAAGATGTTCCAAATTCAAAAAGTGCGCGGCAAAGATAATTGCGGCGCACTTATAAAGAGGATTAAAAACTCATTACTGCCCGCTAAAAGTTTCTTATAGAAAACACCACCTTTGGGTGCACATAAAGGCGAACCAAGTCGTCCTTTTCGAATAGATGGGATGAAAAAGCAGTTACGTACCAGACTTAAACAGTGCTCCTCGAACCTCAAATAAAAACCTAACCTGCAAAATAGTAGTGGAAGTTTTTGAACAAACAAGTGATAAAAGCCACTCTACCAAAATTAGACATTCATTTACCTTTAAATTCAGTAAAAAGGTATATTTAGGTACGAATCAATTATTATAACGCCATTTCCTACAAGTTTAGTTTAAATAATCTTTTTTTGAGTTTTGTTTAGTGCACGAAACTTGTATTTCTCACATGCAAAAATACTTGTACCGTTTTGGAATAAAGTTTATTAAACTTGACACACAAAGTTCAGTATTCTAGATTTATGCATAGGTATTACTAGCGTGGTGTAAATAACGGTGAGTGCCAGAACTAAAAACCGTTTTAAAACTGTGCTACGATTGAGGTTAATTTTCACTTAATTGCAATCGTAAAAAGTAAGTTACTTCGGCTACCAACACCGTACCGTACAAATAACAAGTACCGTTTTTTAATATAAAGTAACTCACTTTGTTACAAAAATATACTTCTGAATTCTACTGATAGATGTTGATTTATTGAATAATTTTTGTTCTATTAGTTATTATTTCTGATTCAGGGTTTGGTAAGGCATAGATAAAGTGGTTTATAAATGGTTTAAAATCGAACTAAAAACGTTTCTGTATTTAAATCAACAACTGATCTTAAAGCCGTCAAAGTATGTAGTTTGCTAGTATGTAAGTAAGTATGTAATTATAAACGGAAGACTCAAGCTTTTGCTTCATCTCTCATAAACGCACTTTCGAGAAAATGTTTCAAAATACAAATTTTACATTTTACGGCCTAAATATATAAAATAACAACTTGCGACGTAAGGCCGCTGTCATGGTTCGTAAAATACAAAGGTTAGTACGCTTTCACGTGTTATAAAAATTCTTTGTCCATTGTCGCAAGAAGCAGCGAGGCAAGACTCGTCCACACGGAGCCAGAAAAACTAAGCCTCTACCCTAACCAATACTATTTAAAATTAAAGTTAGCAAGTTTTATTCAGTTTTTCACCCACTTTTCTCCTGAGTAATTAATTAATATAGCTCTTTTATTTTTTGATGTATACTCCTAAAAACAGGTTTTCACAATAGAATGTGAATCACTTGTTATAGTTTTTGAGTAAAATAGGATAAAAGAAAGCCCAAGTAGATAATTAAATTCGGATCCCACCTAGATCTAAATAAAAGCGCTATCTGAATTTAGTCGGGGTTGGCTTCAGACCTAAAGGTCTGATAAGACTTAAAGGTAGCATTCGTATTTGTATAAATGACCATTTTTTAAAGGTAATCATAAGCAAAATTAACTTAGAACTTAGCTTAAATACTACATAATTGTAATCATTGTACTAAATAACCGTAAAAAACACGCTGTGAGTGAACGTGGTTGGCAAAAGCAGTAAGTTTTCACTCTATTTGCTCCAGTAATGTCTTATGGAGCAATTTCCCGCAAACTGCGGATTATGAACAAGGGCTGCGACATTGATGCAATATACTTGAAAATTAAAGCAGGCAACACTAATTGCCTAACAATAGCGATACATTGTTAAATTTACTGTGTTTCGTTAATTAAGTGTAAGTTTTTTTTACTAGCATTATGATATAATTTTTAGGTTTTTTTAATCTATTTTTATTAATCTAGAATGTTTGGGTTCACAAGGAGAACAATCAAAATATACTTTTTATTTACTTTTTAAATTAAGTACATCCATTTTCCTTTACGAAATTAGACGACATTACTTTAAAGATCGTTTAATCCTTCATAAAATGCAATTATGATATGACTCTATAACATTCCGTAACGAGCTGTGCAGTTGGAACCAATACTTATTTTATTCCTAGCCGCACACTCGTCTCATTAATTTTGATCCAGACATACATACATACAGTCACGCCTACTTGAGGGTAGGCAGAGACCACTTCCTTCGCTTCATCTACATTCATTAATCTCCTCATGCATGCTCGTCGGTTTAGAGTACTCCTGACCAGATCCAGACAGATTGTATATATTGAACCAGAGAGGTGGGACCGGCGGCGCTTCGTCGTTATTCTGAGTATTCAACATACCCATTTGTTTACAAGAAATAAAACAAACAATTTAAAATGTCATCGACACTTTGTTATGTTAACTAGGTGCCTATGACAATATTAAAGTCATACCGAAACCCGCGTCGCGAGGCATGCATGATATGTCTAGTCATAGTTCACCTCTCACCGCACGATACTGACCTTTAGAGCATTTGTAGTAAAGGTCACATTGGTAGGGGTCCCCGTAGAAGCCAGTTTTCTCAGGACATTGGAACTCTTGGCCTGAAACTGAAAAAAAAAAACATTTTAAATAAAAGTAAAATAAAGCTATTGAACTATGATTTAATCAATATTTACAAAAACGATTTCACTTATGTTGTAAATGCGGAAGTATGGATGTTTGTCGCTTTGTCGATTAGTTCAGCTTTCACGCTTACTACTGAACGAATTGGTATGAAATTTGTTATTAGGAAGATCGGGTAATTGATTTGTGTGTTCCTTCCCAGCATGATTGAGCACGTTTTCTTGAATTTTTACTAAAAAATAGCACTAAAGTAGGTAAAATCACATGAAAAATGTAAAATAACGCGCACATCGTCTTTCTAGTAAAGCACTATGAAAGTAGAATAAATTTTATAATTTTATAACTATGTTCTAATTACTTTGCGATTCCAAGAAACACAACACTAAAACCAAGGCTGGAACGCCTTTGAACTACATTCAATGTAAGCTATGTATAGAATTACATAATATAAAGAATTTTAATGTATAGTACACGCAACTAACAAAATTATTTCATATAAACTTTTATAGCTATTAGCAATTTGATCCCAATTACATGTTGTCAGTTGTAAATTATAGCAATTTATGAAACGATCTATTAATCTATGGGTGGCAACAGCATTGATAGATCATCTATTACAATTTGGTTGTATCATGTTTTAAATCATAATAGTTATTAAGTTGTGCTTTGATTATGATACAATTATTGAGACCAACGAATTAGGGTTACATAACGAAACCTAAAAGTCTCGGAAACTAAGATTGCTAGGTTTTTGAAAAAAATAGTGATTAAATATACTTTTCACAAAGATACGGTAAAGAAGATCATCGTGAGGAAACATCCACAGTGCAGTGCACATAACTGCAAAAAAATTCAAAGGTAGTGTGTGATGTTGACTATTCCACTATGGGCCCACGTGGTCGACTAAGGTCTAATCACCCTAGATTTGGAGCATGCTGAAGCCCCTCGGTGGGGATTTACATAATTTAGTAAAGAAAAACAACAGTTTTAATTTATTTACTTTCTGAGACTGTCTTGTATTTGATGAGACCCTAATTCATTGCTCTCGAGTGTACATTAGATTGGTACATATCTGATAGATGCCCAAGTTGATGGTTTTCAAATTAAAAGCTATACTCATGAAGGAAGAAAAAATTTTACGCGCCCAGATGGAGTAGTAATCAAAACGTACTATGGGTGCCGGCTGAGACATATTTTTTGGAATCACACACACATTCACACTTTTCTTTCAAATAGTCATTCACGGCATGTCGTGATGTTCTGTCATAAAATATAAAAAATAAAATAAATAACACAAAAAGGTTAATGGTGCTGTGAAATTGTGCCGAAAACATGTCGCAAGCAAAACTACAAAGCTTGCTACTTGCTGGTATCACATTTTTCTGGTGAGTAGTAAACCGCTTGGTTTTTACAATTTTCGTGGTCAATTTTGTAGCAGAAAATTGTGTTGTTGTTTTTAGTGATGTGAAGTAGTCGATAAAAAATAATATAGAATCGAGTCGTCAGCTTAGGCGTTGTCCTAATAATAGAACGTGATTACGCGATTCGCGCGAATTTTACTCGTACGAACGCGCGATCAAACATATTGAAGTCGAATAGGTGTCCTAATAGACGATCGCGCGATTGAACGATTTCTTCATACATTTGACAATCGCGCGTTCGCGCGAACTTGCGATGATCGCGTAATCGCGTTCTATTAGGACAACGTTTTTATTTTATTTATTTATCGCAGTTTTCCAAAAGATCCGAAAATTAAAAATATTGTTTTAAAATTTATGACAGTGACCACTAACTATCAGGTGCCGTCTGTCGTTGTGCCTCTCTAGGTAAAGTTCGCTGCGCTCTAGGAAATGGTTACCTATCTTAAATCCGAAAATTTTAATACCGAATATAATGAAGTTATGTCAAAAGAAACATATTGGAACTAAATATTCTATGAACCGTTTTCGGTCAATTAAGTTTCGGTTAAGAATAATTCGGAAGTACGAAATGTTACCAATTATTATTGCAAGTTGCAAGTTGATCGCCATTGTTTATTTTATTTATTTATTTTATTTTATTTATTTAAAAAGGTCACTCACAGAGTTAACAATAATACTTAGGTACAAATACATTATACTTAGGGTTATATACTAATTGTTACTCTAATTATAAGTGACAACGGCATGCACTAAATAACAAAGCAAGTAACTCTGTATCATTTAAGGTTGTACAATAAAACTAAATTCAAAACCATTATACAAGCTGCTGTTAAAAAATTAAATAGAAACGAATTAAAATATCTACTTAAGTGGGTTGTAAAATTAAATATTAGTTAATGTAACTAATAAGTTCTTTTTATACCTATAGGTGTTATCAGATATATCTAAGTCTGTTTTGTTTTCAAGGGAATTGTACATTCGCATGAGTCTATTTAGTGGAGAATAGTGTCCCAGATTACTCCTAGAAGGATTTTCAAAAAATACAGCATGTTTCGCATTTTTACGAGGCAATCTAAAAGGCAAGTTAAAATTAACCTTACTGAGCAAATTTGGGGCATCCAATGTACCATTCACAAGCTTATGAAGAAACATTCCATCAAGCAACTGTCTTCTCTCAACTAATGAACGCATTTTAAAGTAATGAAGACGTTCCGTATAACTAGGTAGTTTTTTAGCCATATGGCAGCTGTAAGCCAAATGCCACAAAAATCTCTTTTGAACACTCTCCAAACGCTTTTTGTAAATATCGTAATGTGGGTTCCAAACAACACTGCAGTACTCTAAACCTGATCTAACTAGGGAATTGAAAATTGTGATTTTAGTTTGAGGGTCTTTGAAGCTCTTGCAATTACGCAGGACGAAACCAAGCACCTTAAAAGCATTATTTGCGATTTTATCAATGTGTGAATAGAACCGCAATCGGCTATCCAGAAGGACACCCAAATCCCGCATCGAGTCACTTTCTTTAATCGCGATTCCTTTTATAGCGTAAGAGCGTGAGAAAGGTAGCGAACGTTTCCTTGAAAAAGATACTAAAGCACACTTATCTGCATTGAGGCACATACCATTTTCGTCACACCAATTCACTAGGCGATTAAGATCAGCTCGAACCAGCTCGACATCTACCTGTGATTTTATGATCCTAAAAAATTTAAGATCATCCGCAAAAAGCAAGAATTTGGAATTTTGGAAGCAAACACTAATATCATTTATAAATAAATTAAACAAGGTTGTTTATGAGAGGCGCGATAAATAAGTCAGTAGCCATGTGATAAAATATACGAAAATAAACGTAGTAATAATAATATACGTTACGCTTCTTACCACATCACATCACTATTTTCAAATTCAGCAACCATTAAGTTTCATGTTTTTTACATGCCAAATAAAGACAAATAAATGTCATACTTTATTAATATTTAGTTTTTAATCGGGCATGTCATAACATGAATGTCTCTATCTTTTTCTAACGTACCGTATTCAAAGATGTGTGATAGAGTTAAAAGACAAACCCCGTCTTCCACTTCCACCTACCCTCCCACCCCTCTGAGCGGCCGCATTGGTTTCGATACAAAATTATGGGCGTGGATTTTTTTTTCCTTCTTGGCTATACTAGTTACCAGGGTGATTTATTTGTTTATATGTGTTGCAATGGACAATGTTACTTTATCTTGAGTGTTGCCACTTTAGCGTGGTTGTATTTTTCTTTTCGTAGATACAGATAATACGATTACGCATCTGAAGAACTAATATGTAATAAATAAAACCTTTCCAGCATTCCATCCCATCCTATGTTGTCTTTTTTACTCTCTTCGTCATTCGTTTTTTTTATGGACCAGATGGTATACCGGAATATTAAATTTCATATAAATCCGTTCAGTCATTTCAGTTTTAAAGTAAAACAAATACAATGACAGATATTGTCAGATTACTCTGTACAAAAAACCTTACTATTAGTAATTTTATAACCACTTATTACTATCCAATAACCCTGAATAACATTGACAGAATTTACGACAAACGTTTTAGGTAATAATTTTCAATTTGCCAAGCAATAAAATTTCGAATCAATCAATTTGTTGAATTGGGAGCAAATTGCGAAGTTTTGCCTAGTTTTTACACGATATACTGGTAAATAGGTACACATACATTGTGCTATGTTGAAAATCAATATTAGTCTTGCCGTGACAGGTTTTAACGTTCACTCTGACAATAGACAAATTGCACTTACAACACATACTGGCGTTAAGAAATAACTGGAGTGATGTTCGATGCTTCTATGATCTATACAGGGTTAGAAAATGCTGAAAGGATTTGAGAAAATTTACCAAAGAAACTTTTCTCAGGGACAATTAGACATTTTTGACTTCTCTGTACAAACTGTCGAATTGAAATGTTTACTTCGTATGGAAGTGTCGATAGTTGTCGTAGGTTGGCTGGAAGAGATCTCTTATAGAGATAAGCTCGCCTTTGTGCACTAGCAATAAGTATCAAATGTATTTGTTTGTATTACTTTGGAATCCGTAATAAAAATCTGTAGAATTGAGAATAATTCCAATAAAGGATTATATAAAGGATATAAAGTTTCTCGTTTCCGAAAAAAGATTATTTGTAACATTTATTTAATTATGTAACTTTTAAATTACATAGTTATCACAGGATTACTCTTAATAAACCAAGCCTATTATAACTGCTTGCTTGCTTATCGAGTAGATTTCGAGGTTACGAGTAACCTACCTCACAAACCATCATTGTCACTAATTTACATAGATTTGTTCCAAAAATGTGTACTGCATGTCAAAATAATATTAATGTGTAAGACACTATAGTTTTTTCATTGACTGAGCTTATCCTGTCAGTATTTCATAAACTATTACTTACACTCCGTATAGAGCACTAAAACGTAATTTATTATTTTGCATTTAGCAACTGAGGCTGAATCAAATTTGCATTAGCATAGTCCATCATTGAGACAGACATTGAGTAGGTTTTCATGTTGCTCTCCATTTAAAGCGCTATCTACTTTAAGAAATAACAAAATCAAAATAACGAGTCTTTTTCTTTCATGTAGGTAGTAAGGTCGACGTTAATTTGACCTTACAAAAACTAGGTATATTATTTTGTTATAAAGCCGGTTCAACGTACCCTTCAAAGCTGAAAATAATTATATAATTTGGACAGTCAGATAATTCAATTAATTCAATTAATCACAACACAATAATGCAAATCTTTTAAAAACATATCTGTAAAAAATAACAATAAAAGTTGCCATTTGAAAGTAGAAGGGTGATAAGATTAAAAGAATATAATTTAATAATAAATGTTATTAATATAAAAAAATAAAGTAAATAAGTGATCGCGTTAAGATAAATTTAATATCTATTCAGTAATCGTTATCTGGTTTTATGAGCTCATTAACATTTTAAAGTAATTCCTATTTCAAAACACAATTAATTAAGAACTAATTTATTACGTATACTGCTTTTTGATACAATAAAGCCTTTCCCACAGATGGTAGGTATTCTAGTGTGTTCTCGAAAGGTCCCTTGACGCCGCGGTTTTGGAATAACGACCTAAATTGCGAAGTTTAGGCTTCAAATTATATTTCAGCATTTGCGAAATAATCAGCCACAGAATTTGATGTCGCAAGTTAAATGCAGAGTTTAGAATCTGAATAATTATTTTACCTAAAGATTTGAAATTTCGATTTCATTTGAAAAAAACTCTCAGTTTACATTTTTGTTTTCTAATAAGGTATTTTACAAATAAATCTATAAGCTAATTGAAATAAATTTTACATTAGTCATACTTCTAGGTATTCTTTCCTATTGATAGTTTGCTCAAATAAATCATTATTAAAATACTAGTTTTGCAATTACCATAAATAGCTAGTAATAAGCTGTGCACTTCACCTCGATGGCTAAACTATGAACTGTTTCCTAGGCCGTTGCTCTACTTTGATCTATAACCTTGAACATTACTATAGTAAGTAAGTATACTATACTTAGGTTACATTTAGCTATGAATGATTCATGTAAACGCAAAGTCAGTTTTATTGGGAATTCGTGTGAAAGGGTCGTTGCATATTTTATGTTTTTAAGTAAATGCATAAGTTAACGTTTTATCGTTTTAATACAAGTTTATCTCCTAACTTGAAAGGTTTGTTAACTGGTTTAAGCACATAAATTCACGTTCACAGTTCGTACACTTTATGATACAGGTTTTATTTAAAATGCATTTTGGGATGTTACAGGATTACTGCAGATTATGTTTATTTAAATATAAAAAAATACATTTTGCTTATTATTATTGTTATAATAATTTCTTACTAGTATATACTCATGTTTTTGTCTGCTTTGTTGTTTGAGACTTCTAATGAAATAAAGTTATGTTAACATTATTTTTGTCAGTATCCTAAAGCATAAAGTCAGTAAAAAAGTCTTTCATAAACTGAAACCGACAAATTTATGCAAAGGAAGTAAGAATCAATAAATTTTGTTTACATGAGTATGTTGTTTCCTTTTAATGCAAACAAATTACATACATGGAAATGAATTATGGACATTTCCTGACAAAAATATGTGTTTGGAGTTGATTAACTAACATTTGAGTATGAGTGATAAATTATTTTCCATTCGATGCAAATAAATGTCTCTAGGTTATGCAAGGAAATTTTGATTAATATAAAAAAGGTAGCTCTGTATGTAAAAGTTTCACTCCTAAATGGCTGAACGAATTCACACTTTTTTTTAAATGACAGTTTCCCACGGGAAAAATTAACCAATGCGCGTGGAGCTAAGAGACAAAAAATAGTACAACATCAAGATAATTCTGAAGCAAGTTTTCAAATAAGTATCGTTTGATAGATAAAAAGTTCTTGTTTAAATGTTGTCCAAATTTACAAAAAACATTTTTTTAATAATATTAATACAAAACCTCATGTGTTGAAAATCAATAAACCACTTACCTATTCCAAGGCAGGCCAAAGCCGCGACAAATATTAAACTCTTCATAATTGATTGACTAAGTTGAATAAATTTAACAATTAAGCTCGGTGCAGGTTAACAGTTCGCGCGTGTGTACCAGACGGTGGTCGGGCGGGTTTGCGCCTGCGCAGCGAAGTGCCTTTAAGCGCGACACGAGCGACCGCGACAGGGAAAATAGAGTGATATTTTCATGTGATAATTATATCACTAGGATGAAAATAGGTTACAGAATATTTTAAAGGGTGACGTCTAAAATTAGGCGCCGTGCAGTGTTTATTACGGATGTACTTTAAAATAGTTTAGCATTTTGTGTAAATTAGTCTTATAATGTAAGCCTACAATGTAATTTTTGAAAATGAATAAATAAAATATATATAAAACATTTTACTGGTTAATAAAAAAAATAATTTAATTTTAAGCTATATATTTTTTAAAGTTAGGTATCGAGATGAACTTAAAGATATAATGATATATAGACGAACATCATTACATTGGTATGTACACAGGCATAGAAGAATAATCAGTGAAAAAAAATCATGTCTAAAACATTTTTTTTAATACTTTTTCCGGACCTAAACATTTAAAACAGACGTTAGTAAAAATTTTTCAATATAAAAATATTCACACAATGATTTTCTTCAAAGGTGTCTTTATAATATAATAATTCGAAATAATTGTTGTTTACTATAAATAAAAATTTCAATAGATCAATATGTCAAACCTTGAATAGTGAGTATGATAAATAGTGTGAGAATTAGATAAGTTATAGCAACAGTAGATCTCGCAAGACGAAACGCCAAATACTGGAACTAAAGACATCAACGCGCTCTAGTAATATAATTTATTTTCTTAAAGGAAGAAATCATATTAATTTTTGCTACAACGTTCCTAAAAGCATTTTATAAGTTATACTATAATTAATATTAAATTTATAGCACAAAAAAGCCGTTTAAAATAGTTCTTTGAATTGATGTTAGCTAAATTACATTTATTTTACGCCTACACCTCGCCATCCTACATGCTAGATGCTAACTTTACGTAGAAACTATATCAGACTTGCTAATTAATCATTGTTTAGATGTGCCATTATTACAATAAAAGAATGGCAACGAATTCATTCTCTACTGCTTGGCTGGATGGAATAATTTTTGAAGAAAGTATTCTCCTACATAAGAAGAGTTATGTAACGCAAAGGTATTTAAAAAATAAAGTGAACGTTTTAATAAAATGGAGTATTACGTAGATTATATTTTGTAGGCGCTCACTATTAAGATTGTATTCGATTTTATTGATCTTTTACCTTTCCGGTTTCGAGAATTTATTCATAATATATTGGTTTAAGAGTGTAACTGTGGACTTTTCTAAATTGATTTATTTAATAATACAAAAATAATCCCTTAAATATCAATTTGGCTTTATTATATCTGCCTGTGTTTTAAAATATAAGCAGCTTAGCTTCAGGAAGACTAAACCATTTTGTTTGGAATAATCATCAATATAAAGTCTTAATTTTATAAATTGATTGTAGTTATCATTATTTAAACATCAAACACGTAGGATTTTTCAAACTTAAATATTTTTGGGGAATGCCTCTATTAATAAGTGGACGTGTTTCAGCTGTTATGATGATTATTTTTATTTAGTTATATTTCCAAACTAAATGACTCGATTCTATCTTTATTCACACCCTGTCAAAGTCAAAGTCAAAGTCAAATAGTGTTTATTCAAAGTAAGATTTCACAAATCATTTTTCGACGTCGAGGCGGGTTCACAATTTGGCTGTCTTCTGTGGAGAAGAACCCGCCGGAAGAAACTCCACAGGCGTTGCATCTTTTCAAAATATTTTTACATAGGTAATTATTATTTTATACAATTTGATTAATATAACAAAGAGTGCAGACGAAATATGAAATTAAAGGAAGGCAACCAGTCAAAGTAGAAAAACTAAACTATATAAACAATAAAACAATCGGCAATCGACTAGAGCAGACCAGTCCCCCCAAGCAGCACCACGTTCACGAATTTGACGTATGGGACAGCCATCGCCGGGCTCAACCATATTAGAGGGAACCCAACGACCCGGCCCACACGCCACCGCAAGTCAGGACACTTTAGTGAGCATGAATACTCAGTCAGCCAGATGTTATCACGACAATCTAATTAATGGCTTCCCAATTGCATAGTCGACCGCACTACAATGTTGCACAATTACGTAGGTTTTTACAAACAAATTTTAGTAATAATATTACCTTAGATTAAGCACAGCGTTTCTCGTGTCGAGCTGAAGTCTCTACACACCAAGCTTTCTTATCATTCAAATATTCATCCAATCCATAGTACGCATTCTTACATAGATGCCGTTTCACGTGGCATTTAAACCTTTTTTCTGGAAGATTTACAATATCATCAGGTATTTTATTATAGTAGCGTACACAGAGCCCCACGAAAGAAGTACTGACTTTAGCCAATCTATAGTTATCACGAGCTAGTTTATTTCCATTTCTAGTATTACGTTTGTGAATATCAGAATTCTTTTTAAATTCGTGGATATTTTTCCTAACGTACATAATATTTGCATAAATATATTGGCACGGAACTGTCAAGATGTCTATTTCTTTAAACAGTTCTCTAAGTGATTCCCGACAGCGAAGTTGGTATATTGCCCTAATGGCTCTTTTCTGCAAAATAAAAACTGTGTTAATATCGGATGCCCTGCCCCACATCAAGATACCATAAGACATTATACTATGAAAGTAACTGAAATAAACTAACCTAGCTGTTGCTATGTCTGTTAACTGTCTTATTTTTCTCACTGCATACGCA
This sequence comes from Teleiodes luculella, assembly GCA_948473455.1. Classification (NCBI taxonomy): domain Eukaryota; kingdom Metazoa; phylum Arthropoda; class Insecta; order Lepidoptera; family Gelechiidae; genus Teleiodes; species Teleiodes luculella. The sequence continues at coordinate 4,254,370 of OX419585.1, forward strand.
GCCGAGCTAAGCCTCCCCGACAGAGAAGATATATGAGGACTCCATTGCAGTTTGGCGTCAATAGTTATACCCAAAAAGACTGTACTGTCTACCAGATCAAGCCGCTCACTATTTAACACAATGTCACCCCTACAGCTATTTACATTTGGTAAGGTAAATTTAATGCATTTAGTCTTCTTTGCGTTTAATACCAGGTTGTTAGCAGTAAACCAGTTATGAACCTGTTGAAGAGTGCTATTTAACTCATTATACTGAGGTGATCTTCGGTTTAGTTTAAAAATAAGAGAAGTGTCATCCGCGAATAAAACAATGTTTGACAGATTATGTACAACACATGGCAAATCATTAATATAAACTAAGAATAAGAAAGGTCCTAATATAGAACCTTGCGGCACACCCATTGTAACTAAAGACCCCTTTGATTTTATTTCATTTATTTGTACCTTTTGAATCCTGCCTTCTAAATATCCCTGTGACATGACCGCAGCGGCCAAGACGAGGATCAAACCCGTTAACCTTTCCGTTCACAGGGTCAATCTCACGGCAAAACGTCTGTCAACTTGATACATGTACAATGTACATAATATACGTAAATTACTTGCACATATACCTACATACTGTCGCCGGACGAAACCGGGCGGTCTTGTAAAAGGTGAATGGTGGATAAACGAAATATTTTTAAATATTGCAAGATAATTTTATTAAACCTGTTCCTATTCAGTTATCAACTCATACAATATAGCCCTCCCAAGGAATTTGAATCCACCTTGAATAAAAAAGGAATGATGTTATTCAGAGTTATTTATACGTAATAAATAGTGGTTTAAAAAAGTAATTGACATAATGTAATTTATATTATAATGCTTATAGAATATACCAAAGGTATATGAAGGTAAACAAAGCTTCAATATCAGTTAAAAAGTGGCCCTGGCTTTTTAAATACAGAAAAAAGGTATAAATATAAAGGTATAAATATAAATATATATGTTATGTACACATAGCTGTACAAGACATTTTAAAAATAAGTCCTTATTATTTTAGATTTACATATTACAATTAAATTTTCTTGTACTCATAAAAAATCACGACCCATCTTTATTACGGCTGCCAATATAATGAATACCCAGCAGTTTTAATAACTGGCTGTCATAAAAATAAACAACCTCTCACATAAAATTATAGGTATCGATTGATTATTCGGCGTTCTATATTTATCAATGTCACGTCATGATCTGTCTAGTGTCTAGATATATCCAGATACGAGTATTAACAGCTGATAATAAATTAGGCAATATCAAAGAACAATTAAGGTTGAGTAACGGAATGCCTTCAAACCAGTCTATGACTAGTAACAGGACCTGACTTTGCGTGTGCAGACTCACGATTTCGTTGTATTGTAGGATTGAAACTAGCTTGACAGGCTGCATAAACAAATAGTAAGAATGCTTTCTTAATTTGGGAGTTGAAACTTGAAAACTAACATAAGTTTGTGGTTAAGTTGCGCCTTAAATCGTTTTTCAAAATCAGAAAATGGTTACGCCCTTTTTTATGTCAAAACGTGGCCTTTTTCAGATTTCGATTCGCTTTGTTGTTGCGTTTATTGTAACTTGTAACATTTTTTGATGTCATATTATGACCTAAAAATTACAATTTCTCGCAGTTTTACCACAGGTTTTACAAATTTCGCCTCATCAATGTGGTTCTTCGTCAGAATAGAGCCGCCAGTGGCGTAGCGACTACAGCCAATGTTTTTTTTGTCACTTGTACCATGTACCGATGTGTTTCATACATATATCCGTATACTTTTTTTCAGCTCTCCAATTTAGTTTTTTTCAGTCCTCCACAATTACGGTGAGATATAACTAAGCGAGGTAGTTTAGTGTCCAGTGTATTTGAAGCAAATGACTATTCATGATCAGAAAGTAAACAGAAACTATCTTCGTAGAAAAACATTTACGTCATGAAAATTTTACACAAATGTTTTAAATAAGACGACATTTTTGGGTACATTTCTTGGTCTGGTTTTTACGCACATATACATTTATGGTAAGATATCAACAACTACTTTCAAAGTTACGCACTTTAAAATTATTTCCTCGTAAGTTGAATAATAATTCATGACAACAACTCAATGACTACTTTTGGCTAAAATTGGGTAATACTTTTATTGCGTGCCAAATATCCCAAAATTATAGAGAGTTTGTAACTTTTAAGAAATTTCTTTAAAAATATCGGACAAAGTTAACGCTACCAAAGTGCTGTCATTGGCAACATCAGTCATTACAACGACAATTCAAAGGTTGTGAGGAAAGTCAAGCAACTTGCACTGAGCCAGTGTGGTTGACTCATGGGGTTGACTAATCTATAGTTCTATTACTGTAATTAAGAGTACGATAATAATAATAATAATAAATACACCAAGAAAATCATTACAGAGGAAAACGTAACAAATTGAATGCAATAAGTCAACTGGCGGCCTTATTGCTACGGTAGCAATCTCTTCCAGATAACTTTAGGGTCTGGATGATAAAATAGGGAAAAACTAATGATGTGCTGATTAATATTCAGTTCGCGGTATCTTTTTATTAGTTGAATTACTATTCCAAATAGCCTTAAAAATACGGGTGTAGGCTGCAGTAGTTTTATTCCCTGCAGCCATTACTATAAAGTGGAATGTAAATTAAATTAAATTCTGTAACAAGATATTTAATTTCACCATATGAATACTTAGAGAAACCAACCATATTAAAATGTTCTCCAATAGGATGAAAGCATAGAGCAGAGATCAACGCAAGACGACCGCTAGGATTATAATAATAAAATAAATAAAAATAAAATTGTATTTATTTCAATAATTTGCACAGATTACATAGGCGGTTCCTAAAAAGTAATCCAGAGGATTCTTGTGGTGGGATGGCTCGCAACTTCACTTGTAAACGATTTCAAATACAGATTATGAAAATGACACCCATGCTACTTAGCACTTTGTTACATAGTACTTCTGACAAATATTAAGTATTTAAGCAACACTAGATATCTTTGTTGTAATTTAAGAATGTTAATATCTAATAGATATATATTAGACTTATAGTCTTTGCTTTAAAGACATACTTTACATAGATATATAGGTACGGCAGGGGACAAAACTGTATCTCATCTGCCGTGAAATCTCCTGCTACCTCGGCAGATCAAAATTCGATAACTCCCAACTGCCAACAATACAAATTGAATGTATGAACGGTCGTGCTTTTGTAAATGACATGCGTGCTTCAGGCTTCCTTTCACCATCGCCCGTCAAGTCCACTGTATCCAGTTACAGGCTGTTGAAACGTAAACCGCCGAGCTGTGAGTTGTTGTAATAAGATGCGAGTGAACTTTTGACTGTTGATGCCTGAACATTGATTATCTCCGCTTTAAGCATCATGTCATCATTCCTATGATGTGACTTTTCATTAAAAAGTGTATATGCGTTGTGATGATTCCTTAGCTACTTTAACACTTATGTATGATGCTAATTCGTGCTAAATGCAATACGCGATGTTCCGATATGTCTTGCATGATGAAAATAGTAATTAACTTTTGATTTACTTTGCATTTGATCATTTTAATTGATTCTTCATGAATATGATTTTCATAGATATGATAGTGGAATAAATAAACTTATACCTGACAAACAAAACACACATACTTTCGGATCTATAAATATTATAATAACAAGAAATTACTGATTAAGTCGTTACTCGTTAGCATGGTAAATGTCGATTCGTCCTAGAAGTTTCCTAGTTGATTAAGTGGTCGTAAATAAGTATGTAAATGTTATTAGACTAAGTATATTAATTTTATTTATATCCTAGAAATACTTTCAAAGGTTATCTAAAGGTTAAAGAATTGCAAAGGTCAAGTCTAGTTACGGTGATTTTAGCCATAGTTCTATTTATGATACTTAGTTTGTAGAATACGAAAATTGTTGGGTGAAGGCAACCCGGCTCATTGGGGGAGGCCTTTGTCCAGCAGTGGACGTCTTTCGGCTGAAATGATGATGATGATGAAGATGATGAAGGCTTAGCATTATACTGTAAGAACATGTTCAGTAATTATTGGTATTGATCAACTTTATCAAAGAAGACTTTCGACACCCCCATTCAAAATAATCATTTTAATAGATTTACATCATATAGTCCACTTATTTTCATTTCCGGAAAAGCTTATGAGAAGTTGATGAGATTTATATTGAATGAGCACATGCGGCTGGACAATTGCACTACGAGTTTCTTACTTACTACTACGAGATAAAGGTGCTCTCGAGGTAATGACCTCGAATGTTCCCCCACAAGTCCGGTGAAGCTTAATCCGTCGTACTTTTTCGAGACAAGCATAGGTCAATTAAAAAAAGTAAGTAAGTAATATTTATTGCTTATACATAAACATAAAAATATTTTCACAAAGTAACAAGACCAGAACAGAAGACAGAAGTAGTAAGTAAAAAGACCTCGAATGTTGCGGCTAGACGTATGAAGTCTAGCCGCATGTGCTGGCTACTGTACTTTCAGTTTATCCAAAGCTTTTAGTATTTATATTTTTGTAAGCTTTAAAATCAAGATAATTTAATAAGGAATTAACACTGAAGTTATATTTTTTACCTACGAGTGACTACTACTTTCGATTTTAAACTTTTCAGTGATATTCAGATATAAAATCGGTTATTAAATACCATTGTATTTACTCTTGAAAAATATTTTACTGTAAGTATATATGTTATTTAACTGCAGTCGTTTAAAAAGCTAAGTCAGTAGTCTTTTGGATCAATGATCCTAACACCGCTAGGATTTGCTAGGGTTTGTGAGGTAGGACAATCTCGAATCAAGCAAGCATTGTAGAATATGAGCTGGTTGATAAAATAAATTAGAGGTGGCGATTACTCCACGGACAAGAGCTCTGCTTATAAATTTTGAATGAATGAATGGTAAAATAAATGAAACTGCGTAGTTGTTTGTATTAACTTATATTAACTAATCAAGTCTTAGGTGTAACTATAATATCACTGGAGGCTTCAGTTCCTCGGTTTGGGTGCCGGCGCAGGCGCCTTCTCTGAGTCATTGTACCAGTCCTCGCTGAAATAAAAACAATAAAATATGATAAAATATTTTCACAGCACTTATTATAAAAGACCTAATGATTCAAATGATAGCTTCGAAAATATGTATTTTACAATGAAATCCAGATTATTGTTGGTAAAAGTGACTATGTTTTAGATTATCCTACACGATTTATGTTTGTACCAATTAATTTTAAATGTTCTTAGTTTAAAACACGATTTTTTTAGTACCCTAAAATTGTTATATTTGATATGAATAAGTTTTAAGGAAATAACAGAAATAAAAAAATCGAACGCGTAGCGTAACTAACTATCAATGTCTATATTGTCTCATAAAATAACGGCGTATACATTTTCTTATAAAATGAAGCTAGTAATGGCTCATTAATTATATAACCAAGATTTGTAACATCACTAATTTTACAACTCGCTTGTCGCCGTGAAAAGCTATACCGTCCGCTTTTTACCAAGATTCATAAGTTATTTTATCATACTAATTAATTAATTATTATAAAGAGGAAAGATTTGTATTTTTGTGTGTTTGTGTGTATTTTTGTAATTAATAAACTCAAAAACTACTGAGCCGATATCAAAAATTCTTTTTCCATTAGTAAGCTACATTCACCTTGAGTAACAACGGCTACCTTTTACCGCGGAAAAATACCTCCACGGGAAAAACCATAAAGAACTCCAGATACTGACCACCCGCGCACGTTCTCAGGGGCGTCGCACCGCTGGGACTCTTCATTGTACACCTCTCCGCTGCTGCAGCCCAGGTCGCGAGGTTCCACTCCGTTCAGGCACACGTAGAACCGCTGGCAGTCCGTGGGGTGCGGGAACTTGGGGTGGGCCACGATCTGACCCTGGGCGTCCGTCACCGCCTGCTTCGGACATTCGAAACCGTCCTTCAGTTTTTCTGGAACAATAGAATGGTTAGTTAGTTAAACGGGCTAATTTTCCGCAACTCAGCGTCAAGCGCGCCTATTTTGCGTGACAAGGGAATGGTAACATTAGTTGTAGTTTTACGCAACGGTTAATTCCTATTCAGTTCATGTCAAAAAGTTTTAAGAATTGGTAATTGTTAAATAAATACATTTATGATTCAAAATAAGACCAATTATTTTTATTGATGCATTATTGGAAGTTGTGGATTTTCATTGTAAGATTTTAGCTTTTCTTATATAATTTGCTAGAGCGACTTATTAAAGTTAGATCAGAACTACCTAAGAAATTAACGTCATCAGGGCATTAATGATTCTTACACTGTCTAATATTTTCAAACATAACTAACATTGTTTTATTTAAAATTAGTGCTACAAATACTTACTCTCCTGCACATCGCAGCCCTGTCTGCCGGCCGCGTCAGGCCAGACGCAGGTACCGGAATATTCGTCAAAGTGCAGTCCAGCGGTGCACTTCACCTCAGTAGCTTCTCCTTCGATGCAGTTATAGAACACATTGCACACGCTGGCATCAGGGTGGGCGAAGAAACCGTTGCGGCGGGGACACTTGTTTGTGGGCTTCGGGGGCTCTGTGGAAGATAGAAAACGATGGTTAGATACTTCGCTGGCTTTATCATACGTGCTGGCATAGAGATAGTGAAGGAAAAGAGTTTTTGAAGTAGAGTTCGAAGTATCTCAATCTTTTATTCAATAAGTATATGTGAGGAGAGTCATGGGCAATGCTTGTAACTCAGACAAATTATATATAGAACATACATAATACAGATTAATGCAAACCCATATACTACGTCCAGACTGAATAAAATGCTACTGTCAGCAGTTTACTATCTTATTTTATTCTGCATTTTTATTAAAAGACTAGTAGCGTCTGACAATAGTTTCATTTGATCGAAAACTATTCATATTAAAATTATGTACATATTTAACAAAATAATAGAGTTTGAAAATATCGCCTACTGGTATTTTAATTTTAAAGTTAGTATTATAAGTTTCGATTCAAACGGAAACCGCACGCATTGTGGCACGTTTTATCTGAAAGAGAAGTCATTGCACTGTAATATTCCGAAATCAGAGGTTAGTAACTTGCAATTTCTCGTTTTGCATTCATGCGTGAGGTTTTATTTTATTTTCCTGTTCCAAACCCGACTTGCGGTCGCCCACCAATTGACCTTCAAACTACCTTCTTTCCTCATTCTTAGAAATTTATTTCTGTATTTGTATGGATTACAAAACTTGTCAGAGACGTATTTTGAAATTTAATATTATGATACAATACAACAAAAACTTAATTTCTATAGCGTAACCAGTTTTTAAGGTGTTTTCCTGAGATATTTTGCTGAACTTTGGTAATAAAACAACCCTTTAAATTTAAATTCAGATTGTTATTAGAATTTCTTTCTTTCCCCCTTTCACACCAAAAAAAATTAGCCTGTGTTATTATAAAATATTATGCAAAAAGCTTCTAAAAAAGTAGTAGGTACATTAGAATAGAGCCGAACGGTTGTTACGGCTATCGTTATTATAATCACCAGTTTGTGCTACACTATAGTAAATCGTAAGGAAGTGGCGATTTATCATGAAACGAGTAGGAAGTCGATTAGTTCTGGTTTTCGACAAGAATCGAATGGAAAGTAAGGCTATTATTAGCGTCTCCTCCGTCACTTGAATTACCTTGGGCGGACGAGTTACCCCTTCCTCGAAGTATTATCCTCAAGTTGATATTTTAAGCCATTGTTTTATTTATACAGTTCTCGACTATAAATATACTTATACCGGTATTTTTAAATGGCTGCAGTTTTATGCTCATAAAATACTCTGGTCACGTCAAGACATTGCATTCCTACATTCCAAATTCTTGAGCGCTTCGTAGTCTAAGAGCTGTTAGTTTTGCATATTTTATGTATCTGAATAGGTAAGTTTGGCTTCGTAACAGGTTAGTTAAACAACCTTTTGACATTTGGAATCGCGTCTTTATTAATATACAAGCCAAGAGAAGGGGCAGAGGAGTTTATATTTAAGAAGTTTTGTATCGTTCAGACCCAGGTCTATTGTGTGACATTTAGATAAGTACTAGTTGGCCTAGAAAGTCAGCGACGTATGACCTAGGTGGTCAAAGGTGGACGGGCAGGATACCTTCACTTGAACACATCTGTCAGCGCTTTGACCTCCAGAAAGACATATTTTTTGCTGTAATAATTTACCTACTATTTGTGTGCTAACTAGCTACAATACGTTGCCATGTTAATACAACTAAGTGATTTCTAGTTTTGAGAAGCATTTTTAAGCACGTATACCATTATTTTGTATTTTAATGTAGTAATTTTTTATTTAAAATATTATTTTGGGTATAACTAAAACTTTTTACCGTAGGAGCCATAGTCCTAGTTTTTTTATGACATATAAATAGTAATAAGATTAAGTGAATACCACATAACAAAATTGTAAAACAGAAATAATAACATTATGATTGAGATAGATTTTAGTATTTTTCAGTCGGTATTTTTGTTCGTAACCAATATTTTTGCTTTGTTATTACGTACATTTTCTAAGCTTAATATTGATTAGAAAAGAGTTTCGTAAAGAGAGTTCTTGAGTTTTTGGGAATTCTTGTATTTATTAGATTTTCCTTAGCCAAGGATACAGAATAGTAATCCACGTGTCTATATTGTGGCTCAGCTGGTGGGTTCAGAAATGTTTTATTAGCTGCTATATTGCTGCTAAACGATTTGATTACATTCCTACATGCAACGCTTACATAACGCCGAATGCTTGGTTTTACTATACTGGGCACGATGGTGAAACAAGCAGTTCTATACAGGTTCATTAGGAAACATTTGTTTTGGACAAATATCTAATTTAAATTCCAACACCTAAATCGCGATAGTCCTCCACACTTACCTACTATACTGTAAGTAATAAATACTCGTAAACAACAGTGAAACCCCTAAAAACAAACCTGTCTATCTATTTATGAATGGTTATATATCTTAATAAATAAAACTTACGTAGTTCAGTCCTATCTCCACAATCCACATTGAAGGGTTGGTCGCATTTGTTGATCTTCCTAATGGTGGGGTCAAACACCAACCCGTCGGGACAGAGCTTGGTTGTGGCCGCTCCGTCCACACACTCGTAGAACTTGTCACACTGCCTGTCATCTTCATACTGGCCATCTTTGGCGGGGCATTTGTAATTGGATTGGGCGCCTGCAAAAAAAAGAATTTGCCATTAGATCGTTTTAAAAAAGAAAATTCTTTTGTTATTATATCTTAAACAATGCATATACATTAGAATTAAGAGACCCCCTACACTAACGTTTTTCGAGTGCCGTCGTCAATCATAGCAAGGCGATTGAAACAAAAGACAGACGCGGATGATTGAATGCGCGACGCACGAGGACGACGCTCAAAAGATGCTAGTGTATTTCTAATCTAATGTAACTTAAAAATCCATTTGCTTTTTTTATGAAAAATTTTAAATTTCTTGCATTTATTTTAGTATAATGACCAAACTAGTTTTGCTTTCGCAAAATAATGTGAAAGCCGGTGCAACTGGGAAATTTTTTTCGGCGCTTAGTAACCAACAAACAGCATCGAGAGACAAACAGGCCGAATCGCGTGGTATTACCTCACACATGTTATACAACACGTTAAAAGCAATGAACACATTATTGGCAGTGCCCATTCTTGCGTTCAATCTTTGGTAATCATTTAACGGCAACTCTTGATTTTGGGTCGCACATAACCACAGAAGAAAATAATATGTATTTTGTTCTGTCATGTAAAATATCGCCTTCAGAAATCATTAATTTAACATGAAACTCTTAATTCATGCCAATGGATATGTGACATTTTGAGTTTTAATTTCACGTTTTGTTTGCAATTTAAATATTCTCAGTATCAGTCAAGGCTGAGATTTAAAATTCAAATTTAATCGTCTCCAACTTAATCAAGATTAAATATACTACTAGTTTGGCAAGAATCTCCAGATGTGGTAGTAGTGAATTCGCGAAAGAACTACTTGTACCATGTCATCTCATCTCCCGTAGCATGAAGTAATATGACAAGAGTTTGTCGCATATTTAAAAAGCTACGAGAAACCAGCCATATTGAAATATCCTCCAATAGGATAAGAGTAAATGCACGACAAAGCTATATCTGTCATGCGTTGAGGTGTCTCATGCTAGCCCGGCAGTTTGTAATTGGTAAACCGTTCCATTACCGCATCACACGATCTCGCCTAACAAAGACAGTAATGTAACGTTGTTGACTGATCGGTCTACTTATTATTCAATCGGGTTCCACGTGGGATAGAACAGCTCGGAGGCAGCTTAGTCTCGCAACGATGTGGTGACGCAACCAGGCAAGAAGTGAAAGTACTTCTTGCGACACGGTGCATCGCCTGCTGACGCCTGGATGCCTGGTGCATCAAGGGTCGTGGCGTATGAGATTCTACACCTTTGTCTAACTTTATGACCGTTTGTTTAAATAAATTCTTATTCTATAAAACGCACGTATCTTTATGACAGACAGTATATTCGTATCTGTCAGTGAGTTGTAGATAAAAGCAAAGCGCGGCTTTCCAACCTCTCTGTGTAGGTACATGTGGTCACAGCTCTTATACATCATCACCGAGGGGCTCGAGCCTGATATTAGGGTGAATAGGCCTTAGTCGACCACGCTGGCCGACTATTCAGTTAGCAGTAGCATACTTTAGATATCACTTTTGTTTGAAGTTACAAAGATGATTGATAAATGATTATAAACTGGAATTTATCGTTAACTACTGTAAGTGCATAATTATCTAATTTTCCATTTATTTGGATTTATATAATCAGCTAAACCAACATCTGTTTCTGTGCCGTACATAGGTGAAGCATATAACCGGCCCAACATGGTAAATGTTTGCCTACCTACTCTACTAGGTAAACTATTCGTATTTACTCTACCCCTCTTACTTGTTTTATTTTGGAATAAGTGGGCAGAAATGTTTTAAAAATAAACTTAATACCTCAATACTTTCCACAGAAAATAAAGCGTAATAAAATGTATTGCAAGAGTCTTCTCTATACATGTAGATTACTCGTATCAATGAAGTAATGCCATTTGGAAAATATTGAGAAACACACTTTACTAGTTCTTATTAACTACCAGTTTCCCAAAGGTATATTAATTAATAAATCACTTGGTACTAATGTTAATGTTTACGAATTTGGTTATAATTAAGTAACAAAATTCAACAAAATTTTAATGAGAAACGTATTTTATTATATCACTGGACTATCACTACTATATAAAACGTGAGAAATACTGTCATTGTGAATATTGATCTTCCAAAAAATATTTTCTACTTTGCCTTTCTATAAGGTATGAGTTTAGTCAGGTTCATCATTAGGTATTACGGTTGTTAATCAATTATAAGTTTTGGTATAAAACATGTCACTATCTATTGAAAAAGTATCAAACTATGTATCTGCAATATCCATCTGTAGCAATTCCAGTTCAGACTACATTTTCCTAGCTAGTCACAATAAAAGGTTGTGCCTATAAAACAGAGTTGCAAAAGCCGCATTTCAATATTTTGCGTAAATATTTTAATGTCTTGGTGTCAAAACACTATGCAATAGAACTGTTTGTGTGACTGTTCCCTACGCATTTAGCGGTTAAAAAAAAGTGAATGTCAATGTCGAATTTCAGCGAACTCAGCAGAGGGTGACGCCCGCCGCCCGCGCATTCACAGCACAAGCTCTGAAAGCGTAAAGTTTTCATTGTTTGTTTTTAGAAAGCCAGCCAGTAGTGAGAAAGGAAATTAATTTACACGATTTAAAAAAAATCTTTTTGTTGAGAATGATTTTGTTGAGATTCTTTGAAAATGCTAGCAGAGATATAAAAGAGGGTTGCGTGAATCTGTATAGGAAACATTTAAATTTGGTTTCGTTTACATTATTTCTATTCTTTCTTCAATGAGGTCGTGGTAAAGAAGGTTTTGTGAATTTTATTTAGTTATTTGCTGACTAAATTTCTATTTTTCTGAAAAAATTGTCTATTTTCATTTTTCGAGAAAACTTTCATGGCATGGTTTATTTGTCTTTAAATAATTAACCTTTTGTACTTTTGTGCATATTTGACTAGCAATGATCTCAGATGGGTTTGAACCTGGCCTCTACTAGACTTAACAGGAATTATGTAGTATCTAATTATTATGATATTTAATAGGTGTATTGCTAAGTATGTACATTAGATATTAGTTCTAAAGCTAAGGTTTATTTCGGCTTTGTCATAAATGAAGTCGACCTGACTGACTTCTATCCTTCAGTTTGCAAACTTTATACCATATTTTAAAATTCAAAGAACCGCACCAAGTGTCAATGTACGATATAACAACCTTGTAAAGCTCACATACAGCGCAAATTTAGCCATTATTACAAGTACAGAGAGTGTATTCCGTTAAAATATTATATTGGTCTAATGTGTGTGACAAAATGAATGTAGGTAAGGTTCTTCGTTGCATATAAAGTAATCTTTAATGTTGTCGATGAAAAAAGTGGAACTCACCGTAATTATGTCATGGGAATCACCGCTAGAGACCACTCAATGAATAATAATGATCCTTATTACGCATACATTAAATGTGACATTTCTACCTTACGTTAATAGGGAATCGATAGAAGTGTAGAGGTAAGGCAAAAATACTGACCAATATATATTTTTTCTCATAAAATGGTTTGTAAAGTACTTTGGGGGTCAAAAATTATATGTACGAAAAGAAGAAGATATGGACAGCGAAAAATCATCTTTTTACCAAGGGAAACGAGGGGAGTAACAAGAGCGTAGCCGAGAGTAGGTAGGTAGTATACCTACTATCATGTAAGAATATGTTAAACTTGTATTCTACAAAATTAGAAAAGGAGGGACTGTCAAAATGGCGTCTTGACAGTCCTATTCTTATTTGGCAGGCTGGTCGACTTGGCAGAAATTTTTTGATGATCTATGTCCATATCAATTTTAAGACTAGTTTATATTGTTGCTGTTTTCAATAAAATACTAGTTACGTGATAACATAAGAAGTACCTACAGTAATTACACGTAGTAATATAAGAAAATATCTCTTTGAAACATTCAGCACGCGTTGATGTCTTTTATATGGGACGTTATAAAAAGTTCGATCTGGAGTGTTTTAAGGATTTTTAAAATTACTTTTAAATAGTTATACAGTATATAATTAAATCTTCATACTATTTTTCAACTTTAAATATATATACTTACTCGCAAGAGCGGCAACCGTCGCTAACACGATGAACACTTTCATGATGACCTTTCTATTGCAAAATTTAAAAAAATTAAATGACTAGATTGCGGTCCGACCCCTGTAGCGACCCTGGTACGACTGGCTGATTTAGCCGGCGCGCGCGCCTTTTCTTCGCCTGACCTGCGCACGGGCACAAACCGGTACAAAGAACAACGTAATTTTAACAAATTCTATCAAGACGACTCAATTTAAAGTTAAAATAACTCGCTAAGTGGAAAATTGTTTGTGGTGGCAGATAGTTACTACTTTTTAACGTTTTAGACATAAATAGAATCCTATGTAAATCGTGGCAGAAATATTGGATGTTTAACGTCGCAGCTGCCTTGCTCATTTAAAATTTTCGCAGCTTTCAGTATGCAATATTTGATTATATTTGGCGATATGGTTTTTTATTTGATAAACCTAGTAACAAACATGAAATTAAAAAAAAAACAACGCGGTCGTAGCCGCGGACGGACAGCTGTTAAATACTTATTTATACAAATATACAACAACATCCAGAATCAAGGCAAAACTTGACTTGTGTTTGCCTGGGATTCGAACCCGCGACCTTGTGTTTCGAAGGCAGGCGTAGTACCAACTGGGCTATGGGACAATCAATAAGTTAATGGATCTATACGGCATTAAGATAACTTTCGAAAGTCATCCTCGTTAACAGCCCATACATGTCCCCACCGAGGGGCTCGAGCCTACTCTGAAATCAGGGTGAATAGGCCTTAGTCGACCCACTTGGCTCAGTGCAGGTTGGTCAACTTTTAACGAAAATACCGATTAAATATAGGCAGGCACAATTTTCCTTAAGCTTTCCCTTAAAAATGTAGAGACTTATTCCATTAGTTAATTAATGCACTTATTCATAACGACTTTGTTGCAAAATTAGTTCAGTTTACTTGAGAATAACATTTAATAAATAATAATATGATGAAATGCGACCACATTATTTCAACATTGTTTAAAAAAATCAATTACAATTCCTACAATGTTCAAGTACTAGCGTATCTAAGTCTAAGTGAAGTCTAACATAAAATATAATTTCAGTAGAGCAAGTAACTGTTGCGTCCCCAAAATATTGAATGCAGTTGCTTATAATCAATCAATTGTATATTCAATTTGGAAAAGTGGATCGGTACGTGAATAAACTATAATACTGCTATGTTTACTTGGTAAGTATTATTTAAGGAAAAGGCAACTTCTTGTGTTATTGTATCGGCCAGTTTGTAGAAATAAAGTATGCTTTCAAAGAGTCATTTATTTTATTAGTAAAATTATTACAATAACTTTTGTAATTATACAATAGGTACAATACAAAATATTCTTTAGTAGGTGAGTAAAACACTTTTTTGCACACAAAAATAGCAAACATAAAAAACAACAGTGGAGAACTTATTGACACCAAGAAATACAAAACAAAAACATAAAACACAAAACAATACGTTTTAACAGGCTGCCTTATTGCTAAGGTAGCAATCTCTTCCAGGCAACTAACTACAAGAAAGACGCAAAAAAACGGTAGTGAGGGTTGGTAGCATATAAATCTAGTAAAATAAACTACCCCCACGAATCTATAACGAATATTCATAATATTATTAATTTATTATCTTCATTGAACATCATATAAACCATGCAGATAATTTTGTTTTGTTTGCAAGATTGTGTTAGTTGAAGTTGAGTTGAGAATTACAAACGAACTACAATAATGGTATTTAACACCCCTCTGTTTGTGCATTGTAATTTAAAAATCAAGTTAGATAGAAAACAATATGCATACGAATTGCAAAATGTATTGATGGATGTCTGTCTGCCTTTCTACGAACAGTGATACGTGGTGACTAGACGAGGGGCTAGAACCAGGCGGTGGTGTTACAAAACTGACCTTTGTGTGTCTGCAACCGGAACTGAACAATAAAGAAATTTGCCTAACATTATTATTAAAAGTTGTTACATCACGTCGCGCTGACTTGCGTATAGTTGTCTCCTTGCATTCGCCGTAAATTAACCAGTTTGCGATACCAACTTCCTTAGTTATGACAAGTGATTGTCTTTTCAAAAATTACCTCGTCATCCCCAACCAAAAATTGTATGAAGCAAAATTGAGGCAAAATTGAAACGCAGTTTTACGTTCTTATTCAATGAACTAATAAAAAACTTTGATTTAATACCCAAATAATATAGATAGGGAGGTACGCAAGATCTTCAGCAAAGAAAATTTCGGTAAAATTTTAGTTTGATGAAGCAAAGTTCGAAGAAGCTTGGTATGACTATTTGTCAATGTCAATTAAAACACACTACTTATTATACTCGTATATATTCAATTAAAAGTATTTACCTCATAATGATTCCGACTGAAGATTTAGTTAGTTCTAATGTATATTTTTGAATCCTTCTAAATGCTCATAATGTTTAATGAATTAACAAATGACAAGAAACGCTTAGCACTAATACACTACATTACATAATTACGCGTTACTATCACCACCTATAACTAGAAATATAATACAACTAGCTTTTCGCCCCGCGGCTAATCTGTTAACGCAGGCGGAGGCCTGCGTTAACAGATTATTCTGTGTGAAAGACGTATTTTCCCGCGGTAAAAAGTAGCATATGTGTTATTCTGATGTTTAAGTTATATTATTGTAAAGTTTCATTAAAATCGGTTCAGTAGTTCCAGAGATTAGCGTGTACAAACAGACAGACAGACAGTATTTTTTTTCAAAACTTGTAATTTTGTGTTCAGCTACACTCCCTTTAACACCTACAATCAGTTGCACATAATACTGAAAAAAAAAATGTTTTAATTCGTCCTTACGTCTGATGACAAATCCCGTCAGATAATCTTACTTTGACCAAGGATGTTATAAGTACAGTACTTATGATCCTTGGTTTTGACAATAGACAGACACACCTACTACTACTACCTAATATTGCCCGCCACCTACTCCACAGCCATCACAAAAACACTTTCACCTTTTTGTTTCCTCGATTTCGGTTATTATGCGGATTAGCTTCAATTTTAAATACAATAGAACAGGAACGCCCAGTCGGTTCTCGTTTTGTTCTATAGCTGCATCACACTTTGCTGTACAGTACATCAGATCAAATTTAAAAGTAAGGGACTACCTACTACTTATTAGATATTCTGTTGTACTACCTAATTTTCCGTCCCACGGCCCCGCCCGCGTTCACAGTTTTTCTTGAGGGAATGAGGAAATTTCCCGCGGTAAAAGGTAGCCTATGTCGTTCCCCAAGGTCAATTCTTTCTTTGTAGATACCGAATTTAATTAAAATCGGATGTTTCGGAGCCAATTTAATGCAAACAATCAAATAGTTCCTCATTATGTAATATTGGTATAGATTTATAGATTGTTGTTTCTTGAAAAAAGGCCTTGATGCCATCTTCTGACATGGATGTAGTAAAGTAAGTACTAATCTTATAACGGTCTAAAACTGCATTTACTAAAAAGTAACTGACTTCAAAAGCGTGACGTGCTTTTCAGTTCTTTAGGTACTAACCATGATTTGGCTACAGCAAAGCGTTAAGTCCACTTTAGAAACTTTATTAATGTAAATACCATAATTTACTTCAATACAACTTTTTAGCGCGTAACATGTAATTGTGAGTTAAAAAAATATATATATATATTTATAAGTATGTTAAAATCAGCTTGTAAGATTTTATTACATACTTATTTACAAACAAACATAATAATCTATAATATAAAAATGAATCGCAATATGTTTTGGTAAGCGCATAACTCAGCAACGCCTGGATCAATTTAAACAATTCTTTTTTTTTAATGTTCGTTGAAGTCCAAGGATGGTTTTTACAAAGAGAAATTAATAAAAAAACTCATTCCCACGGGAAAAATGTTTAACGCGGGTGGAGCCGCGGGGCGGAAAGCTAGTTGTTAATAAAAACTTAAAACTTAATTATTGAATAGGTACAGCCTGGTATCCAGATCCGTAATTAAAAAGTTAAAGTCTATGGTAACCTTTTTTTTCTTTATAACATTTCAGTAGTAGAGTTCGGATTGGACTGGACATGGCTCGATTTAATTTTGTCTCCATGTAGTGCCATCTTACGAGGAACCGGCACACTTCGTATTTATTTACTATAAAAAAAAAAGTAATCGAATCAATCATTTTAATATTACGTTGTTATAGCTTTTTGATCTACTATGTATGAATAAACGTAAGTAATTTAATTTTATTATTATGCCTGTATTGTTAAATTTTATACCTAGTTCCAGTACATCCAAGCGTGTATTTATTGTACAATGTAATCAATATTGTTGTTATAATTAATTATAATGTATATTATGTAGTGGTACATTTTATTAAATATTACTTACATGCCAAGTTATTGTTATTATTACATAGTACTATGTTTCCTAGCTATGAAAAAAAAACGTTGTTTTGACATAAAAAAACCGATAATGAGATACCTATGTATCTCATTATCGGTTATAAAATGTAACTTCAATAAAAAATCTGCAATAATTAAGTAATTCGTGTAACTAACATCTTAACATGAAATTACTCTTGTATTCGAAACTTGGTTTTTTATGTTTTTTATGTTTCTGGCAACAAATTCCATTTTAAAATTACCTAGTTCCATAAAAATTCTACGATGGTATGGCGAGGTTTTTCATCTGGTCAGGCTTTACGAAAATATTATTAACAATGTAAAATATTTATAGACGTAGGTATATCAAAATTCTTCACTTCAAAAACGTTTTTTTCTTATGAAAACAATCAATACGAGAAGTGCCATTTGATTTTGTTTTTTTATATTTTTATGATTTTAGCAGCTCATTTTATTAGTCAATATTAGGACGGAGGACAATAAATTGTTTTGGTTGAAGGATCCAGTTCTAAGATGGCGCTATAAACAAATGAAACCATGTGTAACCCCCAGTTGACCCGTCAATCAAGCTGTCAACTGTCAAACTTTCGTTTTGTTTATTTGATTTTGAGTTGATTGGCAAAACAAAAACAGTTGAACATCATGAGGGCACCGACAACAGTCGTTTTCGATAGGAAATAGTTTTGGGGAATGGTTTCCCGGCTATGATATAGTGATAAAAATAGTAAATCTACAGTTCCGTGAACATGATCATTGCTTTGCAAACATTAGTGTTTTTCCGGCATTCTCTGCTCACCGTCTTGCACCGTGTACTCAGCCCATATTACAAGTAAGTTACACAAAGGAAGTGTCACCACAATAAGTACTTTGTTTACTATTTTTAGTGCTACCGGTTACGATTACTTACTTTGTAGTCTTAACTCTGGTGACTGTTTACAGCATGAATTCGCTGATTAATTTGGTTTAGGTACCTACTAGTCTATCTTTCTAATATAATCTGAATTATTAAACCTCTGCCACAGTCGTAATTCCCTATTTCTTTTTTATAGAAACATGGTAGATAGATTTTTTGATCCCCAACAAAACTTTAATTTATTCCACATTAGGTTCTAAATTGTTCTAATAGATAGGCAATATTCACCTGTATTATCAACCTGACTAGTTTGCCCAACCTGTAAAATTGTGGCGACCCCTTAACATCAAAGCTCATTATCATTAGTAGACCAGATCGTTACTCCATCTCCAATCCAACATCAAAGTTACTTCAATATTATATTTGATACTAATTTCCATTTGCTGAAGATCCAGATGGTGCAGCGCAAAATAAAGATCTTTGGAAGACTATATCCTATGTATGAGAAGATGAAGAGAATACTAATTTGCATTACTATATTCCAGGCGATTGCTCACCCTCAGTCGATACAGCATCGAGGAAGAAGAGGAAGATGAGGAGGTGTTTGCAGACTTTGACGATGAGAAGGGAGTGATCTTCTTTCCACCGGTGTATGCTCAACGCTACGCAGCCGTCAGCGACTGCCTTATCGACGAACGATGGTGTGGCAAGCTGACCAAGGTATTCTGTTTGACTTTACAAAATATGGAAACTAAAAACTGTTTTTACTCGACTATGGCAAAGCCAAATGGACGACGTAAAGTCCATTGCTGGACTAAAGCTTTTCCCTTAAGATGGTATTTCCTTAATCACCACCCTTGGAAGGTGGATTGTTTGTAATTTTAATCCATTAAATTTTTATGTTGAAAAATGATTTGTAAAATCTTACTTTGAATAAAACATTTTGATTTTGGATTGGGGATCGCAGTTGTTATTGGTTATAGGTAACTTAAAGTAACCTTGTATGATACCTACACAGGGAGAATATGGTTGGCCCAACATGTGGTGACTCAGAAGTTTTTCTTATTTTTATGGTCTGATTTTAAACATTTTGATTGGTATATTAAGAAGCAAATTAACTGAGTTTTATATTTATCTATTTTCAGGTAGTAGATCTGGGCTACCATGACATGAGCTTCATAAAATACCTGAAAGATCTGCCAGGAGTGGAATGTATACTTGGAGTAGACATTGAAAGCATCCCGCTCCGCTGCTCGTCTGACCTATTGGACTGTGTGGACTATACACCTAAGAGAGAGAGCCCTCTGCAGGTTACTGTGAGTATTTTCAGATGTTATTGCTAAGAAGCCAATGTTTTGAATGTTATCCTACAGGTAGAGAACCCTCTTAAAATTTAAGCATATATCCTTAGATTAAAAAAATATTTGTCTTTTATAACCCAAGTCTGGAATTGGGTATCAGATTTTTTAATAAGTTGATCACAAAATTTTATAAATACAGTTTGCTATAGTGGAACCTGCAAGCTGAAATCACAAGCCGTGTTTAGCTCAAAGATGGTAGCCACATGTGACAAGAGTCTTTCTCTAATGGTGCGTCTAAATCTAATGAATGCGACGCCTGCATCGCACGCGTGCATATCTAGTTCAAACAACATTTACACACAGTGTGCGAATGACGTAATAAAATAAAATAAAAATAACCTTTAATTCGTAACTTACAAAACATTACAGTATTTACTAGTTATAAATGATTATTCTAAAATATCTTGTTTCCTTAGTTTCAGTAAGCTCGTTTGCCCTTGGGCAAAGGCCTCCTCCAATCTTCCCCACTCCAGCCTGTCCGTGCAATGTGTCCTTGCGAATGACGTAGGATCCAATTTTTTTACAGAGTAAATTTTAATAACCACCTTGAGACCTTCATACTGTTCTTTTGTTTCCAGCTGTTCCAAGGCAATGCAGCAGATCCCGACTACCGCTTGATCGGGTGCGATGCAGTGGTTGCCATAGAGATGATCGAGCACATGCTGCCTCATGACCTGGACAGGCTTGTGCACACAATCTTCGGCTTCATCAAGCCCTGGGTGACCATCATCACCACCCCCAACGCTGACTTTAATGAACTTTTTAAGGCTCTGGAGAAGAATGGCCTTAGGAGATGGGATCATTTCTTCGAGTGGACCAGGGAGCAGTTTCATGATTGGTATGTTGGTGGTTTGTTTATTGTGTTTTCAAGAAACTGATTAGCTTTTTAACTTTTTTCAACAGATGTCTCCTGTTGGTCTGTTTTCATTTTCGCTTCGATTTATAGGTAGTATGAATATAACTTACTAGAATATTATAAATATAACTTATCTAATACTATATTTACATGACAATACTTCTATTTTTTGTGTGAAGAGGAACATATTGAACTTACTTTGCTTCTGACCCAGGTGATTCATAAACAACCACAAACATAACCTCTTCCACAATCGAGGTGCGATCTCAAAGAATCAGGAAATGCGCGAACGCGATCCCATATCCAAGTGAATATGCAGCCATATTATAGAAAGCAGGCACAATCTTTGTTACCCTGAGCTGTAAAATGCATTTTAATAAGTATGTACGTGCAGGTGCAGCAACATAGTGAGCCGCTACCCGCAGTTCACGGTGACGTGCCAGGGCGTGGGCCCCGGCCCCGCCGGCACCGAGCACCTGGGCTGCTGCAGCCAGCTCGCACTCTTCATCAACAAGGAGTACGTCAAACAGCAGGACTTGAACCTCAACAGCATGGCACTCGTCTCCAGTAAGTGATGCCAGGTGCAACAGTTGACAGTGTCAGGGCGTGCACCGAGCACCTGGGCTGCTGCAGCCAGCTCGCGCTCTTCATCAACAAGGAGTACGTCAAACAGCAGGACTTGAACCTCAACAGCATGGCACTCGTCTCCAGTAAGTGATGCCAGGTGCAACAGTTGACAGTGTCAGGGCGTGCACCGAGCACCTGGGCTGCTGCAGCCAGCTCGCGCTCTTCATCAACAAGGAGTACGTAAAACAGCAGGACTTTAACCTCAACAGCATGGCACTCGTCTCCAGTAAGTGATGCCAGGTGCAACAGTTGACAGTGTCAGGCTCAACAGCATGGCACTCGTGAGTTAGAACGAGATAGACACAGATAGCCGTTAACAGCTCATATTATGTCCCCACCGATGGGCTCGAGTCTACCCTCGAATCGAACCTAACCTAACTTTTTTTTTTTTTTTTTCGGAGGGGAAAATGCGTTACGCATACCACTCGGGGGCAGGGGGAGGAACCCGAGTGGTTATGTGGGACTCCCGTATAGGCTAATGAGACCCACGGTATACCCACTAAAAACCCCCCCACCTCCTCCTCGCCGCCTTGTGACGGGGTTACGGGAACGCTTTCGCAAAACAACCGCGACCCCGTCGGCAGCAGCCGCCCGAAAGCGACTCCATCGCGAAAGCCCGAAGGCCCTCCACGATAGGCGCACCAGATGGCAGGGTGCGCCTTCCTCCTCGGCCTCCACCAGTACTGTAGCAGACTCCCCCCGAGTCCGCTACTGGAGGCCACGGGTACCAGTTATCAGGTACCCGGTGGCAGATTAGGTCTATGGTTCTGCCACCGACCACACCTCGGCCGCAGAGGAGAGGGCAAGCGGCGCACCGCTCCCGACATGCGTCCTCCTCCGCAGCCCCACCAGTGTGCCGTTTCGACGGAACGGCCCCGCAAGATCGCAGGGGATAGGGAGAGTGGCACAACGTAACACCAACACGCCTCTCCCCCTGCGATCCCTCCACGGCCCGCAAAAGAAGTGGATCACAGAGACTCCTCTTCTTCTGCGGTCCCACCTCCATGCGCGTCCGCAGCGGGCTTGTTTAGCCTACAAGCCCGCTGGGAGCGCCCTCCTTGGGCCAGCCACGGGCCGGCCCTGGTTGCCTCTTCGCTTCACCGTGGGTGTCCAAACCACGGTTACTAGAGCCCCCCCGCCCCGACAAGGCGAGCAACCATCGGGTGGGACCTAACCTAACCTAACCTAACCACGTTGGCCTATCTATCTATCTAAATGGGGGACGTCTGCGAGTGGCGCAGACGGGTGATCAGTTCCCGATAATATGAGGACTATTTCACCCCTAATCCTAGCTTGACTATGCCACTCATCTGTACGTAGTAGGGTTCCCTTCCTATCGGCGCGCGCCACCTTCAAGAATGTACCACGTTGGCCTAGTGCGGGTTGGTTAACTTCACACGCAACCTTTGAATTACTTCGCAGCTGTGTGCAGGTTTCCTTACGATGTTTTCCTTCAGCGTAAGAGCTTCGAATAAACGTACATTATGAATTCAGAAATCAAAAACACATATTGGTGAGTGCCGAGGCTTGAACCCGTGATCATTGCAGTTTGAAAGGCCTCAACTGTTATAGCCTTATCAAATAGACTTTTTTTCTACATTTATTAATATTATGAAGAGGACAGATAAAATTTTTGTAACAAAACTTTAAAATGGTCGAAGCCACGTTGCGTCGAAAACTAGTACCTACATGCTTTATCCAGTCATCAGAGGTTAATAGAAAAAAAAAACAGATCAGGCTTTTTTTAACTATATTGATGGTCAAGGTTTAGAAGTAAGAACAGAAATTGGGAAATAAATCCATAGAATATAATACAGTATTTCTTCTGGCCAGATGTCCCGTCTCCACATAGCCTGGCTGAGCTGGTCGATGGTTTCGCGAGTCCTGTCACCGATGTTGAAAAACTCTTCAATTCAAAGGAAAAGTGAGTACCCACTATTAATAGCATGGGTGAGCTTGTAAGCAACTGTCTTGGCATCCAAAATGGCGTAAGTATACTCAAAAGACATTGGTTATATGATATATCCAAGATGTGATAGGTTTTGTATAATGAATTAATTACAAAAAAAAGAAAGAAGTACGATACCAAAAAGTGTCCTGAGATTGATAATTATTCCACTTACGAAGCTGGTTCAGAACCGGAAGCTTTTGTAATAGCTGAAGGGGTGATGGCGTCTCAAAATACTTTACTTTACATTTGATAACCTCAATATTTGAATTATTGGTTTAACTTTGTAAACGACCTACAGTAGCCAGCAAATGCGGCTGGACATATTAAACTTGAGAGCGCCCGTATTCCTTAGTGGTAGGGGTGAATTTCGTAGTGCGAATGTCCAACCGCATGTTCTGGCTTCTGTACCTACTTACATGAAAATTTGCATGTTTATATAAAAGCTGAATATCGGGCCTACAAAATGTAACAACTTTTCGTTTGTAGACAACGATATAATAATATAAGCTCTTTTCCAAAGCGAAAAAATAAGAAACACGATTCTTAGCTATCGGGGCCAACACAGGCGCAATATCAAATTGTACCAAGTCGTTGCACGAGCTCAACGAAATACGTTATCAGAAAAAGTTGAAAAAGTGATATACTATAGTTGAGTGATTGCTGCAGTAGAATTTTTGACCTAGCTTCCTTGTAAATCCTCCCTACCATCCCGTTCCAGCGCGGAATCCCTCACCGATTTCCTGTACTCCAAGCAGTCTGGCGTCACGCTTATCTTGTCATCTTCCACCCCCAACATATCCTTGACCGCTATGCAGTATCACGACAAGACATCCCAGTGCAACTTGGATACGGAGGTGGGGAAGAACTTCCTCATGTTCAATGATGAAGACATGTACTATACCATCTTGATGCCGCGGAGAAGGAATGTGAGCCACAGGGTGTATGAGATTGAAGATGTCAATAGCAGGTCCACATTTTATCCTTCTTATGCACTTTTCATAAGCTAAACAAACATTGAATTTTAATATCTAAATCCATGTATCTGCAGGGTTACTACGTAAGAAGCTCGACATGCTGTCAAACGCGACATAGTGACAGAACCATAGTAAATCTTTCATTATGTCTCGTTTGACAGCTTCTCGAGCTTCTCGCGCCTTACGTAGTAAGCCTACTGAGATAGATGCAAATCAAATTCAAAACATTTTATTTTAACTTTTGGACATTTTACGTCACTTAGTTAAGATGAGAACATTTATGAAACTTTTTTCCATAGATAGACAGATAAAACGTTTATTCTGGGGTAGCAGTACGCACACAATAAAAAAATATTATAATCTTCACAATGATATGATAACAAATTAGTACCACAACCATATAGGTCCTAACTCAGCATGAATACTGCTGGGCTATTCGCGTCACAGCGCTTATATTCACTTATTAGCAAGAACTTATTAGTGAACTCGACAAATACCTCTAGCGATGTAAAAGAGTGACTATATTCATTTTTTAGGACGCCTAATTTTGGTCATACATTGAGCACATTTTCCTCAAATATTGATCTGCTGGAAATGGAATTTGACCAAAGAGTCTCCAATCATAATTTGTGATAATATAGGTATTTGTTCGGTGTAACTGGAAGACAGAGCTTTAAGACCATCATTAAATAAATATCTATTTACCAGGCTGAACTGCACAACGTTTCAAGCCAGAAAGTTCTCGAAGACCACACAAAATTTGATGGCAAAGAACAAGATAGACACGTTTGCCCACACTAGGGAGGTCGTGAGCGAGATCCGGCATCTCACCAAGATGCTGAACTTCAACCGAGACGCGCGCGCAGAGAGGGACGACGGCCTCGTGTGGTGTAACATCAACTGGGGGGAAAACGCGCCATACTGGAACCAGTACTATAAGATCGTTAGGGAATACAACTATCCCTTTGAGGTGAGTCGGTTGCCATTTTCGAAGGCGCATTTTAAGAAATTATTTTTACGGTTAATGTGATTTCGGGTGTTACCCTAACCAGGGTGGTTTCACTCCCGAGTTTAAGTATGATCGGCCGATGTGCCGGCTCGGCCGGTAAAAGGCAAGGCTATATCAGTTCGTGGACACTCGCCGCCCGCGCGCGTGATTATTAATTAGTGGCCATTGTTGTATTTTTCATGAAATAGTCTGCAATACAACTATAGAGGTGAACATTTAAAATAAAGACATCAATAATTATTATTTCAAAATGTTCGCAAATTACTGCAAATAGTAATATCTTCAATGATCTTAAGTAAACAACTTTCTTTGCATCTATAACGCAAATGAACGTCTTAGAGACCCTTTATTTGTAGTGGTTTTTTGAGTGATGTTCATGTCACAGTTTCAAGAATAAAGGAATGAGGAGTTTTAGAAAAGTTTTATATTTTTATGAGTTTATTCTTCATTAGTGCGAGGCGAAAACTTAACAATTAAAATTTGACGTCGAAAAGTGATTTATAAAATTTTACTTAGAATAAAAAATCCTTTGACCTTTTGACTTGGTTGGCAATAACATGATGACGATTGCTTGCGATTGCTTCATTGATTGATATTTATGTGTTCTCTTTTGGTGTCAATAAAGAACATTTGTATTGTATTTGAATGTTTCAGCAAAAGTCTGACGAGAGTCGCATCTTGGACCTGATATCGGAGGAGATCAACAGGATGATTGACGTGCACTACGGCCAGGACTTGCAGGCGGAGTGCAACCAGCTGGAGATACCCGTAGACCATCTCATGAAGGTCGTCAGACATATTACTGCCGACGTGGACAAAGTCAAGTGAGTTATAGGCACAGAAGAAAATTATAGTAGTGTTACGCCCGCAGCAGTAAGGAAACTCTGAACATCACTGATTGAAATATAATGGTACGACGTGGGTCCGACGTTTTAGACATAATATTAAAGTTATAACAAAATGTATGTATAATATAAAATTAGAAATTAAACTGGAATTTAGAGTTCAGCCGACGTGATGAAAGGTAAACAAAAAAGTGAGTACAAAAATGGATGAAATGACGGATGATTGTCGATTGAATTAAATATATTAGAGTTTAGACGAAAATGGTAAATGAGATGAGAATGAGCAACGAGGTGGCATGTAATGCACTACGTTACAGTACTAACCCGTACAGAAAGGACACTCACCCCCCCGCGCCAAAATGAGTTCCCCGCCCGATATAGCGTCCCACGCCCCGCACCACGCAGGCGCCGCGGGACTCTACTAGGGGTGTTCGGGGGTGTTTTACATAGCGCCTAACACCATTGACTTGTAGTTGATATTCAGTTGTTATATAAAAAGAAGTAGCTTGTTAAAACGCGTTTTTCTGTATGGAGTGACCGACCAGTGTCATAGAGTTAACCAAGGTATTACTGGCCACTATCAGTAATTGGCCAGTTTGTAGTGAAATGTTCCGATATATGCGCTGTTTATTATAGAAGAATATATGTATAAGATTGAATCCTGCGCGTCATTTTCTTTTTCCACTTTTCCTATTTTTAATAGGTATTTAGTAAATATCATTAGCTATATGTAAGTCGTAGTAACAGTACTCCATTATCTGTATAACATATCCCATTTATTGTTAAGGAAGAGCGGGGCCTCCAAACACAGGCAATGTTTACTTAAATGGAGACTCCATCACACTAGTAAATTTAAGACTTGTTTTAATTTAAAAACTTATTTTAATTAATTATTATTTATTTATTTATTGTAACGCTAATTGTAATTAACTTAATCTATTTTTATTTTATTTTATTCTGCAGTTTTATAATGTATTATTGTTTCCCATCAGAGATCTTCTGGAGTGGAATGGCTACGAGGTGTGCGGCGACACAGTGATCCATTCGCGCGTAGCTGTCGACACCACATCGGTGGAATCAACTGACGTCGATTGGCCTGACAACGAAACCACTTCCGAAGTAAATTAACATTTTATTATATTTTAACCATACTCATGGTCCAAGAAAACAAGGTCTTACAATCAGACCACGTGACTGACACGAGCCTACATCATTTTGCCTATTCATCCTTGTCGAATGCGTGTAATAGACAAGGATGAACAGCGCAAAATGACGTCGGCTTGTGTCAGTCACGTGGTCTAATTGTAAGACCTTGTTTTCTTGGACCATGATCATACTTATATTCGTAGATAGAGTACCGTAAGGTCTGGTAACTTTGACCCTAGAGGGTAACTTTAAAGGGCCTTGATGGCGCTTTACATAAACGTCAAAATATGACTTAAACGTATAACTTGCGAGCACGCATAACGTATTCAACGGTGCACTATGAAGCCCATATTTCTGAGTTCTAACACAGTGGCCCAAAGGGCGGACAAAGTTATCCTTTAGGGTCAATGTAACCCGACCTTACCAGTAAGTAATTCTTACAAAGTCAATTTTATTAATATTTTCTTAAAATATAGTATAAGGAATTATATTTTTGTGTGTCTGTGATTGATGTATTGCGTTTGATCGGTAGGTTGAGACAGGATTGAATCTCACCTTACCACATCATCTCTATGAGAGACTTTAATTTGGAGTTATGAAATATAGTTGTGTCCAAACGAAGCTGTCTTGCTAGAAAGGTTCATATTTACCTACTTTGTTAAAGGGTTAATCAGAGCTAACTGGCACGTTCGATGGTGAAGCGAGCTGTCTAAAAATAGCAGATTTTATTTTATCCACCCGCTTTTCGGGTCTGATTGAAGGGAAAACTGTTAAGCTGTTATAACCTTTCTCACAAGATAACATATTTGTTAAAAGGAGTGAAGCAAATCTTTGCGCTTTAACTCAAAAGTGTTCAATATGAAAATAAGAAACTATTTGGTTGAACGATTTTTATGTTAGAGAGGCCCCCACACTGCCGTTTTTCGAGCGTAGTCGTCGTGCGTGTGCATATGGATTGAGGGCCCAATTTTTAAAAGTTTACAAAACGATTTGAGATTTACAGGGAATGTAATAAAGAATAGTTAAAACATGAAGCACAGGGTCACGAATTTCTTAAACATAAATTGAAACTGTGGTGATTAAATAACTTGGGCTCTCAATCCAGATGCTCGGCTAAAGTGGTATAGTTCAATTTATGTTTAAGAAATTCGTGACCCTGTGCTTCATGTTTTTACTATTCTTTATTACATTCCCTGTAAATCTCAAATCGTTTTGTAAACTTTTAAAAAATGGTCCCTCAATCCAGATGCACACCGTCATGCGTCGCGCATACAATCACAGGCAGCAAGGTGAGTGAGACAAAAGATGGTCGCTTATGATTTTATGCGCGACGCTCGACATCGACGTTCGAAAGACGCCAGTGTGGGGGCTGTCTAAATTGTATTTTCAACCCGCGGTCTACTATTTACTTGGCATTTGTTAGAGTCTAATGGATTAATTATATTAACTAAAACTATAGTTTTAAGGATATATGCAACATTGTTGATTGCATCACACTACACCAAAGTTTTAGTTTAATCTTTTTTTTAATCACTCCGTTTTAAGTTGATCTTCTCAGAGCCAAAAGGCCAAATGTTAAATTTGTGAATCACTACTTCAACAGCACAGCAGTAGGTCGTGTGTACCTACTTATCCTAACTTTACATATAAAAAATTTATGCGCCTAGCAGTCGGAAAATGGTGCTTTTAAACAAGGTTTTATTCAAAACTGTTATTTTTTTAAATATACATAGTTTTAATTATTTATTTAAGTCGGCCTTGTAGCCTAGTTGGTAGTACGCCTGCCTACGAAGCACAAGGTCGCGGGTTCGAATCCCGCCCAGGGCAAACATTCGTGTGATGAGCACTTGTGTTTGCCTTGTGTCTGGATGTTGTATATTTATATATGTACCTATGTATATCAGCTGTCTGACACCCATAGTACAGGCTCTGCCTAGTTTGGGGTCAGATGGCCGTGTGTGAGATGTCCCACATATTTATTTATTTATTTAAAACAAAATGTCCGGAATGATATATTTTCCCGTAGTAAAAAGTATTAAGAAGTTGAACGGGAATATAAGGTACCACAATGCAAATTTCAGT
The DNA here is from genome assembly GCA_948473455.1 of Teleiodes luculella. Lineage (NCBI taxonomy): Eukaryota > Metazoa > Arthropoda > Insecta > Lepidoptera > Gelechiidae > Teleiodes > Teleiodes luculella. Next base: position 4,283,802 of record OX419585.1, read on the forward strand.
TTCGGAGGTTAGACCGTACAAACAGACAGAGAAACAAAAAAGAATCTGGATCTGTTATATTTCACTTCTTACATCCCCCAACTCAGGTTTTAGCATTTTTTCTATGTACAGACATTTGACCACTACAGTTTTATTATATTATAATTTCTAATGTCGGAGGTCATTTAAATCTTTTGGCCAAATGGTCGTGGCTTCGTATGAAGTATACAAAAAACACACGACAATAATTAAAAATACTTAACTGTGCATGTTGTTTGAATAATTCTTCTCTTTTTTATTTTGAAAGGTTTATGTTTTAAAATTAATGTTGAACCTTTTGGTTCTGATGTTTAAACTGTCAACTCGTACTTATATTCGAACTAGCTTTCCGCCGCGGCGCCGCCTGCGTTAGTATTTTTCCCGTGGGAATGAGGAATTTTTCAGCGGTAAAAGCTCTATTCTAATTTGTACGAAGTTTCATTAAAATCGGTTCTGTAATTTGAAGCCTATTCAATTATTGGGAATATTTTTAGTATTTTATTACAGTTTTAGTAAGGATCTCTATTTGTTACTAGGGGATAGAGCAGTTTCCCAACAGTGGAAGAATTTTTGAAAACGGTTCAGTTTTTCGGAGCCAAAACAAAAAAACAATCAAATCTTTCCTCTTTATAATATTAGTATTTAGTATAGATTAATTGATACTGAGGCCTTTATGATGTAAGGTTATTAATTATGTTTTGGCATAAGAGAAAATTTTAATAATAAAAACAGTTTATATTTTGTAATAATATTTTTAATTACTATCATAGTTCACCCACTGAAACGATATTAATGTTTGCAGCTCGACACTATAGACGGTCGTTCCACCACGGTATCTGACGGAAGCGCTATAGTGCCTGACTATCATGGTTACTATTATTATTACTCTTGTAATTTACTAGATAATAATATAAGTAGATGACATAGTACATATATTTTATTTTATATTTCCAGTTGTCAAAAATTGCATTACAGAATATTTAGGGACCGTAAGCGTAGATATAATATAGTACTACCCGTTCATAGGTAGGAGAGCTGGCTCTAAAAGTTTGTCTGTTAACAACGTGGTTTTTATTTAGAATTTGTATTTTTTACTTTGCTATAAAACAGTTTCTAAAATGATAGAGCCTGAGGAGACAACGATTCCCTATTAAAATTTTTACAATCAAATGTGTATTTATAAAAATCTGCTGCTGCAAAGATTGAAAACAAAAAGAGTTCTTCGTGTCTTGTTAGCCAAAAACGGACTATTATATTCTTCATTATATGCGACCGAGATAATACAAGTTTGTATTCAAAAAGGCTTTACTTTGAAAACTCTTGTTCAACATACTAATGAGCCTGTATAGAACTCGAGCAACTTATTGTGATGAGCGTGTACAGACGCCAACGTTCAGCATATTGCTTGACCAATGCAAATTGACTGTAGGCCGATGTTTGCGCCGCGCCCTAGACAGTAAGGTGCAAGCGCTGCGCAAGATGATGTCGGCTGACGAAGACATCACAACGGAGCTCGATAGAGTCGTCTGCCGGCTCATGAAGCTGGCGCTGCGCACTAGCTTCGGGAAACAGGCAAATATTTAAGATACTATATTATAGCCTTTGTTGTTTTTCATCTGAAATAACATTACATTAAAAATTTAAAAAGCCCCTGCCACAAAACCGTTACTTGATCTTTTCTACAACTAGAAGTGAGCTGATAATCTTCAAATGGCTGAAGATATTTTCTTGGTTCATAGCTAAGAACACTCTCGATTGTGACACCTTGCAAACAAAAAAAAACTAGATTAAAATCGGAGCATCCGTTTAGGAGTTACGATGCCACAGACAGACAGACACGATAACAACACCCCTCTTTTTCGTCCGGGGTTAAAAATCATATTCATCTAGAATAATATAGGTACTTAATTGAACACCAGGAATGACAACAAATATAGTCAAAATGGTAAAAATGTACAAATAGGAGGACCTATTGCTAAGGTAGCAACTTCTACCAGTCAACCCATCATAACATTTTGTTATAGTGTGTGTGAAAATTATACGAATATACACTTCATTAGTGATACTTTAGTAAATATAGCGTGGCGACTGACACCCGCTCGCCACGGTCGGCTCGCTACGGTCGCTACGCCAATAATCAGTTGTATCCTATAGATGTTTCACAGTAAAAATGTTATGCGGATCTCGTCGCTCCATATTAGATCGAAAATAAATCTCTCTCCGTTGTTCGTTAAATGACCATTCACCAGGTCCATTGATACATTTATCTTAAGACGCCTCAGTTTTGACTTACCGTCAACCAAAAATAATGCATATATTTTGAACAGGGTCCCCCACCAGCAAAATGGTTGCAGTTCAAATTGTTAGATTTACTTACCTTGACTGAGAAGGCTATATCAAGAAGAAAGATACACTATATCGAGAGCTTCCCAATGGTGTTTGGTTTGGGTAAGCTACAATCTTATCTGTGCATATGTAGGTGAAATAGTAGTAGTAGTAACTTGTACTAGTTCCGACAATGGAACTAGAGCTGTCAGCGCAGTAAGGATCGAACACATCCAGACTTTGCATCAAACACTAGACCAGTTCCAAATTTCGGAATTATTCAATGGAATAACATTAGCTGAGTCCTTTCTATTTTATTTTTATATGGCGACGGTACGCGTGTTAGTTAATTGTGTTCAATTGCTGATTCGTTTCAGATAAAAATATCAACATCCTAAATAAGAAAATAAAGGAGGATCGTTCTGCGTAAGAATTCTTTTACAATATTTTTGAATTCTTTAGGCCTTTTTAAAGATTAAAAATTTTTTAATTATATTTTTAGAAGAATGATAGTCGACAAATACAACCATCTGATTCAAGAACAAGGTAAGTTCACCGTCAGTCGCATTATTTTCGGACTTACTTTTTGTGTAGAAATATTTTTTGTGGATAATTCAGCGTCAAGATATATAAGTGTTCTTGGTTTTCGCGTGAAAGACTAATAATATAGTTCACATTTGTAATATTAGTAGATAGAGTAGGGTATAAATTTAGTAGTCGGGATATGATATTGGATGTGTTTTTTATTTACTTTTTTTTCAATTTATTTTCATAAAGAGTATAAAGAGATGTTCGATGACCTTAATTTTGGATTTGAAGATGAAATGGTAGAGCAGTTTAGTAGCAACGATTTTTTCAAAGGTAACACCTTAATATTTTTTAATGCTTAGTGGTTAAATAATGACGCCTTCTATAAAAATACTACAATATTTTCTCATTAGATTTCAGCTTACAGAAAATTAATTGTAAACCTAAACCATTCGTGTTTAGTATTAACAATGGCGAAGTTTCAGTAGTAAATGACAATTTGGATATAATGTCTTATACTGAACGTATGACAGATCGTAAATCCTCTAGTGAATTCCCAAAAATGTCTTCACGGTCCTTCACAGTCAGTGATCATGACAAAAATCGGCGTAAAAGACAACACAGCACTATCGCTGACGATAAACGTCGAGAAGATTTAACACACAGCAAGAAAAGCAAAACAGATGTGGATAAAAAGCCTGTGCGAACGAAAGTATCTTCTCACAGCTCATTGAAAAGCCACGGAAAGAAAAATATCAACGCCTGTAAACACTACACTTTGAAACCCAAAAGAGTTTGTGTTGCAAAAAAGTTACAACCAACTGCGTCTAAACCTGTTAGTATCCATCCATTGTGTATTCAGTTTATTAGATTTCAAACAATATATTTTAATTGCATTTCGACTTTTTTTAGATTCCTGGCAGTTTGATTGAACTCTGTCACCCAGAAGTTAATTTGCTACTCCATTCCGAACATTTTCAATATTGTCCAAATGAGAAAAGATATAACACTCGTGATACGTTAAAAGATGAAATAATAGATATTGCTGCTACAGAAGAAAGTGTTCTTATTGATATAATTATGGATGATGTGCAGGAAACTATAGCATTACGAAGATCTGTCGGCACTGATGCCGAAGTCGATTATGCTGCAATAGAGCAAGAAATTCGCTCTGACGACGTAGCAAATATTTTGAAAAGAGATAATTCATATAGTAAACTAGATTGTTCTTCTGAGGATGTTCACTCTCAAACGATATTTTTATATGGTGGTTATATAGTTTTATTCATGAGTTCGTTTATTGATTAATACTAGTAACGTTTTTGAAATTAATACATTTTCACAGATATAAATGAACCGAGTACTTCAAAAGGAGTTCGACATACTGGTATGGACGTGCAGTGTGGAACTGATACAGTTTTGTCACCTAGTGGATTAATTACTCCACCTACGTCTAGAACGAGATTGCCTAATTTATACTCTGGTGGCATCCGAATACAGTCTCCAACGAATTTTACAACAGAAAAAAGGAGCATGGATTCTGGAACGTGCACGGATAATATTAAAAAATGTGGTTCATCTTTTAAATCTTCTAGTATTTTTTCAAAGGGGATTAAAATTGATGATTCTGAAGAAAAATTTGAAAATAAAGTGTATGAATTTGAAGCCGCAAATGATAAAGTGCATGAGAAACCAAAATGCTCGACTGCACCAAGCTCACCAAAAATGAGGTTAAAAGATTCTTTTACTGACATGGGAACGAAACGTTATTATGATAGTCGTCCAATGTCACCTAAAACTATTAAAAATTCTAGAATGATATCTTCCGCTATTATGACAGAAGAAATAGATTTCGGAGAAGAAAAATATGTCATAAATAGAAACGTTAATTCACAATTTGAAATGTGCTCAAACGTTGAAGAGTTAAATTTGTTTACTCCAGTAACGAAATCTCCTGATGCAACTGTTCAAGCAAATGATTCACTCTCTAATCTGTTAATAAGTTTCAATGAAACGTATCAACACATTGCGGGTTGTAGATCCCCCATTGCAAGTGAATCGTCAGGATTGAGAATGAGAGATTCTTCAACAGCATCATATTGCGTGCCAACAATAGATGATATGAGAATTAATAGTCGTACAAACGTCGAATCTCCAGTACTCTACAAAAGATTGAAAACGATCGACTTAGTTAGTGAAGTATCGATTGAAGAAGATGTCAGAATTCAGTCAGCATCGCAGATTGTTGTACCTGAGCCGTGTAAATTAATAACTTCCAGATATAATCCAGAAAAGTCATCAGAGTTTAGATTCAAAATAAAGAATTCGTTACATGTGAAAAATAGTCGAAGTCATAGCATTGATGCCTGTATCGGTAATGAAGAATCGGAAAATCAATCGATGCATGCATCAACTGATAATATTGAGCCTTCTATGAAAATGGCAAAAGATCAGACTAGTAATAAAGACGTTGACAATCATGGATATAATTCAGAAAAATTTAAAATTGGTAGTTCTTTTACAAAAGTAAATTCGCAGAAACCCTCAGTAATAGTTCAAAATGATTCTTTAGACAACCCAGAGACATCATATTTACCAACTACAAAAAGCTATGGATTTAAAGTTCAAAATTCGGACAAAAATGTAATAAAAAAGGTAGAGTTCTCTACAACCAGAGTGGAGATGCTCTCCGATACTATTAATTACTGGACTCCTACCATAACTTCTAAGACCGAAATACTTAGGCCAAATTTTAGCAAAACTAAAATGGAGGACTCTGCTTCAGAATTTTACGGCAGTACTTACTGTGCTTCTCCTAATAATTTATGGCATGATACATTATCTGTGAATACAAGTGAGTTTAAAATCAAACAATCACTTAGTAGTCAAATTTACAGCCAGGATAATATGTCACTGGTAAAATTACCTCAGCAAAAGCTTAGTTGTGGGGGCGTCCATATTCATAGTTTTAAAGAAAAACAGGTTTCGGAAGATATAGTGTTTCAAGGGGAGTGGAAACGTCATTCTCCTAAGCTACAGAGAAAACAACATCATACTATTATTGCTAAAAAGGCACCGGAATTAGTTAAGAAGATAAAAAATAAAAAAGAACCACTTAAGGACAAAGTTCAGGTTAAGAAAGTTGAAACAAAGTATGATAGTAAAATTGACTTGAAAAAGCCACTTCGAGTTCGGGATGCTAAATTTGTTAAGGCAAAGCAAGAAATTATCAATATAAGTAGAGATGCCGCACCAAATTTAGCTAAATTTATTAAAACGAATAGAAACTCTACTAAGGTAAACAATATTAAATAACCTATGATGTACCATGTTTATTGCAGGATATCGCATTTTTGTAGTATTAATTATGAATTTCGTAATTACAGACGGCGGCGTCTAAAATTATGACGAGGTAATATGACTACTCAAATTTGGTAATGTAGAATAGTAAATCAAACTGTAAAGTAAAAAAGTAAGTTGTCGTTTTACTTTACTGGTCTCAATTGGTTTTGCTTTTGTTTTAGTACAATAACGTCGAAGAATGTTAAAAGCGTTCGCTATGCCAAGAAGCCCATAAATTGTGTTACGCTTGCACAAATCGTGAAAAATGATTGTGGTGCCAAATCAGAGCCTATCAAGAGAAAAGAAATTGATTGTAAATATTTGCCACCATATTTAAGGAAGCGAAAATTTGCAGCCAACCTTTGTAAAATGAAACTTAACAGCAGTGATTCAATCGTAAGAACAGAATTAAACGACCACTTATGTAACAAAAAGAACAACTTGTCTTGCCTGAAGCGATCCAACACAAAGATTATTAAAACGGATTTGTTGAAAGTTCAAGATGATTTACAACAAAATATTAATTATATGGTATTTCGCAATGGAATTGAAAACAGTAACCCTCCTGCTAATAGCAGTCAAGCAGCTGATATTACAAACAAAAACGATAATAATAAAAGAAGGGGCCTACCAAAGCGTTCTTCTAGCCCAGTCTCCCAAAATAGTTCACCGTGTTCTACTTCAGATAGTATATCCACAGTTAAAATAAGCAATAACTGGACCAAGGCAAGTAGGAGACATTCCACTTCATCTAACAAGAGCAGTATGGCAAATACTGATTCAGAAACGTCACCGATTGCTAATAAAAATAGGAAATATAGCAAAAAATGTAAAGTGAACAAAAAGATAGAAAACCAAAACAACAAAGAAAATCTACCTGAATCATCAAAAAAGAAAGAAATGTGCTTACAGAACATAAAAAACACATTTTTTAATAGAAATAATGTGTTTATTTCAAAAGTAGAAGATTCTAATATTACGGTTAATGACAAACATCAATCTACAACAAAATCTAACGTCAAGGTTCCAGTTACAGTTGATAGCAATGAAGAGAAAAAGCGATCTAGATCAGCCAATGTTTCAAAGAAAAAGTCTTTGCAATCACATGGCTCATCGTCTAAAGAAGACGATATTAAAAAACACGGTAGTATTAAATCTACAGCTTCTAACGTAGTCCTCTTGATTGAGTCACATAAAGATCACATAGGGACAAAAGAAAATAAGTCCCAGCATGTGGTGTCTGAAGAACCCATGCAAGTGGTGGATAGTAATTTGTTAACAGAATGGTTTGAGCGTGGTAAAATTAGCGCAAAAGATAAAGAAAATACAGAAAATGCAATTTTAGCACAAATGAGACAACTAGTTGAAGAAAAACTGGATTTTATTACTAATTCATTAAATGATTCGTCTTTCGATGACAACACTTCCCAACTAAGTTATAGGACTGTTGTACCGGCTGGCGAAACAGATCTAGACAGCACATTAAAAAGTGAAATCGAAAACGCAATGAACCATAGTTTAGATGCTGTGTTGGGTGATGAATCTGAAGGCAGCTTACATAATGAAAGTGCTGGTGATGTCGATTTGATTTCATTTAGGTCCGTTACTTCTACACCTAGATACTCTGACTATTTTATGGCTGAAAGCGATACTAGTCATGAAAATAAGATAGCAAGTTCTGTGCTTGATATATTCGAAAGAAAAGACCTCAATGCTCATGCTCAGGTGGGTGTAAACCGAATATACCTGAAATGGTTTAGTTGATATAAAAAAATACTCTTGCGACCATTTTTCGGCCACGGCGACCACTTCGACTCCTAGTAGGTAAACACACAGTGACTATAAACACGCTGCATAAAATACAAATATAAACGACATCAGATGGCGCGCTTTTATCTTGATTTGTGACATGCGATTTACGTTATAATGACGTACCAAAATTATTAACCCCGTATAAATACAAACAAGTATTTTTCATGGTGGGATGCATGGTGGTCTTATTTATGAATTCAGAAAAACTTTATTACTTACAGCTTACTTCCGGAGCGCTCGCAGCTCAGGCATTCAGTGGGTTTTCAATGAATGTTGACTGTTTAATGGGGGATCAACCGGACTATATTACTGCTATAGATTCTGACATCGGCACCTTAGTGGTGGATGTAAACAGACAAGCGGTAAGTAGGTACATGCAGTAGCAGGTATATACAAGTTTTAGTTACATAATTTAATTTTTGTTTTTTAACTTATTCACTACTACGTTTTATTTATAGACATCAGAAGAGATGTTTGTATCCGGTAGATCATCTGAAACTTATGAATCTTGTGTAGTCGAAGAAGAAGTGGCTGTCCCTGACTGGTTGTTTCATGTTATGAATCCGCAATTAGAGGTAGGAACCCATGTCATTAGTGTGATTTTCATGAATTTTTAGTAAAGTGACGTTTCAAATGGACGTTACGTATAACAGATTCGACAACGTCCTGACCCCATTGCCTCTTATGATTCTGAAACAGGCAGCCCTGCTCAAGGTTACGCAAGACCTCATCCGTTGGTAAGTTTGTTACACTTGTTTATCACGTGTAGTATTACAGCCTCTGACCTAGTTACTTCTCAACAAGATAATATGTGATAGGTCACGTACAGTGCTCGAGAAAAAACCCACCAATCATAAAATTACGTCACGTCAACGAGGATACTATGAGTCATGGTCCAAGAGAACAAGGTCTTGCAATTAGACCACGTGATTGACACAAGCCTACGTCATTTTGCGCTGTTCATCCTTGTCTATTACACGCATTCGACAAGGATGAATAGGCAAAATGACGTAGGCTCGTGTCAGTCACGTGGTCTAATTGTAAGACCTTGTTTTCTTGGACGATGCTATGAGTCTTTTTTTTCTTTACGCATCGCCCATCACTCTAGCAGCTGCACATGCTGGTGAGAAATTGCTTCAATAAGAATTCTATACATGTCTGACTGACCCTTTCAGGTTCCTAAAATTGGTTATAATAAAATATAATATTTTTGCGAGAAACAACTATTTCAGCTCGATGACGAGGATGATCAGCGTGAACTGGTTCCTCTCCGGATGCCGATGGTGGAGCCAGCTTTTGACATGAACGGGAACGTGGTGGAACCTGGAGTGGGGTTGGGCGCTGGTGCGGGAGACGGCCGGGGAATGCACAGTGACCATTCGCAGGACAGTTCCGGTCGAGGGTCCTCGCTTTCTTCTTCTGACGCGTCTTCTGGCCCTCAAAGTGAGGTGAGACGTTGGGATTTCTTTCCAGTACAAAACCGTTATACAGGGTTATTTTTAACCCCCGACGAAAAAGAGGGGTGTTATAAGTTTGACGTGTGTGTCTGTCTGTCTGTCTGTCTGTCTGTCTGTCTGTCTGTGGCATCGTAGCTCCTAAACGGATGCGCCGATTTTGATCTAGTTTTTTTTGTTTGCAAGGTGTCACAATCGAGAGTGTTCTTAGCTATGATCCAAGAAAATATCTTCAGCCATTTGAAGATCATCAGCTCTTTTCTAGTTTTTGAAAGGGTCAAGTAACGGTTTTGTGTCGGGGGTTATTAATTTTTTTAATTTAGTGTTACTTAAAATTTGTTCCCTAAATGGGTTAAAAACAGTGTCATAATTAAAAAAAAAAAAAAAAAATTTTATTCGTCTCTTGTGATCTAGTAACGATACTGTGTACACAAAATATGTGCACTGATTAAAAAGTAACCCTGTATATTAAGACAAATATCTGGGCAGCTAAGGACCGATCGTCGTGGAGATCTCTGGGGGAGGCCTTTGTCCAGCTGTGGACGTCTTTCGGCTGAAATGATGATGATGAGACAAATATGTTAAAGGATCGGAAGCTACTCTCTCTTCGCATACAATTTACATGCAGATGGCTAACAGATTTTAGCGATTTTGGCTTGGCCAATATTTGTAAATAGTTTATGCAATGGCGAGGTTTTTAAAATAACATACATTCTCCTTTTCCACCACTGTGTTGGTTGGCTGGAAGAGATCTCTTATAGAGATAAGCTCGCCTTTGTAAACTAGTGATATAAGAATCACCTTTTTTTGTTAAATTGTGCAATATACGCATATACATTTCTCTATTTGTGACCCTGTACAGTTTTCTGTACGTTTTTATCTGAGCGCCTACTATCGTGAGTCAGTTAAAGTTGTAGTTGACGAGATAGAGAGACGGTTCATAGGAGGCACAAGTCTGTTATTTATGACATTATCTAACAAATTGTTATTTTACAGGCAATCCTGATAGACCCGTCGGCATATACAACACAATACGAGCTGTTCCACGAGTCGGTCGGTAGCTCTATGGCTGTCACCACACTGGTCGTCCCCGTTAGGTCGTCTGAAGCTGGACGGCAAGGTAAAACATAGTAAAACAGGTTCATTCATCAACTTTATGCAAAGTTCTGAAGGACCTACGGGGCGCGTTAATTTGTGTAACCAAAATTATTCTTGGCTGTTTTCAGTGATTCTCAATTCTCACCAAACTGTCCCCAGTTTGGTATAGGACTCTTTTTTAAAAGGTGTTTTCATAATCCCTTATGAAAACACCTTTTTAAAAAAGAGGCCTTGTCCAGAAGCAGGGCTGTTCAGTTTAACTGCACCTAGCTGGTTAGATGAACAGATTCCTCCTCCAAGAATATGCAAAACGAGTACACAGCACCCATTAGGCTTCTCATGATCTTCATCAAATATACGACTCGATAATTATGAGTACCTATACGATTTGAAAATTGTTCAGAGGATCGCGAGCGTCTCTTACAGACCCCTGGCGTCTTTCAAGCGAATTTCCAGCGTCGTTTTCACGCCAGCGTCGACGCGACGCCAACGCTAGCCGTCGCGCATACGAGCATAGGCAGGAAAGCGAGTAAAACAAAAGAAAGTTGTGTTCGCTAAAAAATGTTGTTCCAAAAAAACGCAGCGCTGGCGTCGCGGCGTCGACGACGCTGGAAATACGCCAGTGTGGGGGGTCTGTTATAGCAAGCGGTTCACTAATAGCACAGTAAAACCAGTAAGTTATCTTCATACAAACGTGCCGCTGTAAGTTTAAATGGGTGCGTCCACGCCGCCGCGCGCCGTGTAGACATGTGCTGTCACGCACACACTAGCATAAAATAAGGGGGTGGCAGTATGGGCTAAATGCAAGCGTGTGCGTGCGTGACAGCGTGTGCCTACACGGCGCCCTCACAATCAAACCGATGCGGTTAGTTGGTATGGAGATAGTCTACTGTGCTAATAGTGAATCTTAGGCCTTCTGAAGACGCTCGGCGGCCCTACATCACACCGTAAAAAATATCCTTCATTTATTTTTCCAGGTCGATCCGAAGGCGTGTACGTAAGCACAAGCCACAACATGGCAATGCACGCGGCGTTGACTAGCGACGGCGACGCTGACGTCAGCTCGGTCGACACGGACGACATCCCAGACTCATCTTAACTATAGATTTGATATCATTCTCAAGACCAACCCTTCTCTACCAAGACCACTTGGTCAATTATACTGTTTTTTGATGCGAAATTATTGCGTAAATACAAGGACTATAAATATTTTTTATACATTGTTTTTAAATTGTTGTAGGCGGGAGTAGATTTATACGTGAATGATAATGTCAATGTGTCTGGCTTTGCTAAGTTACTGCTGTTGTACATAAATGGAACTGGAAAATAAATTATTGTAAATCGCCAATCACCAAGCCTTTTATTTTCGAGTAAATTGTACCGTGTGTAAATGATAAACTGATACGGTACGTTTAGTACATTGTTGCTGAAATCAAAGAAAATGTATCATCATCATCATCATTAACAGTATAATAGGCATTAAATGTCTTTGCAGTTGGCCTAATATGTAAGTAGCGACAGGCTGGAGAAGCTGTCAAACTCGACATATTGACAGAACTACTATGGTTCTAATGTCACTATGTCGCGTTTGACAGCTTCTCGAGCCTGTCGCTACTTACATAGTAGGCCTACAGGTTGGTTAGATGGTAGGTTAGTAGGTAGTTGGTTCTTTTCTGTACTAAAACAGTTCAGGGCGAACGTGCAATAATTAAAATGAACTCACTTTATCGAGGAAATGTCTTTTTTGCATTTATTCATATTGTACAATCTTATAATATGATTCATTCTGCAAAATTTTACAGGCGAGCAAGAATTCATATATAAAACAGTAGCTCTTCCGTATTGTACATAACCATTTTTACCAGTATAGTGAAAACATGCGTATAGTTTTTAGTTTTAGGATAATAAATTACTTAAATACTAACTTTAAGTTTGGTTCTTTATTAATACAATATCAATAGGATTGCACTATCCTGTTAGTTATTGGAACGTACCAAAAACATTCTATGGTGCTCTCGCGACGCTGCCGATGAACTTTCTATGCTAAATATACAGTAATAATATTTTAACTATAAATATAAAACATGTTCGTTTGAAGCGAATACACATACAAGGCAGGCATGACAATGTTGGGCTCACCTATCTGTACCATTTACCAATACACGTTTGCAAGCGTTTACTTACAATAGGTACTTACATGGATCCACCAATCAGAAGCCGGCTAACCTACGTCATCTCACAGAATTTTGATTGGCTGTCGATCAAACGAAGGAAATGCTTGCAAACTTGCAATGCGAATCAGGCGCATCAGCTCACTTCAACATCAGGATCTGACTTTTTTGAATTGTTAACATTTTAGCATCTAATACGTATATCAGTTTCAGAAAGACTTAGCTTACTTTATATTTTTTTAATATTTTTGTTAATTTCAATATTTCATCAATTTTTCAAATTATTTCATCGGCGATAACACGGCTAGTTTGTTGTCCTTTCCCAATAATCTGAAGTGAGCTAACTTTATTAAATGTATTATTTTTAATAAAAATTTCATTACATATCGGATTGCAATGCTGCTGTCGTCTCACAAGTGATTAAAAATTACTATGACCGTACCATTCGCAACGTCGAATGACGAAATTATCCTGTGACAATGTTGAATATTTATTATTATAGTGACGTGATTATCGAATGATAAAAAACGTATAAGAATAATTGAAATGCCACTTATATGTAGTAGTTAAGGTAACTATTACATCGATTATTTTCATTATTATTTTAAGGCAGTGAAACACCCAACTTAAATTCAAGGACAGTTGGGGACGAAATTACCTAGCTAACATTAACTAAATATATCACTAGACATTTTCACAGCGACCTCTACACAACGGCCGAGTAATATTTTACAATATTTACATGTCTTAATCGTATGGTAGTGACTAGTGAAACATTCACGGCGGGTCGCGGTCGCAAACATTAAGCGAGACGAATCGACTCTAGCTCTACCACTCAGTCATCGAAAGTCCATCGGCTTATTGTTTCATATAGTACCCCATTACAATGACAGAACGAAATTATCCATACATCTATACAATAACAATATAAATATTCTTCATGAGTCAATCTCGATAAATAATAGTTCTACTTAATTTTAAAACAAAACCTATCACTCTGGGAACTGGTTCAATATAAGCTCTCACTTTTCTAATGTAGTTTTTATTTTATTTTTCATTTTGTTAGGTATTCGAATTTATACATTAAAAAAATACCACTTGTGTTAAGTATATTTTCAATACTGCTATTTTAACTACTAAGCCCTTTGATATTAAAATCTGCGATAAAGAATTAATTAAATTATAATTTTAGAAAATATAGTAGTTATTCAAAACCCGAGTGTAACCCGGTCGAAACATCGCTAAGCTCAATTCAAAATCTAATCGGGGAGTTAACTTGTAAAAATGTTTGTTAGTTAGTATTGCAGTTATTAAATTTTGAACATTCGAAAAGTGCGAACTTATATTGTGGTACACTTATCTTTGCGGACAATTTAAAACAACAAATATTAAATTACGTCTAGATAGAAAATGTACTGTAACATTAATAATATCAATCGTTAAAATTATTTGCCCAAATATTTAACGAAAACGCGAAAATAGATTTTAAACTTTACTAAGTAAATAATAACTTCTTTTATACCAAATATCGTCAACACGCCACGTAAGCGTATATTTTATTACAACGATGTCCATTATTTCGTACTAGTACCTACTACACTAAAAAAAAATACAAGAAACAAAGTTCGTTTATTTACTATTTTAAAAGGTCATTAAAGACATGTATTAACGTTTAAAATTGAAATTTTTTCTTCATGTCAATATTTTTTATTAATTTTCTTTTTTGGTGATTATTAAAGCAAAACTGTCTGTATTTTTCCCTTCCAATAAAAGTTTTTAAGAGCCTTTGAATAAAATATTATGTGAATAGTACTAATACGAAAGCTATAGACTTTAAAATCGGTCGGACACTAAATCCATCTTCACATAATATTGAATACTGTCATCTATTCCATTTTCAGTTTGATAAACAAATTAACATTGTACTTTGTACTAAACTTCGACTATAAATAACAAAGGTAAAATATATAATAAATGTAAATGAAAGAAATGTACTTAAAATCTATAATAATACAACCCGCTTCTTCGCAACGAACAACAACGACCATTTACGTGTGAAATATTCGATTTGACTACAGGAAACTACTGAAGACTGGCTGAAAGTGTGAAAATAACCTTCCGATTTGCAATGAACATGTTAACAGTTTAGATTTTACATTATTATGTATTTTTATTGTGTTTTTGTACGTTTGGGGCAATTAAGACCACGTATATGTGATACGTAACAGATTGTAAATTTATTGATTGCCAATAATGGTTGATTTTCAAAAGAAATAAGGGAGTCTTTATAATACCAATACATCTCTATGTAGACTATTTTTTACTGCTCTCAGTATAATCAAAATAAATGGCCCATTCTAGTATTTTAACACATGCCAGATTTTTGACAAATCAAGCAAAGATGTAGGAATTCTGCTGTCGCACATAATGCACAACATTATTGCTGTGTGAATATTTTTTTTGCAATTTATAAGCTACTCGTAGCAAAGTGCTACGCCGTAGCAGTTCGTAGCAGAAGCAAGCTATTTTCACACAAGCCAGTCTTAAAGACAAACAATGAAGAATGTTCCTAGGCAATCACACAGTTCTAATAATAATATTCTCATTTTCCTCATGTTATCACAGAAAATCATGTATTTACAAATTTTGTCGTACTTAAGTGACGTACGAGTATGTAACCTACAGCATGTCTTGCAACAAATGGTTGATGGTGTTGAACGTTTCGCCCACCGAATTGATTACTGTACCTTAAATACTCTATTATTGTAATAAAACGCTCTTTTTTTTTTCAAAAACGTCCTTATTATGATTTGTTTCAAATTGTTTCGTCATTTAAGCAAAACCTCTTCTTTGTGTTTTAGTTCAAACAAATATGATGACTAAACATTTGGAAGGTACAATAATCAAGTCAGGTAGTATAACAAGTGATGTGATGACGATGGAGTTACCAAACGAGAACGGGACGATTTACTATCGGAATTATTATTAAAATGTAACTGAGGTGCGTGACGGGTAGAATTGGTTCGGTAATTAAATTATTAACAGTCGTTTCAATCAAATGTGTCCAAATTAACAAGTATTTTTACTTGGCATTTTTATTGACATCCCCGTAGTACGTCTGCCTTCAAAGCATAAGGTCGCGGGTTCGAATCCCACTCAGGGCAAACATTGTGTCTGACCGGATTTTGTGTTTTAATCAAGTGTCTAACACCCACCGCCGAGTTTGTGGTCAGATGGTCGTCTGTTAGGTGTTAATATATTGTAACACTTGTTTGGGAGTTTTTTTTGACACGGCGAACCAATTCTGCTCGTGATTGCACAAAAATGAAGTGGTCTTCCGCCTGGTTGCAAATTATTGCAATACAAATACTGTCGTGTGCCAATTATAGTCCCTGTCGATCAGAACGAGATATACTACATGGGACATTATTATTAATATTAAAATTCAATGCTTAAAACTTCAGTTGATCAGAATAATGATCAGATTGACTATTATATAGAAACCAGGCGATAAAAACCTTTTCAAACAATATTTTAATACACGATTTAACAATTTAGGTAATAATTTAATGCAGAAATATATTTTCAAAGTTAACATACAATTCATATTTATTTAGTTAATTGTATTTAAATTTAAATAACGTAGGTATAAAGCACTTTGGGGAAGGACAGCAAATTCAATAAAAATGTTTTATTATTTATTTAGTACAATATTAACTAAGTAAAAATTATTTGCTATGTAAATATTTTATACAATACTAGTATTAATTTGTCTGACGATGAATGCTAGTGTTTCTCCGAACGTCTAACTTGAAGTGAACGGCGGCGCGGCGCCCTTTCACACGCGATAATATAACGTAGACTTTATG
>OX419585.1:4300618-4405712 GCA_948473455.1 Teleiodes luculella
CAATACCTAATACAAGCAGCCCCCCTAGCATGATAGTTCACTCGTGACAGACATCGTTTTTTCTATCGGAGGATATTTTAATATGGCGGGTTTCGACTGCTAGCACAGGTCGGACACTCCATACAGCAAACGCGTTTTGACAACCTACTGCTTTTTAAATAACAACCGAATATCAATTACAAGTCAAACACTGAAACGCTATATAAAACACCCTTGAACACCCCTATCAGAGTCCCGCGGCGCCTGTGGGATGCGGGGCGTGGGGAGCTCAGGCAGTATAGCAGGTTAGTACTATTATTATATTATTTTCTTTTGTGCTGCTAGTTAATAATACATAATAATTATATAGTTTGTCATAGTGGTCATGCTACAGGGGCGTGCCTTTGTCATGCCCGCTACACTCTCGGGCTCTCGTCTTGCCTCGGGTCGTCGCTCTCGGTCTAACTTCAGAATCGATTGTATTCTCTCTCTCCACCTCTCTCGGGGTGTCTCGGCGAGAGTGTACAACATTTTTACCCGTTTAAAACCCAACCCATTTCGGAGTGATCTTAGGCACGTAGAAGAGTATATAAAAAATCCGCTTTCATACAAATTCAGTAAAGTTAGGTAATTCGATTTTGCGATGTATCGCAATAAACCTTATTGTAATAAACCTTACCATCGATCCAGATGTTAAATATTTATTTAATTACAAAAATATCGGTCATACGCATATATAGTTTGCCTAAGTATAAAATGCTTTGGCCATTCAGAACAGCAATTAAATAGTACATT
Source organism: Teleiodes luculella (assembly GCA_948473455.1). Taxonomy (NCBI): domain Eukaryota; kingdom Metazoa; phylum Arthropoda; class Insecta; order Lepidoptera; family Gelechiidae; genus Teleiodes; species Teleiodes luculella. The sequence goes on from OX419585.1 coordinate 4,301,393, forward strand.
AAAAAATCTATTAGAACCACTAAAATAGTCAATATCATCGACTCGCAAAGAAGAAGAAGAATATAGCATAGCCATCATCGTACAAAACCTAAAAAAAAAAAACTAACAAGTCTGGCTGGTGTAATATAAAAACTCACCTTTCTCTAGATCTATAGTCTCGGTGTATCAGTCTTTCAACTTCTCGGCCGTACTCGTACTCGTCATGTAAAGGCTCTACAGGTTCTCGAACCGTATGCCTCAATGACAACTGAAAAATATTAAAAACATTAATTAAAAATTTCATTTCTATGTAGTTCAAAGAACGCGCTTCTCCCGTAGTAACTAAAGTAAGCGTAGTTGCGTTCTCATTGCTACGGCTACGATCGCTACGCCGTAGCTCGTAGCAGTATTCGTAGTAAACTTCTACGCGACATAGCGCAGTAATGTTTTATTAGAGTATATATAGAAAAAAATCTGGGAGTTGGTAGAATTACTATTTGCTACAGATATCATCAGTAGTTTTATTTTTACCTTTGTGTTGTATTATTGTATTGCATAAATATTTTTATTTTTATTGAGCAATGACTAAATACGGGCGTATAAAGGCTTTGCTTCTTCCATAGTATGAACCTTACCAAGTATTCTCAGTAAATCTTCTATTCAATCTGAAACTGCTGTATTTTTTCTTTATACGAATATTAAAACATAAAGAAGACGTAGTTTTTCAAGACAAGTCAATAGAACGAGTTACTGAATGATATGAATAATGTACTTACGTGCGACGGACTGTGGCTGATTCTGGTGAACGGTGGTTGTTGTTTGACCTGCAGCGTGGACGGTTTAGTGGGCGTGGGTGGGAGCTGCCGGCCTCGGCCTCGCCTCGCGCCCTCTCGCTCCCACGAGCGGTCCCGCCACTCCCGCCATTCGCGGTCCCTTTCTCTCTCGCGATCACCACCTATCGGTGCCCAAACTGCGCTTTGAATAATTTGGACGTTCTAAACCCTGACTGCAAGACCTCATTTGCAAAAACGTGAAACTGAACTCGTACGAACGCTACAACATAAACGTGATTAGAATAAGCATTCACTTCTACTTTCATGCTTAATGTTTCTGAATAAGGTATTTTTTTCAAATGAGGCCTAACAATATTCACTAAACAACGACGACAATAAGCGTTTGGTTTCGGGATCTATCAAGTAATCGGATTAATTGTAAAGCAAGGAACATAACAAGGGTCGTAATTATATTATACATTCACAATGAACAGATGTGCAAACAATTTTCTTATGCATAATCCACCAGTCTTCCTTTGCGTACTCTCTCCTTTCATACATCTACACGCGTGCAAAGCCAGTACACCGTTACATTTATAGCTCATGTTTAATATCGAATCCTAATACAGCAAAAGGTCCAAATTTAAAATTTGATAAAGGACCCTTTGCTTTACAATGCTTTTAATAAATATATTAGCGCCTTATTCTGTATAATGTATGAATATGTTTATTATTCAGATATCGTAATTTAGTGTAGCAGCGATTTTATATTATAATGATTAAGGTCCTCGGTCGTATGTTGATTAATATCTAATATTTTTTCGATCAACAACATCATCAATGCGTAAGCGTTAAAGCATCATTTACTCGACTTTTCTAGCAAGTTTTATGCGATAAGCCATTTTACCCTTTTCCAAGAGTCCCGAGACAGTCACTTTTTAGCGTTTTGGGGAAGCACTAAAAAGTAAAGTGCCTCAGTGCGTACGGTAGCTTGTTTCTGGTTGTTGGCTGTTAGTGTTTATACCCTGTGGTCGCCTTGTGTGGGCCGTATGTGTGGCGAGGGATCTCACCGTAAGTGTGGTGTGGCGGGCTGGGCGATCGGGAGGGCTGGCTCAGGCTGGTCGTGGGATGCGGCGGCCTCCACTCCTTCCCTGCTGTCACAATACCTTCATGTACCTTCCACCACTTTACCCTAACCCCTCCGGAGTACCGACCATTTCCTTGCTCACAAAGGTGACTCTAAAAGTTTTGGGTGTCTGTCAAAGGTGGTTCCAAATGTATGGGTTACGGACACGGATCGGATTACCAAGGAGTGGATAGCTCGGTAACAGTATAGTGTCCAGTGACTACAATTTGCATATTATCTAGTGGTTATTTGATACAGTTAACAGTGGCTATTCCATGGCGAAGACAAGAAGGAAGAATAATTTGTTTTGGCTACTGTTGTCTACTGCGGAAAATATAAAATTAAAATACAAAGACAGTTAAGCTTTTGCATGCTGCATGATTCGTTGTGTGACTGTTGAAGTGCATGCGTTAGGCACCTTTGTCTCGTTAGGAGCCCATGGAAATAAGCATTTAGAGTGCATAGAGCGTATTCATGTTTTAAATGGGCGTCAATTGTAGCATGCAGCAGGCAAATCAATTCCAGGCTATTTTTTAGTGTTCCTGATTCCAACCAATATATTACATAGGCCAAATTTTTAAAACATTTTCATTTTCTTATACTTGATTGCCAATTTTTATTGCACTTATATCTAAAATGTAAAACAGCGTGGCCTGGTGACTTAGTTAAATAATGTTACTAGGTAACAATTTGTGAGCGTATAATGAGCAGTTACAAGTAACGGCTATCGTTAGCTACTAGAATGGAGGTTACAAAACTAGCTTGTGATAATGATCGGTATGGCTAGGATTTACAATCTATATTCTAATTTCGACCTAGTCATCTGTAGCGTAACTGCGTTTGCTCACTGATTATATAATATGATTATCTTATAACTACGTCTACAAAACATGAATATCTACAACTACTTTTAAGCTAGACGTCCCATCTTCTCACAAAACTTTCAGAGTACCTTCATGAGAAGAAAAATGTTTGCAAAACTGTTATGACTCGGTTGATTGAAGCTAAATAAAACAGTACAGGTTTTACGGTTAATGTTTCAATACAAATAAGTACTACAGGAACAAAATAATAATATGTAATAATTGTTAGAGGCATATAGCTCATTAAAAGCTAGATTTAAAAGAGGTTATTTGTAGGGTTTAAATGGTAAAGGAAGTACCAAAGTTGCGTTAGCGCCAAATAAGCTAGGAGCGATGTGATTCTACCAATATTCCTAAATTACATAACGTAGCTTAATCTATATTTGCAGGGTTATTGGAAAAATCACATAGCTTTCTAAGTCGTTTACAATTTCGCTAAAAAGTTCAAACTGTCTTGATAAGTATAGTTGTAAGGTGGTATAGAAATTAGCCTACCATGTGGGTGGTAGTAGTGGGGCGCCCTGTGGGTTCGCCCGTGTCTCGTGTGTTCGTGCTTGACTATCTCGACAACGTTATTGACAGTGTCGGAGAACCCGATGTCATGGTGGTAGCCTCCGTATTGACCTCTTCTTCTTGGACTTGGAGTTCGCCTGGAATTCATACCCAAACCACTTTAAAACACAATCAAAAAGAAAAAAAAAACACTCCATGCATGTTACACTTCATGCAACAATTACAACCACGTCAAATTAGCACGACACCCTCATAGGTTAAATAGGTTATTAAAAAAAGAATTCTGGTTAGTAGGAGTTTACACGTGCTTGGTAAACATACCAGTATTCACTACGATTACTTTGAGATCAATCTCTTCTGCGATGACACTACAAAACAAAACGAAAACAAAAATAACACAACTAAAAATATAAAATGAACAATCCATTAGCTTATACGTTTATCAAATTGATTTACCTTAAACTAGATGACCTTCCATGATGACCATTCTGGTATGCATGTGGAGCTTGCAATCTTGCTTCATCCAAAGACTCCATAGACGCATGGTGCGATCCCACATCTTGTAGCTCCAACACCTATTATATTACGTAACTGGTCAGTTCCAATATCGTTATTAAAATGTTGCCATTAGGATCTAAATTAGCTAATTCGATCGTGTTAAGAACTTACTGTCCCATATTTACAAAATCGTGTTGCAGTACAAAGATACGCATGCACGTAGTAAGTGCTCAAATTGCAATCCATGCGACCATTCGTGCTTGTGCATAAACAACTAACAGTTACTTACCCTTCGTGTTATTGCTTTAATGCTAGCTAAACGTAGTGGTAACTCGAAAACCAAGAACCATGCGGTATTTGCCCCTATCCATGCAATATCTAAGCAGAAATATATTTAGAAAATGTTCTGGTGTCATGTATTTTTTGACTGTAATGTAAGTATGTTTATGTTTGATTGTGATAGTGCTAAGTATGTCTAAGATCACATTAAATAAAATAGTAATCCCTAGATCTAAAGATTTTATAAAAACCATCCACTATTTAATTTCCAAGATCATAAATATACCAAAACTCTACTATGTTAGTAAAGATAAATCCTAATGTTACTGAAAATGTTTACCTAATTTCAACAACCATCTGTAAACTTCAAAACGTACCATTAATTTATTTTAGGTACATTACAGCACAATCAAAATTGACAAAATCTATCAAACGGGCCTAAGCCCCTAACGATTTATAAAATACCATTAATATCACCTAACCTAAGTATTAACTTTCTAAATACACAAACATGTTATGATCACTTATTGTTAAGGTAACACCGAAACATCGACTTCTAGATTGTACAACATCAACTACCTATGGTTAAGTAATGCAATGTACGGAGGTATAAGGGGTAAGCCCTTTGCAGGTACAGATCAAACGTCATCCCAAACATCACGACATAGAGGACCCTGTTATTCAGGTAGGACCACTGCTGGCTCTAAAGTATTGTTAATGGGAACATCGACGCCACTTGACTATGATGACTATCATGATCGTTCGACAGATCTGGTTCATTAACAGTGACTTATTTAACCTTAACACCGGTAGTAAATTCACCTTTTTGCTGCTCCTGAAACAACAGAAAAACCTTGTTAATTTCTTTCTTTCTCTAGGTATATTTTGCTAGTATTCTAACGTCCATGGGTTTTTGATAGATTGTCTTCATTGAACTGGTAATTATTGAAATGTTCAATGGCTGACAGTGTTTTCTGCCTAATGACCAACAAATAGATCTTTTATCATAATTATGATGTACACTTCATCATCATTTCTTTAGATATCTATTGTTAGGCAAAAAAGTGAAGGTAAGCAACGATTTCTGCATGTTTCGCTAATGCATTCATTTTCGAGCTACGGAAGCTGAATATCCTATATTAATATTATCGTTAACAGCTCATATTTGTCCCCACCGAGGGGCTCGAGCCTACCCTGATACCAGGGTGAATAGGCCTTAGTCGACCACGCTGGCCCAGTGCGGGTTGGTCAACTTCACACACAACCTTTGAATTTCTTCGCAGGTGTGTGCAGGTTTCCACCTTTCCTCGGCACGTACCAATGTGTTTTCGATTTTCTAATTCATATGTACGTTTATTCGACTCTCTTACGGTGAAGGAAAATATCGTGAGGATATTAATATTATGATAAACGTAATTTTACTTCTATACGGTGTCTATTCTCTATATTCGATTCGTTTCACCCCGTTGAACAGTATTATTTGTAGGTAATAAATATACGTATTGGTTGACTTTTTTACTTATGATCGTACTACTTATCACGGAACATTTATATTTGAGGAAAAACTATTTTACTCACTTGAGTGACTTTCTGGTCCTCTTGTGGGCGAGGTTGGCTAGCAAGTGTTCATCGTGGTGTTCTCCCTCCGTCGTATGCGCGGGCGCATGGTCCGCCGGCTCTTGGGAGAGCGAGCCAGCACGCGATCCCGTATTCATTCCCGCAGCCACGTCCAGCAGGCAGTTAAAGAAGGACGCCTTCTGCACCACGCACCCCAAATGACCCAACACCCTCACACACCTACTCTTGCGCCTACTCATGTCCGGAGACCACCCAGCTAACGGCTAAAGCCTACCTACATGAGTTTGCGCAATCCCAAACATGATATGTCCATGCTGGAGTTCTTATTGTGTGTCTCTGTTGAGTGTAAACAGAATCCCAACGAATGGACTGATCTGTACGAGTATTCAGTTATGCATGTTTTGTTGTCAGTGTAATAAGGATGGATGCAGCTAAGTATATCTGAGAAAGTAACTATATACAGATTAGTTGTAGTATGTTTGAGTGGTTTATGTAAAGTACGGGGAATACCTAGAATGTTGTCACAGTATTTTGGTATTTGAGCTGTAAATTACAAAGCTTTAGAAATGTTAGAATAAGTGCTATAAAAGTAAAATCATGTGCAATTTTGGTGAAGCCAGAGGCGGATTGTTTGTTAGGTCAGCATGTTTTTAAAGTTGCAAAAATTACTTATTTATATTTTTAATATTCCAATTTATTTAGTTCTCCAGCATGCGCAGATTTCATAATAATGGTTTTTATTAATATGCTAAAGGTAAGAATTATAAAGAGGCAAACATGAGCGTAGCGGGAAGCATTATTTTTAATTTTCTTTTATTCAGGCTTCTAAAATGGTAGTTATTTGAGCCAAAATGTAATTACTAAACAAAAGATAAAATATCACAAACAAGAAAGCTAAAGAAAGAACAAAATTTCGTTCCATACATGAATAACGTTAAAGAGTTTCATGCACAAGTCTCATGAAGAATGATAGGTATCGTAAAACAAAACCTGAAATGACTAAATTATGATCTAGAATAGGTAGCGAGCGGGTGGACTAAAAAGACGTCACAGATGGGGAAGACAAACAAATCTACAACAAAACACTAGGCTACGAGACCGTTCAAACCACTCTTCAACACAGACAAACTCGGCTACAATGTATTTTGCAACTATAGGACAGGTCACTATTTGTTGTGGTTTACGAAGCCCTGACGGACACTTGATGACAATATGTGCTATACGCACCAATTAGCCTATATCATTACATCAAGTGCGTCATCATGAACTAGATCTAACTTATTAAGTGTTTTCACTAAACTACTAATTTAATATTGATCAATTTAAGAAGCATTTTCTTTAAATCGATCATCGTGTCCTTCTTTCGTTTGTCGCAAATTATTTAAATAAACTCTTGCATTATATTATTCAAAGAGGATGCGAGAAGAAATTCACGATTAAATAAAGAAAAATATCTAGAATAGTGCAAGAAAAAAGTAGTCAAAGTTTCGTTCCGTAAAATATTTAATACTACCGGCTGATTGGCCGTAGGGCTATTCTCGCTGAATGCCTGAAAAGTAAACCACCAATGTAGTCGACTCATAGAGCCGATTTCAACTAAAGTGACTCTGTATTGTTGTTTGCTTGTCATGTCTCGACTTGTTTGCGAGTAGCCAATCAGATTTTACACGGAAGTTCTTATAACACACGATCGATAACATTGTATCAGACTGGAGCATTTTAGATCTTCAGTACACAACAATACATCCACAGGTAGACAACACAATCAACTCTAGACTAACTATAATGTTCCAAATTGTAGGTAATCTAATGTGGGGAATTATAGGGGGCCAACAAACACTACTTGTAAACGTATTTACCCTAACCATTTACATTTGGCTCAAGATACATAAACTGTACATAAATAAGATATTAGCCACACGAAGTTACTCTGGCTTCATTTTAAATCTACATAACCTATACAATTTGTAAGAAAATTTGGATTACACGCTTTATGTCAGATACGCAAAATGTCAGACACGCAGATTGTCAGAATTCGCAAAATGCCAGAAACTCAAAAAGTCAGATTCGCAAAAAGTCAGACACGCAAAATGTCAGAAACGCATAATGTCACATACTCAAAAAGTCAAATACGCAGAATGTCATACTCAGAATGTCAGATACGCAAAAAGTCATCTATACTGGATCTATATTGGAACATATCAATGGGGATCTCAATCGCATACATGAGTGGGCGCGACGAAACTCACTGGTACTTAATGCATCGAAGTCAAAATTTATGATAGTCGGAACCAAGCAGCAGATTCAGAATATTCGCAATTGTAGGCCACAGGTTGTCATAAATGGCGACATAATTGTTGAGGTTGAGAGTGCCCGCAGCCTTGGATTATTGATTGATAGCAGGCTGTGTTTCCATGATCATGTTCTGGAGCTGGTACGTGGGTGCTTCTATCGTTTGAAGGTTCTGTACCAAATACGTCCGTTCATTTCCACTGAATTGCGTCAAATCTTATGTGAGGCATTAGTCTTATCAAAATTTAATCACTGTCTTACAGTTTACGGACCGCGGTTGCTTAAGAAATCGCTGGTACTGGCTCAGAGAGTTCAAAATGCGTGTGCTCGGTACTGCTTCAACATTCCGCCACGAACTCATGTAACGCCATTTCTGAATGCAGCTAATACCCTTAAAATTGAGAGTCGGATTAAGCTGCAGTTAGCTAGCCTTATGTTTGGTGTTGTAAAGTTGGATCTTCCAAAGTATCTTTCCTCCAAACTTATTTGGAGGTGTGTGTCTAGGAACCAGACTGCACGCACTTGTTCTAACGTTTTTGATATTCCAAAGCACCGAACAGCCCTCTTCCGAGGTAGTTTCAGGTATGCGGCGTCAAAGTGCTGGAATGATATTCCTCCACCTGTGAGGAATTCGACCAGCATATATTGTTTCAAAAAGAGATACCGTTCATATTTACTAAGTTTGCAGGCTTCGACGTTGCTTGCTTGACAAGAGGGCAGTGGTCTTGTTTTTGGTTTATTTATTATTAATGTTAATAGTATTGTCAAATTATCGGAATCACAATGCATATGTTTGTTAAATATATTTGTTTAATAAGCAGTTTTAAGTACCTATATCAAATGTCTATTGTAATTGTGATATGCAATGCAATCAATATAATCCTATTTATTTATATTATGTATTCTCATCATTATGTAATCTCATTATTTTTATCATATATATTTCATTATTATCGTATAATTTCACTATGCATAAATTGAACTTTATATATACGTAGTAGTTCCGCGGACTGCACATACACTAGGTGTGGTTCTGGCAGAATACCAGCTCTGCAGTAGGTAGGTATACCTACTTACTGTAGTACATGCTGAGCCAGCGCCACGTTGACTCACACGATGCGGGCAGCATGCTCATGTACCTATTTTTGTTGATTTCTGTATAATTTCTCCTCTTGTATGTGTGCTATTTATGTTATTCTTCTGCCTTGTATCTTTTGAGTCAATAAAGATTTTATCTATCTATCTATCTATCTATACGTTTACGAAAGATTTGATTGTTTTTATTGTATAGGCCGGAAATTCACTAGAATGGTAGCCCACAGTTGATTACAATAATAATAATAGATAGTAATACTTTATGCATAGGTGTTGATGTCATCATCTCATCATCATCTCAGCCGAAAGACGTCCACTGCTGGACAAAGGGACAGAGGCCAAGGATCTCCACAATGATCGGTCCTGCGCTGCCCGCATCCAGCGGCTTCCCGCGACCCTCACCAGATCGTCGGTCCACCTCGTGGGGGGCCTGCCCACACTACGTCTTCCGGCGCGCGGTCGCCATTCGAGAACCTTTTTGCCCCAACGGCCGTCGGTTCTACGCGCAATGTGCCCAGCCCACTGCCACTTAAGTTTAGCGATTCTTCGGGCTATGTCGGTGACTCTGGTTCGCCTACGGATCTCATCATTTGTGATTCGATCACGCAAGGAAACTCCAAGCATAGCCCTCTCCATCGCTCTTTGGGTGACTTTAAGCCTTCTTATGAGGCCCATTGTAAGCGACCACGTCTCGGATCCATAAGTCATCACTGGCAACACACATTGGTCAAAGACTTTTGACTTGAGACACTGCGGTATTTGGGACGAAAAGATATTGCGCAGCTTCCCGAACGCTGCCCAGCCGAGTTGGATTCGACGATTGACCTCCTTCTCGAAGTTAGATCTACCCAATTGGACTGTTTGTCCCAGGTAGACGTAATGATCTACAACTTCGAGAGATGAGTCCCCAACTTTTATTGGAGTGGGTACTACATGGGCGTTCGACATGACTTTTGTCTTCTCCATGTTCATCTTAAGACCCACTTGTTGGGAGACTCTGTTAAGGTCATCGAGCATTGTGCCGAGGTCCTCCAAGGTCTCAGCCATGACTACGATATCATCGGCAAACCGAAGGTGAGAGATGTACTCGCCATTGATATTGATGCCATGTCCTTCCCAGATCAGAAGCTTAAAGACATCCTCCAATGCAGCGGTGAACAGTTTCGGAGAAATAACGTCTCCCTGTCTCACACCCCGCTGCAGTTGGATTGGTCTGGAATTCTGATCCTGGAGCCGGACAGACATGGTGGCGTTCTCATACAAACACTTGAGCACCTCAATATATCGGTAGTTGATGTTAGGTGTCGATAATGGGGCTAAATTGTAAGTCTACTATTTACGTCATTTTTATTTTTGTTTCCTTTCTTTGGTAGCTTAAATTAATAATAATAATATGTAGGGACATCTATGGGTGTCAGACAGCTGATATACATACATATATAAATAAATATACAACATCCAGACACAAGGCAAACACAAGTGCCCATCACACGAATGTTTTGCCCTGGGCGGGATTCGAACCTGCGACTGTGTGCTTCGAAGGCAGGCGTACTACCTACCAACTTATTAGGCTACGCTACGAGGCCGTCAGATACGTAAAGTGCCATAGGCAGAGATCCTACTATATTATTTTTATAAGAATAGCATAGAGGATATATTATTAGCTCATTCATGTTCTAAACGTAGTCGCAAACAACTTTAGTCACAAACAAAGCATCAAATAATTTTATCTATATTAATGCACTTTTTGCATATCGACGTTGAATTTATCTGATATATACTTGACAATTTCCACTTATTAAATAATAACTCCAGTCAGGAATATTTTTGCATTGTTTTTGATAAAATTGTGTAATAGATTTTATCATGACAACTTCTGTTTATAATACTCGTCCCAAAAATTTTGATGATTATTTATACCTATTTGATCGTGTTTTCAAATGAAATTATAATTAATGTGAACAGAAAATGTTTTATTAATTTCTTCCTGCCTATCGTTCATTTCATGACATTTTGCGTATTTGACATTCTGAGTTTCTGACAATCTGCGTTTTTGACTTTCTGCGTATTTGTCATTTTGCGTTTGTGACATTTAGCGTATATGACATTTCGCGTACAGTTTCACTAACCAGACAATCTGCGTGTCTGACATTTTGCATATCTGACATAAAGCGTGTAATCCGAAAATTTGGCAGTTTTAAAAATTCAAACAATTGTGTGCTTTGGATCACAAGCAATGAAGGACTTACCGGAACGCCCTGTGGTTCAGTCTGGCCAAACCTAGTCGATCTCCAACTCTCCAAGATGAGGAGGCCTGCGTATATCTTGCCCACCGTCAGTTTCCCTGTATTGAGAACGTCATTTCGAGGCACCAACAAATCTAACATCTTCTTTGCTTGAAGTGGCCATATATGCGTGATTGTTTCTCTCAGTTCCGAGTCTGCTTGGTCCATTTCTTCAGCTGTTAATTAAAATTAATTTTAGCTCTATATTTCTTTACTATTTTGAAACTTGTTGTCTTTACAATATATCTGCTTTACCTGTTCGCATCTTGATGTTCAGGTTTTCCCGAATTAAGGCAAATAGTGTTGTTGTAAAATTAACTTTCCCCTCGTCATCTAACGGCATGTTCATTCTAATTAGTTTCTTATACGCTAGTCTGTTTGGACATTTATTTCCAAACCCCAATGGCGGATCCATGTTTTTCAACATGTCATACATTTCTGTATAATGGATCTTGCCCCTGAAATAAGAACGATAGTAATAATATATAATGTTTTCTTTTGTGTTACCATACATTTTCATATTAGAATACCTTTTTTTGTCCTATTCATGGTATATTTATAAAATCTCTCAATAGTTGAAAATATCGACACTGATTATGTCAATATTTCTGTAAAAACAATTCCATAATGCTACTTACGTGGCGTTTGGGTCGTATTCTGCCCATATTCTAACAAATTCATCGAGATGATGAGCGCCGAGAATGGACGAGTCCCTCGTCAAATAGTCGAAGTTGTCCATAATAACGGCGACGAACAGATTCAACATCTAAGTTACAAGAAATATACGTTAGATACTTGCGAATAAATGAGAACCGAAAATGTATTGGTAAATGATACTTACAAGAAAGGAACAGAAGAATATGAAGGAGACGAAATAGGCGTATGCGAGGGTGCTGCCGCACATCTCGTTGCCACTTTTGCCTGATTTGGGGTCGCACCTGGCTGGTTTGAGGCACGCCAGCATAATGTTCGGCCAGGCTTCCCCCGTAGCGCATCTACGCATAAAAGTCACTCACAGAAACAAATAAAAAACAAATATGTTTGAAGCAAGCTGAAAAAGCTGAATGTTGAAGTTAGCTGAAGAAATTTAATGAATAAAAAAATATATTTGTGGTTACTGTATATGTAAACAGTAGATACATTTTTAGAGACCAACATTACAAATGGAATATTACTTTACAAAAGTCAGACAGATCATAAAGATACAAAATTAGACAGCAAGAGTAATTGTAATAATTTATCGTATATTATGTAGCGTGAATTTTGCAGCTGACCATGCGACATACATGCAATTCGACAAAAATTGTAACGAATCGATGAATTTTCAATTCGAAGTCCCATGGAATCTTTGGATGTACGTGTACAATCTATTTATGATATGCTTGTATTTAGCACTGTAACAGCTATATTTGCAGCTAATACTCGTATTAAAGTGCATTTCCAACATTACTAATTGAGAACTTCAAGTAGTATGTTAAAGTAATAATTTAATGCAACCCAGAACGAACTGGAAATATTCCTTACCTGAATAGCAGCATAAGTCCTTGAATGAAGCTTCGAAAATTGTTGTGTCTGTTTATTTCATTTTCTTCTGATAATTCTATATTGCCAAACACCTGTGTCCAAGCAGATATAACATAAGGTCAGCCTCAGGTGCATTATTGTAACGTGTTCCCTAAACATCCTATGCGCCACCCCGATGAAAATGTCACAAGACTAACTCTATCTAGATGACGTGTCTATGGCTAGCACTAGGGAAACAAAAACAGTGGTACATGAAGTACTTCTAAACAGGTACAGACATAGATGCAATGTTCAAGTTGAGGACAATCAATCCGAGGACAATGAAATCGTTATCATATCACTAAGGTTCAACTAGTACTACTTTATATCGTGACATACTATTTTACGTATATAATGATGACGTCCGCAAGTTCGATGATGATGATAATATACACAAGTGACACTGATAGCAGAAACACAGTTTAGTTGTCAACCTTTAAAATGATTAACAAGATGCAACACCCGACGAGATTCCAAGTGCCATGCTTGCTAAAGGTACGGACCCACAGACGAGGAAAACTTGGGCTGAGGGACGATGTCAGAGTTTATATGCAGGTTGTTACCCAGACTGCGCCCGCTTTCTAAGGGACAGGCTGCATATAAACTGGGATATCTCCTGCCTCTGTGGGTACGCGGCTTAAGTATTTCGAGTTTCGGCCCTAAACACGTGGTAACTACACGTGAGACAGGGATGCTACGCGGCTGGTACTCTCACCGGAATAGCAGCAAGAGTGATCCCACGAAAGATTGGAAGTTGTTATGCCGGTTGATAGCTTTGTCTGGATCGTATTGCAGGTTTCCGAAAACCTGCCATTAGAAATTTATCAGTGCCGTGGACAGAACTACGTACTCTTGCTCAATATCATCGCTACTCATCTTTTTATTTGAAAGGAATCAAGGTTTTTCAAGGACATTATGAGTAGGTATAGGCACTATGAACTTCTACGTTCAAAAGCTAACCAATGAGATGCGTTAGGTAATTTAACTACAAATAGATAATAGCTATTTAATCGGGCTGATCAAAATATGCTAGAGCTACATAATTTAAAATGTTATGATATCTACCTATTATAGGTATATTTCAATACTTGGATCATAAAATTTCTCAAAACTACAAAAAGGTATTGAAACACTAGTAGATTTATACACTAATTATGTTTTTAGTACTACCTATTCTAAATTGAAGTAAAATGTTGATACTGATAAACATTAGTCGTCGATACAACCCATACCAGACGATTACGCTTTATATTTAAAATCTAGCAAATGATAAAATATTTAAAGTAACTATGTAGAGTATGCGTTAGTATTCAATTTACCCCAAAATCGATTAGAAGATGAAATTAGGAAAACGAGAGAAATTTGTACAGACCTGCATCCCGATGATGGCGTAGATGAAGAAAAGCATCGCGATGAGAAGGCACACATAGGGTAAGGCTTTGAAACTCTGCACGAATGTCCAGAGCAGTATCCGAATAGTGTAGCCCTGTCGGAGCAGCTTGATCAGTCGCGCGGCTCGGAACAGGCGCAGGAAACCGACATTGAACGTGTTCTCCTGTAATACGGACAGAAATGCGTTAGAACGAGACGAATATATTTTTTGCGGTTGCTATAAACACAAACAGATATTCAACAGGTAATCTCCACGATTTTTATGAGCAGTGTAACTTGGTCGTAATATCGGTAAGCTCAATGTTTAATAGATAACCCGTTGAAGTAACTGTTTGAGAAGATTTAAAGTTTAAGGACACACAAACAATTTAAAAACTTTTCGGTAAATAATCTAAAACTTGAATCTAAAAAAAATATTAAGAAACTAAAATAAAATCTACAAAGACAATTATTGTAATAAAACATAGCAAAACTCATAGCATAATACTCGTAAATCCTATTTTAAAATAGTAAAGTTTTTAAAGCTTTGGTATTCAGCCGATGCATAATTTATTGAATATATAAAAAGTAATACGTAAGAACTATAATTCACAACAGTATACTGATAAATTAGGAACAAATACGAGACGGCACAAAACCTAAACACAAGAATTTTCTTGTCTACACATAATGTTCTGTCTAACGTTTATATTGGAAGGTTTTAAATATATTACAGATTAAATTTTATTTTCATTGTATAAAATTCTATAACAACCCAGTTTTTCCTAGAAACTGCCTTAAAGGTCTACGAAAAACATCCTAATTTGTTCTAAATTTAATTTGTCTAGCACTACGATATCAAATGGATCTGCGTTTATACATGACGTGTCTAAGAAATAGCCAATCTGTTACAAAAATCTAGGGTTCCTAGCAATCACAATACGTGTTTTATTTGTTTACCTGCTGACAGGATAATATGTCAGCACAGTTATCATCGCCGAGGACGGCCTGCAATGAGGACGTATCTTTTACCTTATTCTTTAAACAGTAGGTATTAAACGAAAGAAGAGCGTCGGTGACCATGTGACTGGGACCGTTGACTTCTATTCAGAAGTTCTCGGGTTCAAACCTCGGCACGTACCAATGTGTTTTCGTTTTTCAAATTCATATGTATTTTTATTCGTCGCCCTTAAGGTGTAGGAAAACATCCTGAAGAAACCTGTGAAGTAATTCAAATTTTGTCGACTAAGGCGGCCTATGATTTGTTAACGAACTAAATGAAATATCAGCAGCAAAAAAAGATGTTCAGTGAAACCAATATCATCATATCGAACATAATTAAGTAAATACCCAATGAGGTTATTATAAAAATACGTATTTACTGTAGGTATTACTCAGAGCACTAACCCATTGATATGAGTAGTTTTATTGAAAAATTTTAAGCCCCAGGAGGAGAAATAAATCAACGATCAGGGTTCGTGAGGTAGGTGAACCTCAAAACCCTGAAGATCAGCAGGCAAGATTGAAAAATGCATTAAATTAAACTGAGAATAAGGCAGAATTTCATGTTAAATCCGTAAAAGATCTCATTAAGCCTGAAAATAAGAAACTTAATTCATTCTTATTCATCTGTGAAGCAAAAATTGTTTTTACACCCTGTTTTATTTTTACAAAGTAATGTGACTGATTTCAAAATAGATTGGTTACACAAAGCATGTTAGACAAAGCATAGCATCTTAAAAAAACAAAAGATACTTACGCCAAACTCCATAATGAGGGCGTCAATTATACTTCCAATGACCGTTATGAAATCAAATGTATTCCACGGATCTTTGAAAAAATTCTGTAAGCAGAAAATATGATTAAGACAAATACATAATATATATTTTACTATTATATTTGATTCAAATAGACAATCTTTAAGTTATGGAAATTGCAGGAATTCATCACATACAAATGTACACTTTCCATTCGAAGGCTGTTCACAAAAGGATGTTTTAGTTCGGGAAGTGGGGATAAGGATATCTCTCTCGCTTTTCGATCTATAAAATCAAATTGCAATTTATTGTGATTACGAAATCTAACGTAGTAACATGTTCCATAACAAGCGGCATGTTGAAAACTTAAAACTTCTAAGTATATTTCTAGATTTAATAATAAATCAAATATATTCAGGTCAATATTGAATATTGTTTGCTATGCTAAATAATTTAATCAAAAATTGAGATGCAAAAATCGAAATTAAACAGTTGAGAAACGTATAAAATATGGTTATGTTAAAACTGGAATTTTATTTCGATATTTGCAACATAAAATCAAATCCCGTTGTGGGGGTAGTAAGTAGTTCATAAAACTGTTAATGGCTGCGTGTAGAGTACTAACTCATTGATATAACGATAAAAATGTTGTCTAATTATAAAAATGTGTCAAATTCTTACCGCACATCCGAAGGCAATCAGCTTCAGAACCGTCTCGAGAAGGAAGAAGAACGTAAAGACGAAGTTCATGAATGCTAGCGAGTCCATGAGCGTTGTTGGGGCCTCGTGAAACTACCACAAAATACCAATAGCTTTAACCTTTAGCTCAAAATATTACAATCTCTCAAAGTCAAACGCTTCTAAATGTACACGATTGAAAACAGTATTGATTTGATCACGTAAATTTGATGAATGATGAAATTCTAACTGACGGTCTATTATAATGCTTTGTCAATTGTTTTTGCTTACATGTTTTGCTCTATACATTATCAGCGTACGAAAGTTTAATAATAAATAATGAGTAAAGCAAGGAAAAATAAGATCTTCGTTCAGTATTACGCTACCAAACAACATCTATGTAAATGAATAAAAATACATTTCTACCAACATTGCGGTACGTATCTAGCATTTGACTTTGATGATCTAAAAAATATTTATACTACTGCTAATTTTTAACTTGAAAATCAACTTCAGTCGTATTTTTGTAACAGCGAGTGTGATAGTTTTTGTGTATGTGTGTGTATTGTATTTTTTGTCTTTTTTTTATCCAATTTTTCACATGTGTGAATGGAGTGTTCAGTAAATCGTGTGATTTCTGTGCGCGTGCATTCATGCAATATATACATGCACTAATACTAAAGAAATAAAATAATGTGTATCTTTCAGCGTTCTCCTTTGACCTGTTAAGAATATAACAAAATATTTCATACTTACCTTTCTCCTTGGAAACTCTGTTTGGACACTTACCTTAAGCAGAAAAAGTCTCCGCTGGCAGCAGTTCGAATCCACTTTAATTATGAATTAACACCATATAGCAACGCTGTGCTCGACATAAAGTGCTCATGCAGCAGGAAGGAAAGCCATGCACAACAATGTTTTGCAAATCAACTTAAGACTTAGTACTTCCATTTTTACCAGAGAGAAACTAGAATTGGGTACTGAGGAAGGAACGGTTATAACTCGGCTGGATAAATTCCCATACAGTCATGTAAATAGACAAAATTATTAAGTTAGTAACAGAAAGAGTACATTTGTACCTATTTTTCCTTTTTATGAACTCTTCAAAAGTGTCAGTCCAAACCGCGTGTTTGTGTACTTACTTTGACACCATAAGCGATGATTTTCAACACCGTTTCCACAGAAAACATTCCAGTAAACCCCATATTCGAATACTTGAGGATATCCGCGTAGAGGTCATTTTGATTATAGTACTGGCATTTCAAGACGACAGCCCGAGCGTATTGGTAAAACCCATGGCAATGAAAATACATATTTGTTACTTCATACATCGATTAGTGAATATAAGAAATATTAGTTTTGTGATGTAAATAAGCTGGAGTTGTTTAGAAACAATGTTGGTATTGTTAGAGTTTTTAGTCGTAAATAAACAGGGATGCCTGAATAACAACTTAGCATTATTATATCACAGGAAAAAATGAGGATTATGTTGACAAGGTAAGGAATAGTGCTTGAACATTACTATGAGAACAATAACAAAACATAACATAAAATAGACTGGGTCACAATGGAACATTAGCTACGAGTATTAGAGCAGTTTTTTTCGATAAATTACGGAATAAAATCAAACTTTATAGTACCAAAATAAGGATAAGTAGTATTTTTGTCAACTAATTCATATAAACCCCAATTAGAAAACTAAATATAATGATTTGGAATAGACTTATACTTTAGCAGGGTGATAGATAAAAATCCAATCAAAAATATAAAGCAGCTTGTAGCCACCAAGTTCCGCCTGGCAGTAGGCCATTCCACCAAGCATGCAATTGTTCACATTGAACACGATAAGAATTTCTTAATTAAGTACATGCAACACGAACAACATTAACTGGCCCATGCCACGTCCTAACTTTCAGAGATGATGTGCATTCCAAGCACGAACCCGGATGTAATTTGTGTATGTTGTGCCGCATAGTGCAGATAGGAGAGGTTTAACGTGCAGACACTGATAACATGTATTAAATGAATAGCAAGCTAGGACACGAAAGGATCACTTAACAGAACACAGGATTGAAACGATAAATAAAATATCAACGGACACACTTAATGGGAGAGGCTCAGTAGAATAAACGGAGCATTCCGATGCAGTGTGACTCGACGTCGCCGAACATAGTGTCGCGTTGTGTCTGTTGTGTGTGTATGTATGTGTGTGTGTATGATCGGTTTAAATCATCTTTATCTAGGCTGTACTCGTTTATGTCATCAATCTCTTCATCTTCTTAATTTTCACCCCGAAATACAACTTAAACAGGTATGTTTGAACATTTAGCTTCGTGGCACTAAAATTTAGGCTTTTGCAAGTTTTGGTCTATTGGATCTAAGTGCTTGACATATACAGGACGTTATTAACGGCACAGGTTTTAATATGATTTACCAAATGCCCAATCAGAGAGTTTTTTTTTACAATTTTTATGAATGTGCTCTCTGATGAGGCTTAGTGCAAACTGTGGGCATGTACTAAGTTTTCTTGGAGTGCCTTGTGAGAGGCTATTTATTTTTTATCTAAATTTCAGTGATCATTGTCTACCTTTCATATAAATAGTGCTTTCTCTGTTTTAAGTTTATGTTATGATCACTTGCCAGTGTTATGTTTTTGGATAATATACTTGTAACTTCAATTCGCTTTTTTAAGATAAACACTTAAAGAACCAGCACATGTAAAGCATTTTGAATACATACCTTCATCATAAGCAGCAGTGTGTTGAGGACAATGAGGGTCATAATGAAGTACTCGAAAGGCGTAGAGACGACTATTCTCCACACTTTGTACTTAAAACTCGCTCTTTTACTTGGCATATACCTCTCCAGAGGCCGCGCTTCTATCGTGAAGTCTATACATGATTTCTGAAAACACAATTCATAGATGAGTTTTTCGAGCTTATAATCGATTTAGCAATAAATTTCTAAGGTTTACAGGATAAGGATTCCTGGAGTTTAATTTAAAAACTTCTTTAAAAGCTTCTTTTTCAGAAATGCTATTAGGAAATATTGGGCATAGACGTTAACCAAATCAATTAAGTAAGTGGGGGCTTATATAAGTCTTAGTTTACTTAACACTAAATAATATTACTAGTATGTAACAAAAATGAAGCTAGAAAGTCTTCTCTTCCAATGATTTCGGCGAATGGGTATAAAAAGGTGTAACTCTATGATTTGTACCTATCGAGCCTGACTGACCATTAAATAAATATATCGCTTGGTCTCGCGCCCGCCCGCTTTGCAGTTGTTACTCGTTACCGCCTATTCATGTGCAAAAAATAGACTTGTGGTGGTCAGGCGGAAGTGGCCCCGATAGTACCTATA
Organism: Teleiodes luculella; assembly: GCA_948473455.1. NCBI lineage: Eukaryota > Metazoa > Arthropoda > Insecta > Lepidoptera > Gelechiidae > Teleiodes > Teleiodes luculella. The sequence continues at coordinate 4,321,406 of OX419585.1, forward strand.
CATTTTTGTTTGCGTACTTACCTGATTTTTATCAATTTCACCGTCTTGCAATTCAGCTTCACCCTGCTCTTGAAATGTGATAATAATCAGAGCTACGAATATGTTAACGAAGAAGAACGGAAACACCACAAAGTAAACTATATAAAATATGGACATTTCTATTCGAAAATTTTGTATAGGTCCCCTATCTTCGTACGTGGCAGCCATTGAATTTTGTAATACTCTGTAAACAAAGAAATGGTAAACATTAATGTTATATAATAAAGCTAATGCTCTAAATAAATTTTCGTAGTTATGGCGGAAATAGTTGGTTCGATAAACGTGTTAGGCAATAATCACTTAACCTTTATAGGTTCATTTTACCTTTGATTTACTACATCAGCTGAAGATTTTCCTAACGTTATGATATGAAAAAATATGCAAAAATATATAAATATGTTTTATTATTAAGCATTGTGTATCTAATTGTCAATTATATAATATTTGTATGCCTCAATACGAACCAGTTTTATTAACTTTTATTTTTATTTAATTTACTTTTATACAAAATAACTATGAAAAATAAATCCTTCCAGCTTACTACACATCTTACAAAATAATACTTTTTACTTTAACCTTAATACCTCTAGCTTTAATAATAATATGTAAATAAAGGCGATAGTTAATAATTATAAAAATAATATATAAAATTATTATGTATCTATTAAAGTGCAATGATAAATTTCAATAGTTGAAAAATTACTTTAAAGTGGATTTTTTTCTAAATGCATCCCTTTGTTATGTTATTTGTCTGATTCATAGATAAAGGGATAAGTTTCTTTTAAAAAAATACAAACTTATACGTGTATGAGTCTAGAATTTTCGAACAATTTAAAAATGGTACTTACTGTGGCCACCCCTCCCCCGTTTGCACGGCGAAGAGTGTCAGCATAGCCGTGGCGACGTTATCATAGTGGAAGGATTGCGTCGTCCACTTCCGCTTCTCCACCTTCGGCAGCAGACTATTCGGCTCGTAGACAAAGTACGACCCTCTGTGGACATCAAACATATGTTAGAAGCGACACAGGAGGTTGGTCACCCGTAATTATGTTTAGTGTACCCGTGAAGTTCGTTAAAATTTCTTATAATTTCTCATACATACATAGAGTAAGGAAGATTTTTTTTCGGGTAGTGTTAGATAGTGCGCTTTGGTATTTTAGTGTTGACTTTCGTTAACTACCACACCAGACAATGCCACACAATGTCCAGCCCACATAATGTCCCAACCGGGTAGTTCAACCCAGAATCAGGATGAATAGACTTTAGTCGACCATGGTGGCCCAGTGGAGGTTGGTCAACTTCACACACAACCTGTCAATTTATTCGAAAACACATTCGCACGTTCCGAGTCTTCAAACAGCACCTCTATAATGATCCCTAGTAAATAGGGATCAACAAAGTGATCCATAAATTTTTATGGGTTTCAAGAAAACGTGTAAAACGTTTATTTAAAGTTGTGTTTATAGACTACTAGCGACCCGCCCCGGCTCCGCACGGGAAAATGGTTATTGTGGGTTATCCTTCAGTATATTATGCATGTATTATACATATAAACCTTCCTCTTGAATCACTCTATCTATTAAAAAAACCGCTTCAAAATCCGTTGCGTAGTTTTAAAGATTTAAGCGTACAAAGGGACATAGGGACAGAGAAAGCGACTTTGTTTTATACTATGTAGTTGTACATTAGGGGAATTTTATGAGAAGAATATTTTTATAAAAGTACTTCTTCTCGGACAATTATCAAGCAATATTGCAACCAGACAACTGTCTTCTCATAAAACGTCCTTAAAATCATTATTTATAAATAATATAAAACTTATACTCACTGGCAGTCTTCAAATGTATTCTTACTGATATCGTTGCAAAAAAAAAATTTACCATTAAAAAGTTGAACCGCGATTACAGCGAATATGAATTGAAACAATATGTACACAATGAGAATGTTAATGACGTTTTTCAAAGAGTTCACAACACAGTCAAACACTGCTTTTAACTTTGGAACACGTTTTATAGTTTTCAATGGTCTGAGCACTCTTAACACTCTTAACGACTTTATTGTGGACAGGTTCTGTCCCGCCCCTTTGCTTACGCCTCTGTAACAAAACAAAATTAGTACGTAAAAAAACTTAGCAAATTTGTAAATCCAGTAATCAGCACTAATAAAGTTTACTCAAAGAAAGTGTACAAAACAACTAGGTAAGAGATTTTATCATCATCATCATCATCTCAGCCGAAAGACGTCCACTGCTGGACAAAGGCCTCCCCCGAGATTTTATCAGTTGAAAGTTAATTAGGTAAAACATGGATTTTGCCAAAAAAAAAGTCACAAAGATTATAAATGTACAAACGTTAACACTGCTTTATGACTCTACAAAAGAATTAAAAATAAACTTACACGATTATTATAACACTAATGACAAAAAATAACGTAGAATAAAATACAATAATGTTATAAAACAAATTAAAATGATGTTACCGATTGAAAAACCGATACTAACTGTGACACAGATGACAATATCAATATTAATGCTACAAAAGGACTAAAAAGTGACGTACCCGATTTCAAAACCGAAGCTAACTAGGGCACAGATGACGACGGCGGCATCCATGATGTTCCACAGGTCGCGCAAGTACGCGCCCGGGTGGAACAGGATGCCCAGGTCGACAATCTTCAGCAGCATCTCCACGGTAAACACGCCCGTGAACGCGTAATCGAAGTAGTTCAGGATTTTGTTCCTGGCACAATAGAAAACGATGATAAAGACACTATTATAGACATAGACTAGATAACTTATTTGTTGGGATAGAGCCCTTTGCCTCCCCGCAAGTTCGGTTAAGATTGATACGCCGAAACAAGCGTAGAAAGAAACAAAACAATGTAACACAAATCACCAAAAAAAAAAAAGAAGACTCAATGAACAAGAAGACATAAGGATTATAAAAAAGTATTTATACTTACTCGGAAGCTAAGAAGCAATCCGAGTAAGATCTTGTTGTGTGCGATGTGGCACAGGGAATGATCTCAGCTTATACTGCGACCACACCTTATTGTTGAAGTTGAATGTTTGAGAAAATAGGTTTTTTAATAGCTTCCATCAACTTCCTATGATTAGGGACTCTTAGTATTCCGTGTACATTAAATGATCTTTGAATTGTTCTATACAAATATGTCTGTGGGCGTAATACTTAACCTTCTTATATGTTACGTAGAAAATGAATACTTAATTAAATATTATTGTCAAAATTTACAATCACCTGTCATTTTCTTCGTTTACGGGGTCTTCAGCTGCTAAAGCTGCTGAACTCATACATATAACTAACATGATAAAAAAATCAAAATATCTTAAATTTACAACCCAGTGTGCGCCTCGCCTAATTCTGTAACAAAAAAAAAAACATTTCATTACATTATCTAATAACACAGAAATACTATGCAAATAGATACTTGGTTTATTATTTGATGATCAATTTAACATGATCTCGTACGTAAGATTGGTATGTGTCACTGTAATATGTACCTACAAACAAATTACAGATATATACGACATGAAGGTATAACTATTAATTTTGCAAAAATTAATGATTTCAATACTTTGAACTTAAATATATATATGTGCTGTGGCATTGGTTTTTGGGCACGAGCTTTTTGTCTTTCTGGCTTGTAGTTTAAAAGTGCTGGTCCAAATTATCATTTAGCTAATAATTTGTAAGCTTTTTAACGCAGTCTGTATAGGTAGGTAATAATAAGACAGTATAACCAATTTCACAATACCTATAGTATTTTAGAAATGATCTTGGTGTAATATCGATTTTGGAAGATGAACAAAGAAAGTGATGGCACAATAACTTACAGATTAGTGGGTGACAAAACAAACATGGACGAATATGGCAGCATTGGTTTTGGTCCGTCTGGTACATCCTCGTCTTCTTTGGCCTCGTCTTTCTTCTTGTTCTGCAATTTATAGAAAGTATTACTAACAGAAAACAAACTAGGTATAATGCGTCTGAAAAAGCATCTAAAGATGGAAAGGGTATGATGGTATCTTTTCACTAACAGGAAAACTAATGATTGTTAAAGTTTTCGTATGTAGGTTAACAAGCTCTATTTGTCTAAACCTTTAAATATTTAGTTCTAGTCACAGTTCTAGGGATAAAATTATAGTTTAACATAATATGAACGATCTAGAATGATAATTGTATAGACTTAACATAATCATAATTTAAATGATAGCAAATTGGTACTATAATGATTACTCTATAATCTAAGATGTTATACCTACAATCATGTGCAAATAGTAATACAACATAAACTAATTTAAGTGCATTATAATAATTACACAAATGCTGCTATACCTACATATATAGATCACAAATTGATAACTAAAAATAAAATAATTTATTTAGGAATAATAAGCCCAAATGATAAATGAGTAGGGGATGTGGTAAATTATCACGTAATTTTAAAAACCTAAGGTTTCCTAAAACTGAATCACATGAACTGAATCAATAACAACATAGCCATCTATTAGATGCGTCAATATGAAGACTCATAAAACACTTATAGTATAAAAACTGCTTCACATAAGCGACACCGACCCACGACGAGATTACTTAAAATATTGTTGATACAAAAACTTTAGATCTGAATGATTAGATACTGAAAATAGCAGCGCATAATATAATTATATTGTCTTACGTATATACGAAAAAAAGTATATAAAATAACGTGCAATCATGCAATGCTGAAGTAGGCAGGTGATGTTAAATAATGTGGTGATAAGGGTGAGTTTGTAGATCAACAATATTTCAAGTCGTCGACACCAATGCACATCGCACACCACAAGCCGAGTACAGACAGCGCCGGTGTTACCTTCCTACTCGCAGGTGATGAAGGACTTAAGTTTGGTGGCGTTCCGTCCACCGCGTGTAACGCACCCATCTCTTTCTCCAATTCCTAATTAGCCGAAACACAGGTTGTCGTATGAAAAACTTTCAAATTTAGAAATCAAACTATCAATCATAATCTTCCATACAACAACCGATTGAAAGGTAATCGTGTAAAAGTAGAAGCATGCTATGATTGTTATTGTGATTCTATCTATAAGTAGAAAGCATTTGAGGGATAACATTCTAGGGTGTAAAGTAACGAATGAAGCGAACAACTTACTTGAAGCTGCTTTTCTTTGTCTTCTTCAACTTGTTCCTCCTCTGCCGCTGTCAATTCCTGGAATGACGAAACGCGTGTACATGTAACACAGGAAGCGGCATTAAATTTACAAGTTCACATTGATAGTGCACACAATTTTCACTTCATTGGCATTAACGATACATTCTTTTCGTTCTATCCATTCCATAGACTGATTACATTTGCGGTGGCACAGTTGTTTAACATTAACATAACAGACATCATTTAGCGATGACAAAAAGAAAAAGTTTGAACAGCAAGTGAACTGAATGATTAGAAGACAATTTGTATAAGCATACAAATTGTCAGATAATTCTATTTAAAACTTTTTCTTTGTGTTACGAGAATATAAGAATTTAAATGGAGGATATTACCTGAGCGTTTGCCAAGTTGTCGACAGCGATAGCAAGGAACACGTTTAGCAGGGTGTAGTTCCCAAATAACACTAAGATGACGAAATACAGTGAGTAAACCATGCCCCGCTGGATACCACCCTGGGATTGGATACCATCGTACATAACTTCGTTCCAATCTTCACCAGTTAAGATCTGGAAAAAACAAAACGTTTGAGTCCCAAAGCATAAAAACTGTCTTATTACGGCGTAAGATGAAATTTTAAGTTACCTGGAAGACAGTAAGCAGCGCAATAGGGAATGTATTGAAGTTTGTAGGCGGTGTGCCTCCTTCGAAGTTGAATTGTCCCCCAAACAGCTGCATGCCCAGTAGAGCGAAGATAAGAATGAACAAGAAGAGAAGGAACAGCAGTGAGATGATAGATCTCATTGAGTTAAGGAGAGATATCACGAGATTTCTGAGTGATGACCAGTATTTTGTAACCTGAAAAAGAACAACATTAATTTAATAAATTAGCCAAATAATTAACCAATAGACGCATTATTCTTGATTTAAAACTTTAGGTACCTTGAATATCCTTAACAGTCTTAGAGCTCTGAGGACAGAAAGACCGAACGAGCCTCCCTTGACTTCCGACCAGACCACTTCGAATATGGACCCGGATATGACCACGCAGTCGAACCGGTTGAACGACGACTCGAAATAGATGCGCGGGCCCAGTGCGTACATCTTAATCCACATTTCCATCATGAACAACCCCAAGAACACAAATTCGGCGTAGTCTGAAAATAAGATAGATAATTTAGGTGAAATCATTTTTTGGGATGATATTAAAGATTTTTACTTTAAATTATGAACTTAAAAATAATTCTCTGCTTGCATTTTGTTGTTTTTTATGCAGGATGTAAGTGAATGCTTAGCAAATACTGAAAGAATATGTTCAGTCAATGCTTTTGAGCAAATTTCCTAAATAAACTTTTCCAGAAATCAAATCGAAATTCCCATACAATGTCGTCATTTTAGTCGGACAGTTTGTATGGAGAAGCTTTTCCTTATCTTTTTTTAAATTGGTAAATGTACTATGGCAACTTACATAAAAATGAAGTCAACCACGGCGGTTGTCTATAATGTTCAACAGCGACGCATATCGTGTTAAACAGCACCAAGACGATGACGAACCAATAGAACCACTGGGTCTTGACAGTATGCCGGATCCAGAATCGAAACCTCTTCTCGGCCCGCCAAAAATCCGCGCACTTGCCGGCTGACCTCGCTTTGCTCTTCAAGAAACCTGCCGATTTAAAATAACCTATAGACATTGTCTAATTGTCTCAGCATTACCATCTAATTTCTATAGGGTTCGCCAGTTCACCTAAACATTGCATCTAGCTTTACGCACGTTTCTAGCTCTATAAAAAACATTTCTTTATTCTGTAGAAATTTTTCAACCAAATGACTTGGTTGAATAAAATACAGATATTATTATTTTTTCTATTGTTGGACTTTTTCTAGGCATATAGATTCAGAGTCCTAATCTGATGTTCGTCTCGTAATTATATTTTTAATGAACTCTCTTAGGTCCACTGATTTATCACACACACACGTCACACACATTTCAAAGTTACGTTCCATGGTAACTTTACTCGACGCAGAGGTATTTTTATGATGCAGGTATTTTATTTTCTTAAGCGATTAACATTTGCTTCAGAACAGTAGGCAGGGTTACCTACTAGCAAGGGAAAGGTAAATATTAAAGTTGAGGACGGCTGCACGTTTGTAATATCGTGGTAAATCCAATTATCTTGGTGAATAGTAAGCAGGTACCTACTGCTTAAAATTTTATGTAGATAAGTAAATAATTTAAAGTTGGTCGAGAGAAATAAAAACGTACAGTCGTGGTCAATCGTAGGGAATGAACAAGGGGATGTCACTATAACTATTCCTAAGCTAAGACTAGTCTATTTGGTCTACATAGAAGTTGAAAAGTAATATTCTACCAGCGTCACGCTTGATCCCATACCTTGCTTTTTCTTTGGAACTGTAAACAACCAACACATAAATAGAGTACGAATACTTGATGGAAATGGATAACAATATTAAGAGAGCCAATACGACATTTAACATGCAACATTCATGATTTTTTTGGGAATTATCAAAATGAAAGAGATATGTTAATCAAACTTTACTGTTGATACAATAGATGAATTGTGCCTCCAAGTTCTTAGATTTAAGAATTATGACAAATGAACGAAATAAAAATATACACAAAGGAATAAAATGAAATTCCATGCTTCTAAAAAAACATGCAAAAACAAATAAATAGGTACTGAAGAATAAGAAATTGAAATTGTGATAGGGTACACGGTACAACAGACGATAGACAGGACACACAATAGCATGGTGTACAGGAATGTACTGACCGTCATCTCCACAGTCTTCGTCCTGTTCTTCTTCTTCTGTGTCTGTGCTTTTACTTTTACCAAGGTTTTTTAACTTCTTCTTGGCTGCTGCTCTTCTCCGAGCTAATAAAGGAATAGTTGTATTAGAATAGAATAGAATAGAACAGAATACACTTAATCACACAAAAAGAATGACAAATAATACAGTTCACAACAGCAAAGTTTACAAATAAGCGGCCTTATTGTAAAGGTATTAGTAAAGGCTACTTATTGTAAAGGTATTTTTACCAGGCGACCTAAGTTACTTATTTTAAAGTGTGTTGATTCTAATTAAGTAATTTAAATTATGCTCACTGCAGGTGCTTACCTTCCATTATGTGCATTTTTTCTTCTTCTGTCGTTCTTTCTTCTGCTAAAATTACTTCCTCTGAAAAATAAACGTATTATTATTAGAGTACGTACATTTTTTATTTTCAATTTTTGTAAGTACATTGTACTGTCAAACAAAGTTACATTTAGTGGTGGTCTTCTGTGGAGAAGAGCTTGCAAAAGAAACTCAGCACAGTTATGTTTTATTTTTTCAGAATGTTCTGCACTTGCCTACATTTGTTAAACTTACCTGCTTTACAAATCCACTCAACGTAACCATTGAGTTCTCTCTCCAACTGCTGCTGTCTTCTTAACTTAAGAAATTCTTGTCTATTTTCTACTTTCTCTCTTTCTTTAGCGAATTCACTGTAAACATAGCGATATACTTAGAATTCAATAAGCTCTAGAAACGTTAAACTATTTTCTAGCTCTATAACATTATTTTTTAAACAAAATACTAAAATAAAACAATAAAAATGAAGTGGTAGTAGTAATCCCAATTATCTAGCCTTTAGTACTGAAAGTCTTATAATCTATAACTGCACTCAATCTAGCACGTTTTAGCGTCTTTAAATACCGCTAGATTATATCGGACCTGCTTCAGTGATCCAATTGAGGTAAGCACTAAAGTCTTGATTGAACATCGTACGAGCTCTTTCCTTCTGAAACTGTTCTCTTCTCTCCACTCTCCCTCTTTCATTAGAAAACTCCCTGAATTTTACGCAACACAATTTAAATAAGGAATACCAAAAAAGAAGTAAGGAACAAAAGAATTAGAACTGTCAGAATGCTTCTCAAAAGTAATTGAAATTTAAAAAAGGAATAAGTACCTAGTAGAATATAATGTGGTGTGACTTACCCGCTAAGGACACCGAGAACTAAATTGAGCATAAAGAATGAACCCAATACAATGAGAGGAACAAAGTAAACCCAGTTGAACGCACTACCTAACGCGTCATTCGTCTGAAACAAAGGAAGGTATATCAATCATTTATCAAAGTATACATTAAGTATGTATTACATTACAGGAAATTCAATCGTTGGAATTATTTTTATTCATGATTCTATTAATGAGTTAATGTTAAATTCAATTCAATAATAAAAGATACTATGACCGTAAGCTGCACATATTTCATTTTCTGTCTTCATGCAACATAAACTTATATTTTTTTAAAGGTTATTATTTGTTTTTTCGGTTTCGCCATTTTTAAATGTCAAATAAGTAACAAAGATCAGCGCTATAAATACTCGTTTATTGTTGATCGATCATGGGTGACGTTCGTCTGTGGAGAAGAACGACCAGAAAGAACTCCACATCAAGTCACATCTTTTCGATTATCGTTACAAAATTTTTAAATAATACATCATGTAAGAACATAATATTATTCTGCAAAGTTGGAAGAGCTTTTGACCATATAGGTATATTTTCAGTGTTATGCTACGAGTAACTTTAATACATACGATATTTTTAATTTTACCTCTAAATTGTCAATCAGTTATATGAAAGAATTAGAGATTCTCTATTCGTTCCCAACTCCAGTGGTAATCATCATTTCAGCCAAAAGACGTTACTGCTGGAAAAGGCCTCCCTCAAAGATTTTTACAACGATAGGTCCTGCATTACCCGCATCCAGCGGCTTTTCGCGACCATCTCCAGATCGTTGGCCTATCTTGTGGGAGACTTGCCCATAGTAATCTAACCAAATATAAATACCTTGGTATGGAATTAGAGTGACATACTCAAAGCGCTTGAAATTGCTAGAAGATCTGACTTACCCAATAGAGGATGGCAGTCCAGCCCTCCATGGTGATGCACTGGAAGACGGTGAGCATAGCGAAGCCGATGTTGTCGAAGGAAGTGATCCCATAGTTTGGCCCTTCCCACTTCTCGAGGCACGTGCTCTTTTCGTACATACAGACATGCGCGCCGTACGGAGCCAGCGATTTGTTGTCCGCATTACACGGCGTCGGATTGTTTCCTTCCGTCGATATTTCATCTGTGGAAAAGTCGTAGGTTTTAATCTCTATCTCATAACCATTACATCTTTGGCATTCACGTCTTAGACAGACGATTCAAACAGTGAGTGCAGTAGGCACCTCCTTATTAATCATCTTACAACAAAGACCTTCGTCTTGCCATGTAATGCGCAATATGGAAGGCGATTGGATGGTCGGTCTGGGTATGTCCAGGTTTCAGCACCGTAAAAGAGCGTGCTCAAAACAAGTCTAATATTATACAATCATCTAGGACATTTTAGAACCATTGTTGTCTTAAATCAAAGCAGTTTTAGCATCTATAGATTCGTAAGTTAGTGAGTAGCGAACTTTGTATAACAGGATTATATGTGACCTCACCTTCCATGGCTAAATTCTAAAAAGAGACCTGAATCACATTTAGACTAAAGGTGTATCCTTTGAGGGTCCAGGGCAAAGATCACTGGCTATTAGGACAACCGACACAATTAGATATGGGACAAAGCCGGAGAAATAAAAGAAGATTGTTGCTTGATTATCGTATGGGTTTGGAAGTTAACGATTGATGATTTATGATTGTGTATTGGAATCTCAAGCACAGTATATGGCCACCAGACGTGAACCAAAACTTCCGCTTCAATAACAAAGTCCGCCGCAAAAAAAAACCGCTCCGCACCGCTTCAAAATACTATGTTGGTTTTCCAAGCAACTAATATAAGATACGAAATTGTAGCAACATCAAACTAACTGCCTTAATGAACTCGCGAATGATTTGTATTCGTAGTTCGTTTAATTAAAACAAATTTAAATTAGCGTCGAATCTGGAACCACAAGGAAGCGTGCACTCTTTATCGCCATATAAATTATCTCGTTGGAAACAAGTTCGTTTCCAACTAAAGGGAACTTTGGTAAAGCGGGAGTTGCGAGCGGAGTTGGGATCACTTAGTTGCACTCGCTATAAATATTACTGGCCCAGTTTTCTACTTGCATTTACTTGGGAACTTTAGTGTGCAAAGTGATGTCTCAGTTCTACCTTGGAGGAGTTAGATTTGCTGGGGTGAATTTTGATATTTGTGTACCTGTTATTTGTTATTATTATTTAATTTTCTATTCTATTTAATTTTGTTTTTTGGTTTTGGTGCTTAATGGTTTTTTCCTTATCGATTCGCATTTTTTAAGAGACGTATTAAAGGTGAGTCACTTAGCAAAACTAAAATCTAGCTCTATGACTGAGACAGACATTGCGTTTATTCAGAGCAAGTGTATAATTTTCAAGAAATTATTGTTTAATGCTACACGTCCGTCTTTGGGTCACGAATTCCAGTAGGTCCGAAAAAAATGGACGGACTGAAATTCACAATGATCTTGGGTGCCCGTTTTTTTGTTTCGTGGTACGGAACCCTAAAAATTAGAAAATAAGTTACATTAGAGTATAATATCGATGCAATATACTTACTTATATCTTCTAAACTATAACAAGTCTTATGAAGGGCCCCGGAATAGAACTCGAGACCAATAATAGCGAAGATGACGATAGCGAAAAGCACCAACAACCCAATCTGCAGCAGCGGCGCCATCGCCTTTATTATAGACTTCAGCACCACTTGCAAACCTAGAGCACACATCACGGACATTACAATAAGGAACATTAAACACTAGACAAAAGTAAAGGATATTAATTATTATCACAATAAAAGGTCATGACAGTATTGACGTATCTTTAATTCTAGTTCATCTATTGCCAAATTGTACAGTTATTTGAACTTCGTTTTAAATAAGATTAGAAAGAATGACAACTATGTAGTACAATAAGAAAATGTGCAATGGAAAATAAGTACAAAATTCTACGTCTGTCATCTGGTTTACTTAAGGTACAACCATTTTTTGATAAAACTTTGAACTAATTTTCAACGCATGTCTTTCAATTGTACTGCAAATCTGTCTAATGAAGTATCTGAAATGTAATACCTATAGTTTAGTTATTCTGTCATTACCTTTTGTGCGATTACGTAGTAGGTATTTACTTATTAAGTGTGCCATAGAAAGTGCTCTCATTTTAAAATTAACAGGATATGAACGGTCATAGTTAAGATGATCATGGGCAGAAATAAACAAGATAATATGCTTCTGGATGGGGCATTTCTTCTGACTCGATAGGTATTTGCTTTGTGAACATTTCTTACGGGAATCGTTATGTAAATAAATATATGGATAAATAGAAATCTAGGAATAAAACGATCACTATTAACAGGTATAAAACATGATTGATAAATGGAAAACATGAAAAAGTAGGACGAAACTGAAACGTGCAGAAGTACATGGAAAGCGCTGTTGCATAGTTTTTATATCAAAGAAACAATATTTTTATAGTAAATTTAAATAATGATAATCCTTACTAAATTTTAAGGTGCTCAAGATTTGTGCTCAACAATTTCAACACATAGTAGAGTACAGTATCCGACAGTAAACAATGCATGGCTGTAAATAAATAGTATACATCGGCTGTTAAAAAGAGATGTCGACATTTTCAGATCTATAGAGCATCATCTCTGTATCCTGTGTCCTCTGTGATGTTTTGACACTGGTGTGGCAAAGATGAAGCTTAACAGAATCGAAAATATCCTATTTCTTTTTTTAACATCCTGTGAGAATTTTCAACTGATCATACTATTTTCATTGTTTTATTTAATAACAATACATAAAGGATCATAATCGATTTTAGTCACAGCGATTTCTCCAGTTAAAATTCTGGTGCTCACTGAGCTGGAAATGCGGCTTACGGAGCGAATTCGATTCATCTATTTAAAAAAGTATGCAACAGCGTGTCACTACACACTACCGACTATGCTAGAATGTTCTAGAACTCACTAGGAACGCCCGATACTAATTTAAGGGGCCTCAACACCCTAATGGCACGCAAGGTCCGGAAGTCGACATCGGGCGCCACCGGCAGCTGCGTGATGATACTGCCAAACACACCCAAACGGTACTATTGGCTAGCTCTAGCGAAACGAACACTACTGAGGTATGTGCTTAGCGAAAATGCATTCTGTTCCTTTGACTCTATAAGATAGTTTTTCTAATGTTACATTACAGGACTGTTTTGTTTGCCTTTCACTGAAAGGGGTGATCGATGTCCTTTCTATCTTCCGTTTTTATGATTACAGATTAGGGTAACTAACAAAACGTTTACTATCGTAAGATACTGGTTTTTGAGGCCTTTTAAAATATGTCAAAAAAATCTAGTGGCATTATCGTTAAGCTCATACCTAAATATATATTCTAAACTTAAATAAATCGTCTAGCTTCGTTTCTACATCCAAGTGTGTCTAATTAGCTCAAATAATGTATCTAATCACACTTTTAATTTAACTGTTTAAATCTAAAATACATCACAATTAGTTTAGTCACACCTAGTGTAATATACGTTATCTATTTTCCTACATATTTAGCTTTTTATAATATTTTTCAAACCTAAACATTACAATAATTAGATATAGGTAACAAATATTTTACTCTATGCAACACGTATCCGAAATTTAAATGACATTAATAAACATTTTCATGTACCAAAATTATATAAAATCACACATAATAATTTCTAAAACTTTCCATAAACTTGAAAACTGTCGCTACATTTCCAAAAGAAACAATGAAAAAATACTAAGTATTTCGAAACTAGCGATTATCTAAATCGAAATTCGAAAACGTCTAGCGAGTCTATCGAGAACGTTCTATACAAAATAAGGTAGGTATTATGTGTTTTCGTCCAATTACTGTGAATTACTTGGTATCCGCGAGACGAGCTTCAAAGGCCGCAGCACTCTGAACGAGCGTAGCATCCGCAGATCTACGTCCACGTTGTATTCGGCGAATATCGTCATCGACCTAGTTTCCGTCATCGAATATTCAATAATGTACAGAATACACCCTTTTCTTGGTAAACAATTGATTCCTACCAAAAATTACCTCTTATAAACCAATCGTGCCTGATTCTTTATTCATAAATTTTGCAATAATTTTGCTTAAGATTTATGCTATGTTTATGGTAGAGATTCATTCCAGACGATAAATAAAGGCAATAAATATAGTTATAAACTTGTTAAACTGGTAAATACATTATTTACAAAAAATAACTATGCATTAGTAATTTATAGTGCCTTTATTTTATCGCCTAAAGCTCATTCTAACGGACAATACAACATTAATAAATAATTAAATGCACACTTACCCAGTTATTACAACGAAAAAATCCATTATGTTCCAAATATTTCTAAGATACGATCCTCTGTGTAAAACAAAACCTAGGGCTAAAATTTTCAACGAGGCTTCTACACAAAATATTGCTAAAAAGTACGTTTCTGTAGCTTCCTGTAACAAGGAGAAAAACAATAATGAGAGTAAATTGATACAAAGTTGTTATTTTGTAAATTAATTGGGGGAAATGGACTAGAATAACTGTAACTAGGTAAATAATATATTATTATAATAAAGTATAGCTTGTTTTGGTTAGTATGAATTTAGTATCTGTGTTGATTGCGATAGTTATAATAAATAATTAGACATGCGCAAAACAGTACATTTTAATGCCATGTCACATTACTGATTACTTTCGAGAAGGTGATATCACCCCGTACCATTACACATCACCCTAAACATTACCCGAAATGTTGAATGAAATTTATCTCTTAGTATGAAGAAATGCTCTGTAGTATTCCGTGCCGTACCGTAGCAGCACATAATATGTATAGTAATATTATTACTTTAATAAAACATTACCCATGCTCGACCGCATATTTACTCGAGTTAGATAGCACACATAAAAAAAGTAATTTAGTTTTTCTTTTTTACTAACTGACCGACTGAAGTTGTTTTTTCTTCATAATAGCTAATGTATGATGTGTTCTGTTGTACTGGTTATAATACTCGCGTAATGTGTGATATTACATCATCTTTTAGGGTGATATTACTTTTGTGATATCATACGCATTACCTACACATCTCACTGCTGAGGTAACCTTACTATGAATTTGTATGAAATCCACGCATACCTATAAACGGACGACGTGGTGTGTCGTGTGTTTGTCTTATGGGGCTCACGCAGATTTCATACAAATTCGTAGTAAGGTAACGCGACAAGTTGCGTCTTGTGTTTTTCGGCTAAATGTTTTCCTTGATAATAATAATAACAATGACGGTAATGTTGATGATAGTGATGATAACGATGATGATAATGCAAGGTCAGAATAACCAGACAGTGTGCTAAGATGGTATTGTCAGCGTTCGGCAAATGAAATTAATGACAACAATGATAATAACGATATTGATGGTAATGATAATTATATTAATAATAGTAATGATGATGATGACGAAGCAAGGCCCTTACCAGACTGTGTGCTAAGATGGTCTTGTCGGCGTTCGGCAAATGAAGTTAATGATGACAATGATAACTATAATGATTTTATATATATTGCTAGTAATGGTTATAATAGTAAAGATGATGATGATGCAAGGCCCTTGCCAGATCTGTGTTAAGAAGCGTTCGGCAAATGAAGTTATCGATGACAGTGATAATAACGATATTGATAATAATGGTAATAATAGTAATGATGATGATGATAATGATGATAATGATGATGAAGCAAGGCCCTTACCAGACTGTGTGCTAAGATGGTCTTGTCGCCGTTCGGCAGATGCTCCTCCAGCGCCAGCACCACACAGTTCGCGATGATGGTCAGCAGCACCGCGTACTCGAAGGGCGGCCACTCGATGATGAACTTTGTATACCTGAAAACATAGATTATTTTTGTTCATCATTTGTTGACCAAGCAAATTTTACGCGTTATCTAATGCGATTGAATGAAACGACCGTGAAAATATAAGAAAGTAGGTATTTGTATTGTTTATTGTTCTTAGTTTTCAAAACACATTTCTGATTATACACTACAACAGGTTGTCTAAGACTCAGTAAGACTCAGTGAATAGAATTATGACTCAGTGCAGAATCTAATTCAGAACGATTGTATTTTTTCGCAGATGTTTTAGGCAAATTTTTCTTCCGTTTACGCCAATTCTAGCTATTATCGTGAATCACGTATTAAATTATTTCAAACTGTCTCTAGGATGTGTTAATAATGAGCTATTATCTCCTTGATCGACATTTAATGCAATAAGCAGCTCGTGCTATGCTCATATAAGGCAGAAAATTAAGTTAGGATGGAATGGAGCGATTTAAATTAGCTATAATAATGAAAGTTATATAATAGAAACACGTGTCAAGCGTGTGAACTGTGATAATATTACCCTTTTTGTAAAGATCTGTTTTAATGAATAACATAACATGATATGACCTATATTAAATTTTAATGTCTAGCAAATACTCGTTTAGATCTTAAAAATATTATTATTATGTACAGTCAAAAGCGACGAAATAGATGAAAAAAGTGCAATAGGAAATCATAATATAGCACATTAATCAAAATAAAGTAGTACATGTAGCTCCTGCACTACTCTATCGAAGAAACTAAGTAGCGTTCCAAAGTTAGAAACTTCCTTATTTAAACAAGACATCGGCGATATTAATATCATGCCAGAAAGCAACTTGGTGCATTCGTTAATAACTCCTCTGACCCGTCCTATATACATAAATTGCATATTTTAACCATCCATTGCGGCTCAGTCGCGGAATTTCGACTCGAAGCGCTTCTGAGAGTGGTCTGCGCAGGAAATGTAGATGGAAGTGGAAATGAGAGGCATAAGTAATGGCTGTTTCAATTAGTAGCCGTTTATCTCAAGAGGTTCGCCGATTGGACGTTTTAATTCCTCGTAATGAATGCACAGATATCTTCGGATTATTTTGATCGGATCGTAATAAAAATCTTTGAAAAATAACGAAAAACGTAAATAAATATAGCTTTCGTTCTTGTAAGTAAAATACTTTTTGTTTTCTAACGTTACAAGTACTTACGTACAGTAGTAAATAAAATGTATAAAAATACAATTTCGTATGGGACAAATAAACATTAACAACACATGAAGCCCAGTACGCTATTTTCGAAGCAGCAAAGATTGCTTTTACTCAAAGTTCAAAAAAATTACTATTTCATTTTGGTGTTAACTAGCAGATCTTTTTTAAAAAGCGCTATTCGAGCACCTCTTTCGCCATCTTAACAGACTAAGAAGAGGTGAGCTGCTTTAAAATGCAGAGGGGCAAAATAAGGCGTTCGTTTAATATTTATAGAGGGAGCCATAGTTACTGTGAGTGAGTGAGCCGGGGCTAAGTGGATGCTGGGGGGTGAAGTGGAAAGTAATAGGGTTTTATTTGGTTATGGGAAATTGCTTTGTTAGAGAAATGTTGGAAGAGGAAAATTTAATTTATATCTTGCATTGTTAATTGAATGAGCGAAGTGTCTATTGCTTAATATGGAATCTTTACAGTAATTGGGCATAAAAAAAGAAAGTTTATTTAAGCAGCTTTTTTGATGATAATATCGGGTGGGTGCGCGCCGCCCATGGTATCAGCTGGTGTAGTAGTGGTGGGGTCACTCACCTCCGAATGGGGTTTTCGTCGGAGAGTATGAAGAGCGAGCTGGGCCCCGGAGTAGCGGGCTGGTGCGCGCCGCCCATGGTATCAGCTGGTGTAGTAGTGGTGGGGTCACTCACCTCCGAATGGGGTTTTCGTCGGAGAGTATGAAGAGCGAGCTGGGCCCCGGAGTAGCGGGCTGGTGCGCGCCGCCCATGGTATCAGCTGCTGTAGTAGTGGTGGGGTCACTCACCTCTGAATGGGGTTTTCGTCGGAGAGTATGAAGAGCGAGCTGGGCCCCGGAGTAGCGGGCTGGTGCGCGCCGCCCATGGTATCAGCTGCTGTAGTAGTGGTGGGGTCACTCACCTCCGAATGGGGTTTTCGTCGGAGAGTATGAAGAGCGAGCTGGGCCCCGGAGTAGCGGGCTGGTGCGCGCCGCCCATGGTATCAGCTGGTGTAGTAGTGGTGGGGTCACTCACCTCCGAATGGGGTTTTCGTCGGAGAGTATGAAGAGCGAGCTGGGCCCCGGAGTAGCGGGCTGGTGCGCGCCGCCCATGGTATCAGCTGGTGTAGTAGTGGTGGGGTCACTCACCTCCGAATGGGGTTTTCGTCGGAGAGTATGAAGAGCGAGCTGGGCCCCGGAGTAGCGGGCTGGTGCGCGCCGCCCATGGTATCAGCTGGCGCCGCGCGAGCCTGCGCGCCCGCCGCCTCCTGCGCTGCCGCCAACCTGGAATTGCGCAAGCGTCACTAATTAAACATAGCTATATACATATACAGGGTGTAAGTGAGGCCTTAGAAAATACAGATGGAATGAGTAGCTGGACACTTTGACCTTCACATCATCGCCTTTATTCCGTAGAGGTGTTAAGGTTCAGCTGCATTTGCTTCCTACTGTATCTTTTATCTTCCACATAATTCTCTGCTTCCACAACCGAAAAAAAAAACGACAAAAAATAAAAGCCGCAGCAACCCGATCCTCAGATTCATTAATACGGAACTAAACAAATTATGAAATAAATGTACCTAAGCAATTGCTAGCCCCCGCGGTGAGGTGGCGTGTCGCCGGGCGCGTAAACGAGCTATGTGCATGCCGCTACGACCCATCATCAATCCACATAATGCTGGCTGATGCTAAACGGTGGAAACTATTCAAACGGGTCTGCTATGTACAGTAGGCAGCACATGCGGCTGGGCATATTGACCTTGAGAGCGCCCGTATTCCGTAGCGGTAGAAGCGAGTTTCGTAGTGCGAGTGTCTAGCCGCATGTGCTGCTTACTGTACTTCCTTTGAATTAAGAAGAATCCTATCCTTTCTATTATCTTTGTGTATTGTATTGTTTTTTCTGTATGCTGTTTTCGCTGGATGCGGGCAGCGCAGGACCGATCATTGTGGAGATCCTTGGGGGAGGCCTTTGTCCAGCAGTGGACGTCTACAGGCTGAGATGATGATGGTGACTGTTTTTTCTAATGTGAAATAAAGTATAAGAATGAGAGCTTTTAATGAATCAACGGAGAACTACACCGGGGTTAACTGGTTAGTACTCATGAAACTAAACAACTTTCCCTAAGAAACATAGGTTTCAATTTCAAAAATAATTTTCAACTTTTCATATAAAATTCAGTCACGCGACTGGCCATTTTGTATAACAAGTTGAATAAAATTTTGAGATTTCAACCTATGCGCCTAAAGGAAAGTTGTTCAGTTTCATGAGTACAATACAATACAATACAAATATTCTTTATTGACACCAAGAAAAACAGACAAATTACACATACAAAGAAAACCTTGGGTTTCAACAGGCGGCCTTATTGCTAATGTAGCAATCTCTTCCAGGCAACCCATACAGAGTACTGTAATGGCCCATACAGAGTACTGTAATGACCCATACAGAGTACTGTAATGACCCATACAGAGTACTGTAATGACGCGGATAAACAACTAGTAAAATTTCACGGTATGACCAATGTTATGAAGACTTCCGGCATTGGTTTATGTATGAATGTGATTTCATGGTGTTAGTAAATAATTAAGGTTATTTAATTTAATTTATTTTACATTTATTGTTTATATTTTCCCATGTTATTTAATCAGATAACGTGTGTATACCTACCTAACTGAATAAATTATGGTGTCTAATGAACGGCCTAGGCGTCTAAATAGCTGGCTAAATTAACCAAATGACTGCGACATAGTAAAGTTAATGAAAAACGAAGAAACAGTAATCACTTTATACCTAAAGGTACGTGCACTGTGCAGGTGTACCAAATATTAAATGTAGGTAATCTTCAAAAATTCAATTAGCAGTCAAACAAAGTAGTACAATGCAGCAGCGTTGGTACAATCAGCGGCATCGATTAGATGAACTTGTACCGAGGTATACTTAGATTGAATTGTCATTCGGAATATAGGTCACTGCCTTTGCCCCTTGTGACACAACGTGTAGGGCTGTCTGCGACGCAAAAACAAATCCATTTAGGTCATGCACCAACTATGTAGTACTCTGCCAGTGAGAGCATAGATAAGAATATGTATACGGAATGAGAGAGAAAAAATGTTGAAAGAGGCTCAAAGGATTTAGGTATGAGCTGATAGCTTAGTTAGCGGTCGATGACTTTTCATACAACCTACACAAAGAAGGATAATAAAAAATGTACAGTATCCAGCACATGCGGCTGTACATGTTGACCTTGAGAGCAGCGCCCGTATTCCGTAACCGTACCTGCCAGTTTTGTTCAAACTAATATCGCATCGCCTCTTACTTACATTGTTTTTGTTAAGGCTTGTTCATTCATGATTTTAGCAAAGCGTCTGACTTTAAGAAAAAAACATATAATGATGAATTAATTAAACTGAATTTCTGTAAGCTTACTACTGTCGGACTATTAAAATCCTACTAATATTATAAACGCGAAATTTTGTAAGGATGTATGGATGTTTATTACTCTTTCACACTAAAACTATTGAATGGATTTTAATGAAACTTAGCTTATACATCAGAATAACATATAGGCTACCTCGGAAAAATACTTCATTCTCACGAGAAAAACTGTTAGCGAGAGCCGCAGGGCGGAAAGCTAGTATATTATAATAATACTAGCGACCCGCCCCGGCTCCGCACGGGAAAATGGTTATTGTGGGTTATCCTTAAGCATATTATGCATGTATTATACATATAAACCTTCCTCTTGAATCACTCTATCTATTAAAAAAAACCGCATCAAAATCCGTTGCGTAGTTTTTAAGATTTAAGCGTACAAAGGGAGGGACATAGGGACAGAAAAAGCGACTTTGTTTTATACTATGTAGTGATACCAAGAGTCATCGATGGCGTACCTAATATTAAGGCTGTAGTTTCAATTTCACATCGAGTGGGTATGTAAATAAATTATTACCTTTTCTGAACGAATAAGCACCTAATCATATATTTTCAATACACCTATATGAGGGCTGATCATAAACAAAAAACCGACCACAGCATATTAAAGCTCTCTATATAGCTATGGTAAACATAAACATATAAACATACGTCGAAAGATACATCGAAAAGTCTGTAAAAATAACTCATGTAGACAAATTTACTGAGAATTAAGTTTCTCGAAACGTCTAGTTAGTTAATAATGCTGGCATCGTACTAAAATCGAATCCTAACTTCAAGGAGTTAAAATAACACTGATCTGTTTACCAGACAAAGCACGTCTTAATTCTCAGAACCCACTCTCGTGTGGTTAAGAAGAATTAGATTTTCATAAGAATTAGAAATTGAAAAAAGCACATAACGTATAGAATAGAATATTAATGTTTTTGGATTTAGATTTCTCAAACATGTTATTTGTCTTGGGGCTTCATCTAAAAATGGTAAGTACCCAATCAAGCAAGATGACTAAATTAAGCCATTAATAATTTACTGCGTTCCCTATACCATCTATTAGGAGAGGCCTTCATAGAAAAGCATACGACAGCAAACGACCGATTTACGCTTTTTAAAAAGCTACTAAAGATAATTGTGACGTTCAATATGCAAAGGTACCTCATGGTCGGTATTGAGTTATGCATATCCCTGTAATCAGAAACTAATAAGCTATTCAAATCCAAAAAGATTATCTTTATACAAAAATCCGCCATAAGGTACCTTTGCACGCGGAACGTCACAATTAGATAAAATAATGGTACTACATTTACTTCGCTACCTAAATTCAGCCAACAAAACTAGGGCAAACTTTACTTGCAGGTGGCAGCCCTACAGTGCGAGGGGAGCCGACGAAACGGGTGCATTAAATTAATTAAACGTGGAGTCGACTTCAATACGTAACATTATATACTGCGTGCGAACTTCGCTCATGCTTACATTGCCAATTTACTTAGCATTAGATTAAAATTTAACTATTTACACCTGGTTAAAAAAAATATAATATATATTTGAGATAGGTATCTGTGCATTGGCAAATATAAATATTCCTTATAAGAAAATGGCTTTTTTTTATTGACGTGCTTGAGTCGAAAAAGTACGACGACGAATCGAGATTCACCGGACTTGGAGCAAATAACGTAAGTACGAATAAATTGGTACAAATACAAATTAATTAATCGACACTAAAGAAAATATTAAGGAAAAATATACATATAATATAAATAAGTTACCCTTTTCCGTGTGTCCATCTTTAACCCTGCTAACTTTTATTGCAAAAAATTTAGTAGTTTTGCAAATAACAGTATTGTCGCATTTAAATGAGGGGAATGTTAATTGGCTTGTCAAATGAATTACTTTTTATATATTTTAAAAATCATGTGGAATATCCTTAAATTTTATAAGTACTACCTCGCGGTTATCACCTCTCTGAGTCACATAACACTATTACTGCAAAGTTACTTCTAATAATATGCTCTGAGTAGGTACGAATAGGTACTGCAAGCAATGGGAATATCAACATCACAGACTACTAAATGTCAACGTCTATTTATCTATACTAATATTGTTTGTTTGTTTGCATTGAAAAGGCTCCGAAACTAATTAAATTATTCTAATGAAACTTGGTATAAGGATAGAATAAACGTTGGGGAGTAACATAGGCTACGTTTTACAAGGGAAAATTTCTCATTCACACGGGAAAAATGTTAAAGCAGGTGGGAGCCGCGAGGTGAAAAGCTAGTATTCTATATAATCTAATTTTAAGTC
Organism: Teleiodes luculella; assembly: GCA_948473455.1. Classification (NCBI taxonomy): domain Eukaryota; kingdom Metazoa; phylum Arthropoda; class Insecta; order Lepidoptera; family Gelechiidae; genus Teleiodes; species Teleiodes luculella. Next base: position 4,344,424 of record OX419585.1, read on the forward strand.
TAAGAACATGCAAATTACTTATAACATCCTTGGTCTAATGTGATGTTGATATATATTTTTTGTTTTGACATTAATTGAATATTGCCATGGTCCAAGAAAACAAGGTCTTACAATTAGACCACGTGACTGACGCAAGCCTACGTCATTTTGCGCTGTTCATCCTTGTCTATTACACGCATTCGATAAGGATGAATAGGCAAAATGACGTATTCCCGTGTCAGTCACGTGGTCTAATCGTAAGACCTTGTTTTCTTGGACCATGGAATATTGCCAGCCAGCCATAGACAAGAAAAGGTAAGGGAGCTCCAAGGATGTTAAAAGTAGGTACTAGGAAGCGTCTTATAGATTGTTTTTATCTGTCAAATTTACAGCTAAATATTCAAGTTTAAATGTTTTGTGCATTTCGTTTTCCACTGTGATAGATAAGCATCTACCTGACATTGGGTGAATTGCAAAACAGCAGAATGCCATATCATTAAAAAAAAGAAGAAGTTGTGATGATAAGTGCTCTAAACCTATTGTAAACAAACTCTTTATAAACCACATTATAGTCTGTGGTGCAGTAATTTTGTTATTGCGATGAGTGGATGTTGTTGCCAGACTCAGATGCGGTTATGCTCCTCAATTGGTGTGAATAACTAAATTGGTCTGCAATCTGCATAGTGTAGTCCGAAGTCCGACACACAACTAAATAAGGCGATTGACTATGCTATAGGTAAAAGTGCCCTAATACTCGTACTTACGTATTGCGTTAAATTATTCTATATGGATATGAAGTTATTATTTTTTTACTATCTATCTGCTCCGGCTGTCTGCATACGTTAATATTTTTTCCCGTGAAAATGAGATATTTCTATCGACCATTATTTATTTCTATTGACGGCCCCATAGCTTAGTTGGTAGTATGTGTGCGTTCGAAGCACAGGGTCGCGAGTTCGAATCCCGCCCAGGGCAAACATTCGTGTGACAAGCACTTATGTTTGCCTTGTGTCTAGATATTGTATATTTACATTATGTATGTATATATCAGCTGTCTGGCACTCATCTCATAGTACAGGCATACGATTTCAATGACAATAAATAAGTAAGTATGAATAAAAAGTCAACTTTCAGTTAACCTAATCCCACAGAAAAGTTGTTTATATAATAATTGTCTGAATAAAGTATTTTCTTTCAGTAAATACAACTCATTTAGTAGATTACTCGTATGGGTAATTTAGTTAGTAATATTTGGGTCATTAAATCACGAATGCTACACCAAATATAAAAAAACAAATGCCTATAAAAACGTAATCCTATAATTTCAAACAATCCTTAAAAAACGCCCGAAAGCTCCAGAGCCAGAACAATAAGGGCATAGGGCTAGAGGGGGTGGGAGGGGAAGGGGAGGGAATTCACCTTCCCTCCCCCCGGCGCGTATACCCCTCTGGCGCCCCGTCGAGTGATCGGCCGTGCCGAAGGACGTCGCATCTTGCCCTTCGTCGCCTCATTAGGCCTACCAGCTTACCACTCGAGTTATAGGCCGAATATGAAGACAGGGGTTGGAAAATGCCGTGTTCTTTCTACCGTAATTGGGTCATGTTTTTAGAATATGAGTACTATAAATATGTACTTGTGATGATATAATCAGGTTGGTAAGGGTTCCGTTGTCAGGTCACAGATTAAAAGTATATGTATAAATGACTAAATACAAATAGTGCTTATTATGAAACGTACTAGTTTATTTCTAAGAAATAAAATCAATTGTTATAATAATTATATAATTACTTTATTTGAATCACGAACTAATTTAGATGACTACATTATATTTGAAGAAAAATAAAGTATATTTTTAATTTTATAGATTAAAAAAAATATATACTCGTCCAAGGCGTACAAACCTTCTCAAAATGACATAAAAATACTAACAATAAAAAATGTACCTAAACTTGTTAACTTAGTAAAAATTCACTCAACAACTGGGTTTCTTTGTTGGTGAAGTTGCTGGCTGTCTACTTATTGGGTCATGTGCCCTTACAAAAATTAGGGTTAGTCCATTTCAACTTTAAACTGGTTCCCGACTTTATAAAGGAAAGAAAGAAGGAACACATTTAATTTTATTTTGAACATTATCTTACATGCATACGATACAATATAAACCCCGCCCTGAAGTTGACTCTCTGACCCAATATAACATGTCTACAGGCCAAACAAGGAAGTAGATTTTTTTTATGGCCCCATAAATGGTCTACACTCAGCATTAGCTGCACATAAAGATGACTACATACAGCGCTGGTCTTTCGTGCTGGAGCCAGTAAATACACTAAATACTTTATGGTAGGAAATCCCATTCATTTTATTCTGTTGTTTCTTTTGTTAAATAAGTGAAAAGAAACATATTAAGCCATTTTTACTACTATGTAAAACTATTTATGTACCCAACCCAACTATAGACCTTTAATAGTATTACAAATATAGATATTTTAAATGGTTAGTATCTAAAGATCGACTTTGGAATACGACTATGTAGCCGATATATTTATATCTTATATATTTATTTATAAAAGTAACTTACACTGGTCTCAAGTCCATCATAAACAAACATGGGATATGATTGTTTACTTCTCACTTTAAAAAATCTAAATAACACCACTACACCAAACACGCACAATGGTCATGATCATGAATATACGAATAGTCTATGGTCTGACACTTTTCTATAAGGCATGCGCCTGCGTTGTTATGTCCATGATTTAACAATCGTACTGCGCGAGGTATTTTCCTAAGTGCGTGGAAGAAACCTACAGATGGCTACAGCTTACGTCATAAAAATTTGACTTTGGCAATCTGGTTATCTTGCATGCACGTGCAGTAATTTGTATGTATTTCTCCTTGTCTATCGCTGGTGTTCCATGAGAATACCTTATATTGTTACCCTGTGGTTCTAATATTAAATGACAAAAAAACAGTTCTACCCTCAAAAATGTTATTATTATTATATTATTATTTATATTTTACCTCATAAGTATTAAAATGGCATTCAGCTCCGCGGCTCCACTCTTGCTCCACTCGCATTAATCATTTTCCTGTGAGAATGATGTTTTTTCCCGCAGTAAAAAGTAGCTTATAATACTTTCGAGGCACTGAACTATCATCTCTGTGACGTAAACAAGAGATGCACAAATAATACTCTCCCATTCATAATATTACTATGGATGAAATGAAACGTTTGTTTTGTGTTATGTGCATAATTATACAGATTAGCTATTGTCGTTAATCAATCACTTGCGCTATACAGTCAAGATTTATATACGTGTACCACATTTCAACTCAAACTGGAGGAAACTGGCTGTGACAGGTGGACGGACGGACAGACACACGAGCTATTCTATCAGGGTTCTGTTTTTGCTTTAAGAGGTACGTACGAAACCTCAAAAACATTCCAGAATATTGGGCCATCTCCTGGAGTCATAACTAGAACTCAATAAACTTTGTTTATAATAGTAATGAGCTTTCGATGTTTATGTTACAAGTTTGTGGCATCAAAAATTCATTTCCATTTCTTTTGACGAGGTTGTTAACAAACCCCTTCTAACTTTAACACCTTGACTTAATTAGGATTCTGTAATTAATTTTAATAATCCCCGGACTACTGGTGGTTCTGCAATAATCTCGCTAATCAGTTGTTCCTTATTGAGGTATACTTCATTAATTCTTTTGTTAAGTTGGTACAAGTGTACAAGTACAAGTGATGGTGTTTTCTTATAAATAACTAAGTATAGAAAAGAATGACTATGCACTAGAATTAGGCTATTAAAAAGATACGCTAGTACTATTGTATTTCTGTGTAAGATGAGAGACGAGATAGGTAAAAATATAAAAAATACATGACATATTATGGTACAGTCACCACCAGCACATGCGGCTGGACATGTTGACCTTGATAGCACCGTAATACGTAGCGGTAGGGGTGAATTTCGTAGTGCGAATGACTAACCGGATATGCTGGCTTCTGAACAATACCGACCCCTTTTCACGAAGTTATAAATGAATAAAAACAAAAAATAATATACTAACTAAACTGGAGAAAGTCACACAAAGTGATATTTTGTTCATGTGTTGCTCCACCGGGATTCGAACCCGCAACCTCCATAATAGTAGGCGACATTTTGAGCAGTCAGCTATAAAGACTGTAAATTCAATTTTTGGAGAAATTATAATGTGTAAATTGACACAAATAAAGTACCTATGCGTTAGCAACGTAAAAAAAAACGTGCAAAAATAGGTAAGTATGTAGCCTGTAGAAAACTTAATACAGTGTAATAAATTCAGTGTCTCGAAAGCAGAACAATCAATCTTGGGTTAAATTGGTGCCGGGTTCATTGAACCGAATTACATGGTTGTATCGTTCGGTGAACTGTGTTGTACCTCCGCTTACAATGTGTTTGGTTAAGAAATTATCATGAAGCTTCTGCGCGTGCCCTGTAATTATCTACCTATGTATAAGGTTCTTAAAATGATATACATTATAAATATTAGCTTTCCACCCCGCGAATCCGCCCGTGCTAATAGTTTTTCCCGTGGGGATGAGGATTTTTCCCGCTGTAAAAGGTGGCCTTTGTGTTATTCTGATGTATAAACTAAATTATTGTAAAGTTTCCTTAAAATCGATTCAGTGGTTTTTGCGTGAAAGAGTAATAAGCATCTATACATTCATCCATCTATCCATCCCCACTTACTTTCGCGTTTTTAATATGAGTAGGATTATATTTACTTATATTTCTCTTTTTTTCACATATTTTATTTCTCACTAGTTTTGTAAACCGATGTATAACCGATTTTTATCTGAAGCTTTCTGTAATTTGGATACTACGTCGCATAATAGAAACTCTCCTCGACGTCGAAAAGTGATTTGTAAAATCTTACTTCGAATAAACACATTTGAACTTTGAACTTTGAGCTATTTACTATTTAGATATGGATTGGATGGGATGATAACTATTTACAATCAAAAGTACAATAATGACAAATTCGAACTAGCAGACATGTTGTGTCGTCTATCCATATGTGATTGTCTTTTGTTTGTCTATGTGTATATAATTAAATAAACAAACTGAATGTGTTATTTTTGAACGTTTCCTATCAGATCTAATTTCACGATTGTAGCTCTTATTTTACATAAGTTTATATACCATTCTATTCTATTCAGTACATAAAAGTAACTCTTTTCGCTTTGATGTCGTAGAAAGATTAACAAATTACACATCTATTGTACTAATAGGCATTCACTCGTTTTAAAGATGAACACACTTAATCTTTGGATTTGAAAAGACTTCGTATCGTAGAATAGAATTAATCTTCAGTAGTTTCGTTGCATTTAAAGTTAAAACGTATAGTTTTTATCTTTTTTTTCTACATGATTAAAGCTCATAAATGCACACTATAACCTTATGTGGGAGGTGTAAGATACTAGTAGGTGTTAAGTAATTTACCATTCATAGAAGGGAATTTAAATTTAATTCATAGAATGTTTCATTAACAAAGGTTGATATTTAGTAATACCCGTGCCGTGGGTTGGCGCGTGGGAAAACGTGTTCATTGAAAATATGAGTTATATTAATAAGTATTTGCAAAGATCTAGTTCTTTATGTAGAAACGTGAAAAAGAAACAAAGTGTTATTTTTTTTGTTAATTTTGCTATTATTGCTAAAATAGGAACTCGATATTTCTTATAGGTCGGGTATGTTGATCGTAGGAAAAATAAGTCTACAAGATAAATAAAGATTTTGTAACCTACAAAGCCTACAATTTCTTTTATTTTGGACAGATAATGCCCTCTTTTTTTTTGCTTGCTTGCGTTGAAAAAGTACGACGAATCAAGCTTCACTTCATCAGACTTGGATTATACCCTCTATGTAAAAGTATATTAAATAGCAAATAAATTTAAAACTTATGGTTATTATTAAATATAAAAGTCACGACATTATTAATACAAAGAAAACGCCCACAATCATGAAGGAAAAAAAAAATCCACGCCCATAAGGGCGCGTAAAATTTTTTCTTCCTTCATGCCCACAATAGTTTCCATAAAACATCCACCGCAAAAATGAGTATCAGTTAGCGACGTTGACAAATTGCGGGAATCAGCACCATAGGGTTTTCCTATTAACATAACGGCCGGGTTGGCCTCGAGGCCTACTTCAGGCAAAAAATATGCCCTGGGCGGGATCCAAGAAGCCTGGGTCTCGGGAACAGGAGACCAGACGGCGCCGCGACGCGCCGGCGCCGGGAAAACGGCTCTCCTACTGCGCCCATTCGATCATAGGCGCAGATCCGGCGGCGAGATAACTTCCGTACTTCAAGTAAAATAAATAAATATAATATTTATTATTATAAGAGAAACCAACAGCTTACAATTACTATTATAGCATTTCTACTAGATATAGTACCACTGTGTTGGTTGGCTGGAAGAGATCTCTTACAGAGATAAGCTCGCCTTTGTAAACTAGTAATATAAGAATCACCCTTTTTTGTGAAATTGTGCAATAAAGAATATAATAGTAATACAGTCAATGAAAAGTTTTTACTTATCAACAGTTTTAAATAGTGTGATACCTATGAGAAAATACAACTAAATACCATATTCACCTAACGGATGGACCACAGTGCAAACAACATGAACTAACTAACCGAACAAACTGCTTACCGAAAAGAAGCTTGGATGATATGTTTTTTTAGTGATTATAACACTTGCTACCAGTAAACTAACAAGCTATTCTTAAAGCGTCTTTAAATTGTTTAATAATTTGTTTTAGAAATAAACTGTTTTCTTTTCCTTGTCAGCTCACATGATAAGCAAGCAGTTCAGTTCAAGAAGTTCTTTCAAATCCAATTTAGCTATAAATATAGTTTTTTAATTATTTTATTTCATATGTAAGTATTATAAAAAGACTAACTTTATGGTTTTATGAAAAGAGAAAACCTAATTCATAGTTTCTTAAAACCCGCCGTCTGGCAAAATTAAATATATTCAGATAATACATTAAAAAATGTATGGCGTATAAGACCCGTATAAAATACGGCATAATAATGTACAAAGCGAGATTGTAAAATTTCATAAAAACACCGATTTCACGCAAAAACCAATGAATAAATATATCATGTGGCGGGATCTTAGACTATGTGCGAGTGGTTTGGATACATTTGGCTAGGAGCCCCTTGAACTGGTGTCTTGGTAGGCTGGAAGTAGGTGACCTTCGACTTACATCCGAGATTAACCTAGATAGCCTATGTTACCACTACTGGAACTACGTAAGGGGTTCGCTTAGTCCTTTCTTTGTACAAGACATTTAAAGTCTAATGACATTTAAAGTTGAAGATCTTCGTTTATAAATTGCAAAATATGTAAGAGCCATTTAAAGTCTAATGACATTTAAAGTTGAAGATCTTCGTTTATAAATTGCAAAATATGTAAGAGCCTGAGAACATTTTAAAAACGTATAAAAACTTAAAACTTTGTAGAATACATAGATATAATGGAAATCCCTTGGAAAACCGTACAAAACGTGGTAAAATAGGTACTTGATTTTAGCTTAATATGAACTCAATACATATGTTGATTTCATTCACCATATTTACTTTTTGAAACATAAGTTTGAGAATCATAAGAGTAAATGTCGTTGTTGATTAACCTGATTTACATATTTGTACAAGTGTTTACTTAAAATTGGTTTATCTACAAATATCCTAAACGTCAGTTTTGTTAGTTCAAAGTGAAATGTCCTTCATATCGTAATGAAGAGAAGGACCAGACAGCGCGTCGGGACCTCCAGACAAGACGACGACGCAATGTTACAAAATGGCCACTATTGTGTAACACTATGTAACATTTTAGACTATGTTATGTAGTCAAATCGCGAATCAGTTATTCGTTGACTAAACGGTTGCTTGCTTGTTGTTTTGTTGGAAGAACATATTTTGTCATTATTAAACAACTTAATTTTTCACATTAAATACAATAAACGAACATAATGTAATATTTAAATATAAAGAAATAATATGTAGTTATTTCTTATCCGTATTTCTTATTTTTATTTTATTACTATAACTATAAGGCCACGTACAAAGATTCAGTTTTCGTTTTGAAAAGCTTGTCAATGAATCGACCTGGTAATTTACATAAGTATTTATACTTATACATAATTTTTAAAATTTTATTTTTTATTTTATTTTATTTTATTTTATTGAGGTACTCAGACAGATCATAATCATTAATACACATAACAAATATTTCGTTCTATCAGATCTAGATTACAATCCAAAATAGAGTACACAGCTACACAAAATTTCTACATAAATAGTAGGTAGGTAACTAAAGCTAACAGAAGTGATGCAGGTAGAAAAGCCAAACCAATCCATCCTTAAAACTATGTGGTTAGTAATTTAGGTTAGTATAGGTACTATAGTATGATAATTATGTAGTTAACAATAGAAAATTTTATTTATAATTTTAAAGATGCTCGCAGGCATCTTTTGAATTTAAAAGCGTTGGAGTTAAAAATATCCAGAGGAGCATTGCAATGCTTGATTTCGTCATAGTCACGACACATCCTAACTACGGGATTGTAGTATGAAGTGTTGTTTCTGTAGACATCTAACTGGAACAAACGGGGTATTCTAGTACGTATGGCACAATTAAAATTAATCAAACCAAGCAACTCAGCGCAGTCTATCGTCGAATGTATAATCTTATGAAGGTATATTAAATCATAATATTGTCTCCTTTTGCATAGTTCCTGGACTTTGAAATGTTTTAATCTGTCATCATATGATGGAAGACGTCTAACCAAGCCAAATCTATAACACAAAGACCGTAAGAAACATTTTTGGACCCTTTCTATAGTTAAACTGTGTATCATGTAGAAAGGAGACCATATTACTGAGGCATATTCGAGATTTGGTCGAACCAGAGAGTAAAAGAGGTGTAAGATGCAGTGAGGATTCTTCAAACCCTTTGTAACTCGAAGGATAAAACCAGTAGTTTGAGAACTTTTTAGCGATATCTTATTAAAATGCGACCTAAAAGATAATTTAGAATCAAAAAGCACGCCTAAATCTCTAATTTCATCCAGTCTAGAGAGTAATTGACCTCCTATAGTATAATTATAATCTATAGCAAAGCGTTTAGTTGTAAATGTTATAATGTGGCACTTTCCGATGTTAAGGTGCATTTTGTTTAAGTTACACCATTCATTAACATTATTGATATCACGTTGCAATGCATCGCAGTCGTCCAATCCATTAATAACACGATAAATTTTCATATCGTCAGCGTACATCAAACATTGGCTAGTTATTATGTCAACCAAATCATTTATAAAAATGATGAATAATAGAGGGGCCAAATGAGAACCTTGAGGCACTCCTGAGGTAACCCAGATAGGAGATGAAGTGTAACCTTTGATTGCGACAATTTGACTACGCCTGTTTAAATAGGATTCAAGCCATCGCAACAAACTACCATGGATACCATATGCGGATAATTTTTTACTTAAAATACGATGATTTACTTTGTCGAATGCTTTTGAAAAATCCGTATATACTGAATCTACTTGGCGTTGATTTGCGAAGGCAGAGCATATGTAATTTTTATATACCAACAAATTACTCACAGTCGATCTACCAGAAACGAAACCATGTTGACAGTCTGTAATCCTATGTTTAACGTGGTTGTATACATGCAAGTATATTAAAGATTCAAATACTTTAGCCAGACACGACAGTATGCTAATTGGCCTATAATTTTCACATTTCGTTTTGTCACCAGATTTAAAGATAGGAATAATATACGCATTTTTCCAAATCTTAGGGAAAATACCAGATTCCAAGGATTTGTTGAAAATAATACATAGCGGGACGCTAAGCTCTTTTCCGCAGGCCTTAATTAATAAAGCTGGAATTCCATCTGGTCCCGGTCCCTTCGAAGTATCAAGCTTTCGAATTTGCTTCAAAACATCACTCTCAGTAAGTTTTATGTTGGATAGTGAAAGATGGTTTCTATCAGGCATTTTGAAATCTGATATCCCCAAGACGTCGTCTGGACTATAAACTGATGAAAAGTATTCCGAGAATAGCTCACAGATACCCTGAGTGTTTGCAGCGAAACTTTCACCATAGCTCATAGCTTCCGGAAGCGTTTTATTTGTCCTTTTGCTATTGACGTATTTCCAAAACACTTTCATGTTATCGTCTAATAGATTTTTCTCTACTTCATCTTGGAGAGACTTATAACAAGCGCTAATTAGTTTTTTGCCACGCAATCTCAGCCGATCAAACGTGTCATAATCTCGGGGGTTACCGTATTTTTTGTACAATTTATGAAACTTTAACTTTTCATTGAGGCAATGCCTTAAAGGATAACTATACCAGTAAGGATACTTATTGTCATTATTTTTTTGTAAAGGAGTATTTAGAAGTATAGCTCTGTTTAGTTCTGTGTAGAAAGCTTCGACTGCCGCGTCTGGATCAAGTGTATTAAATAGATCGGACCAATTTATTCCGGTTAGATGATGTCTAATTTTAGAAAAATCACATTTATGAAAGTTTGGTTTAAGTAAATTTGGATTTTGTTTAGAAGTCTTAGTATATCGAGAGGAACAATTGAGTGAAATTGATATACTAGGATGATGTTTGTCCTCTTTTATTAGAGGCTCAACCTTTTTTATATCAACTCCCACAAAGCTACAGAGAACCAGATCTAAAATGCGACCATTACTGTTTACGACGTGATTAAACTGTCTCAGACCACATGTAGACATTGTTTGAAGTAGAATTTGAGCTTTATTTCCTTTGTAATCTAAAGGTAAGATACCAACATTATTAGAATTAGTTGAGACTTCCCAGGCTATGTCAGGAATGTTGAAATCACCAACGAGAACAAAGTGCTCAGATGATGAATTGTTCAGTATGAGTTCTTCGCAATGTGAACAAAATTTATCAAAGTCATCAGAATCCAAATACGGTGGGAGGTAACAAACGCATACATTAATGTCTGACACCTTATTCGAATCGGATGATACGGTTATCCAAAGATCCTCATAATTGCTATCCCAGGATGGGCGGCGAGCGACACTGAAACATCTTTTCGATGCAATTAATACACCCCCACCTTCACCTTTACGTTTAACATAAGTAGTTTGAAGTCTATCTCTACGAAAAACATTGTAGCGCTCATCAAAAAATTCCTCATTAAAAACTCCAGTATCCAGGTTAGTTTCTGTTAAACAGATTAGGTCATAATCACTATTTAACAAACTCAAATAGAAATCATTAGTTTTTGAACGCATACGATTAACATTTTGATAGTAAATAAACATAATGGTAAAAAGAAAAATAAAGTGTAAATGCTATAAATTACAACAGAAATAGCTTAAAATACAATTAACTTACACTAACTTAGCTAGACAATCTTTATTCTTGATATGGATTACTGATGAATTATCATCTTTTTTTACATATATATTTCCATATTTAACCCAGATATATTGATATTTTCCCTTAGCAATTTTTCTTGTAGAGGCATGTAGTTCCTTACATTCGGGGGACAGGTGTTCCACGACATAAATTTGACATTTATCTCCAGTTATCCCAAGATGTTGTGAATGTAGCGATTCCTTGCTCTTGTCCTTGTTAAAGCGCCTCACAGCTGAGATAAGATTGTCGCGATGTCTCACTGATGGAACCGTCACCAAAATATTTCTTGGACGCTCAGTCGACGTCGTGGGAAGCTTAGCTACCCGACGGCAAGTACTTATTTCCGCATCAGAAATTGAGAGACCAACAGTTTTATAAAGGTTTTGTACTATCGTCAGAATATTCTCATTACGTCTTTCAGGAACAGCTTGAATTTCAATATTGTGACTGCGGGAAATCTTTTCTATGGATTCCATACGGCGCTGAAGAGACCTAAGATCCGACTGCAATAACAAGTTATTTTGTTCGAGTTCGATGATTCTTGATTCAGCCTTGGACAGGTTCGATGCGAAATCTTTCTGTTCAGATTGAAGAAAATCAGTTGTTTCAGTAAATTCTTCCATCACTTTACTTAGTGCAGTATTAACTTCTTTCTTCACAAACGACTGAACATCCGAAAGGAACGACTTACGAAAACTCGCCAGTTTGGAGTCAAGTAGTTGGGCAATATTTTCTAAAGTGACTTCTGATGGTACAGGCAAGATTGCAGCTGATTCCTGTGATACTACAGACATAGTTGATTCATTAAGATCATCCGATGTTTTAGACGTCCTAATAGGTGAATTGTAGTAAGTTTTATCTCGACGTCGTCTATCAGTAACATTTATACAAGTTGGGCATTTCCACTCACTACCGCAGGAATCTTTATTTATTTTAAGACACTTAAAATGATAGGCTTGTGTACAATATACACAACAAATAGCCTCTCTTTCATCTGCCGGCGGCAATACATCGACACATGCAATGCAGAGTTCGTTCATGTTGAGTTGGACGACGCCCTCTAGCGGTGGTCGGCTAGTGGTGAAATTAAATGTTCAATGATGATAATTGACTTCCAGTCCTCAGATGCTCTCTGGCGGCCGATCTCAATAAATATAAATTTTATTTCAAGTAACAAATAATTTGCCTGGGCCGAGATTTGAACTTCCGCCACGGTCAGTTCTCAGGGACTTGAGACCGAGCAAAAACCATTAGGCCAAATAACACTTGACTTGCTTGACGAAATTATCGATCGCTATGTGCTTAGTCACCGATAAAATTAACTTGTGGGTATATTTAGATCATTCGATCGATTTACTTCACTGTAGATCCTCTGAATACCGACAAATTATATCAAGTTAATATTATAACTGCACTTTATTTACGAAATTGGCGTTAATGTACGATGCGTTTTAACACTCCTGTATTGTCATTCAGTAACACAGAGATAAACGTTCTAAAAAATATTAAACATTATAGAAATAACTCACTTTGAACCACAAAATACGATTAAAAGGACGGAGAAGAAATAAAATCAACTTCAATTAGTTAGCGCCACCTAGCGCCAGTCTTTAAGCCAATATTTAAATGTAACGAAAATTTTATTGAAGTGAAGTAAGAGCGTATGATTTAGAAGGATTCTTGTATTCATAAAATAAAGACCTTAGTTATTAACAACAAAACTTAGTTTGACAAACCTTGTTGCTGTGATGCTGAAAATATGAAAATGCACACGTCATTATGACTGCATAATTCTCCGAAGCGCTTTACACATACTGGCTTCTGATTCATAAGTTTTCAGTTCACGAGGGATCCGTAGTATAAATTGCATGCGTCAGAACTAGAGATAGAATAGGCTCCGAAACTACTGAACCGATTAAAAAAAAAATCACTATTGAGAAGCTACATGATCCCTAAATTATATAGGCTATATTTTATTAAAAAAAAATTGGGAATCCTAAATAAAACTTCAATTATGTAACCCAAGGTGTAAAAAAATAGCTAAAATATTCCTAAATTTGAATGGGCTCCGAAACTACTGAACCGATTTTGGTGAAACTTGACAAAAAGAGAATAGTCCATGGGAAAGAACATAGGCTACGATTAACTGCGGGAAACATTCTCATTCCCACGGGAAAAATAGTTAAAGCGGGCGGAGTTAGCACAAAGATAGAATAGACCTTGCAGAAGAACAAAGGCTAACTTTTCCTGCGGGAAAATTCCTTATTCCTACGGGAAAAACTATTAATGCGGGTGGAGCCGCGGCGGGAAGCTAGTATTTTATATCTTAGCCATGCATTTTTGATTGATTGAATTAAACCGCACAGTGAGGGGAATGGTCCAATACTGTCATATGACATACATAATGTAACCAATATTTTAGACACAGCTAGAATTATCAATTATGATCTATAATTACATTACACTTAGTGCTGTTAGAAATGTATTAGTAATGTTATGGAAATAAAAAACGTGATATTGATTTCTCCGTAAATAGTGTTTTCCAAAGCGTGAAATCTTCAGCCAGGAACCAATAGCATCTAATAAAACTAACAAGAATTTATTAGTGATTCGCCAAGCCAAACAGCAATATTTCAAATACACGGGTCGACTCTGTAACGGTCCACCCACTCACTGTTTGCCGGCAACTTGTGCGTCATACTCGGATTATTGTGAAGGAGAAACGGTCATAGTTATTGAATGAGCAAGGGTGAACGAAATTTATCACCATTAGCAAAAATTTACATCGATATGAATCAGCGTGAAATTCCCAACGTTTTATTCCCTAAAAGCAAAATTATTCATGACACCAAGCCAATTACCAAAGAAACATAGAATAAACATACACTTTTATTCTTCCACTTTTCATGGAAACTGACCTTTAGGTCTTAATAGGTTTTTATGAAGCCTGGAAAGTAAGTACCACTAGAGTGCCGCGTTCATTCTCTTTGGGACGAAAGATGTTCAGTGTCAAAAGTACTGACTCGCAACACGAGTGCCCATAGTGCGGTCGTCTCAAATCAACTTGCTTAGCCACGAAAGCCGGTGAACTAAACCGCGTGTATGACCCTGCTTAAAACATCTGACAAGAAAATAAAAGGCTACTTCTCAAACCATACTATCTGGTGAATCTGATAATAGGAAACCTGTGACCTTTAAAAGCGACCAGCCCTTATGTGAACGTATGTAACCGAAGACTAACTATAACTTAGGAAAGACTTCGCTTTAAATTGTCATATATTTAAATAGTCTACATGAATAGTTTTTTTTAATAATGCATATCTGAAAGGAGGTCAGGAGCTGAGCCAAAAACATTAAGGAAGAGCAAAATATTGTTTACTCTCTGGTGTGTATTATGGAAATCCGCAAAGTAATGGCTAAACAGTTAATTATATTAGAACTAAAATAAAGAAAATCTGCAAAAGTTTCTATCAGTGTGGTCCTGAAATATTATTTAGTCGATGCACGTTTGCAATCGGGCTGTATTTCGTCGCCTACGCAGGCCAATAATGCCTTGTTGTTGTCCGTGTGACAGCGAAATGATATTTTCCACTGAGAACACTTTAAATCCAATTTAGAACCAATGTTCTATTTTTAGCTTCGCAATTGCGTATTGTAGGTGTTTTGGTATGGTGTAAGCAAAAACATTACAATACAATACAAATATTCTTCATTGACACCAAAATAGAAAACACATAAATAATACAGTACATAAACAAAGTTGAGTCAACAGGCGGCCTTATTGCTAAGGTAGCAATCTCTACCAGGCAATCCAACCATTACTTTTTGTGCTGCTTTCAAAATTACATAAATCTTTAAATAACCAAGTCTGTATTCTAGTGTCTTTATCTTAGCCATTTACAAAAATGTCTAATCAATTATGAGTCGCCATGTTTACCTAGAAAAATGATTATCGAATGGTTGCAACCATCGTGATGTGATACATACATACATACAATATTACATACACTCAAAAACATAACCCTCTTTTTTGTGTCAAAGGGCTAAACGTAAACACTTTATTCAATGGAAAACGCGTAAGTAATTATACTAGTTGAAAAATTCTAAGAAACTCACATTAAAACAAAGGGAAACTTCTACACACCTTCAGTCGCCTAGGAAATAATTGCAGTTGCTCTTGAGTAGGTACAGTAATGCAATTGCAGTAAGTGCAGCGGGCCCAAACAGACGCGTTTAACTTAACTTAGCGCCAACAACTACAATCGCACTTGCATGCAACTTCTACTAAAGTCTAACTACTTCTCAGATATACTGGGTCTCAATTAATGTAACGTATAATAGAATTTATTTTTTGTTTCAAACATCTGTTTGATAAAACAAATTCCAAGTACATTATGAGTGATACTGAAATATTGAAAACATATTTAATGCGAGGTGATTTAAAAGTAGTTTTATTTATTGACTATGCAACAATGGTAATAAATGTTATAAATAAAATAGGCAGGTATAAAAAAATATACTTAAACTTCTGTCACCTACAGGTGACGCTGGGAATTGAAGAGTTACTCTTGTTCTTACAAAAACAAAGTTTCCACTATTGTGCTATAAAACGATCATCTTCTCTTTATACCATTAGAAAATTTACTGTTATAATTATTTTTTTATTTTTTGTAATTAATAAAAGTTTTTAATAATGTGACTTTACAGGGACCAAATATCAAACCTCATATTCTCTAAATATTACTTATCTAGAATGAGAATAAAAATGAAACATTGATAGTTTATAATATGTGACTTTTACTTTTCAACTTTATGTTTCGAGCTCATAAATTAGAACACATAAACTTAAAGGTTGTATCCAGCGAGCAGTTATCATATTGTTAATAGTTATTATACTTACAAACTCTATTGGTCTTTTTATTATAAAACCATGCACAATATTTGTTTTATTTAAAAAAAGACCCTATATAATAAGTAACAGAAAACAAGGTAAGAAAGATAAACTAGTTTGTAAGTTAAAGTCCACACATTTGTTTTGTCCACATATTTACACGTTAATTATAGTGTTATTTGATAAGAATGTAATTAATTGAATGTTACGCGGTATCGTGTTACAAAAAACATGTAACTAGGTTTTTTTTGTAGGCTTATTATTCGAATATTATGAAAACATATAATAACTATTACAATCTAATGAAATAGTTAAAGCAGAGAGGGCGAATCCCACCTCTCTGGTACAAAGTTTAATAATGCCATAAGGAAAAAAGAACATCCAATAACAATAACATTTCTAACGTCAGCGCCACTGCATTCGACCAGCTGCTACAAAATGATTGTTTGTTGGTGGTTTGGTCAGACAGGGGAACGCTGCGGTGCTTATATCCTGGCTTCTCTCTATGTTAAAATAGGAACGACTCGCCGTAATGTTTTACGCAAATCATTTTAGAATGGCTCCTGTGCATATCCTCCGTGGTCGAGAGGTCAAATACTCGCCACGTGTTACGGAGGTTCCGGGTTTGAATCCAGGAGGGGCATTTGTCAATCAAACGTTGGGTAGCTACACTATCCCCCGGTAAAATAGACGGTATTTTTTTTTTTAATAGAGCTTCTTACTAAAACTCCAACAATGTAACCCAAGGTGTACGAAAAATATTGCAATAATGGAAAAGTACTGAACCGGTTTTATGAAACTAGGTACAAAGATAGAATCGACCTTGGGAAAGAACATAGGCTAACTTTTACTGTGTGAAAATTTGTATTCCCACGGGAAAGTCTGTTAACGCGGGCGGCGCCGCGGCCGAAAGCTGGTATCATATAAAATAGTCATTTTGATCGGCCAGTTTGTATGAAGAAGGCCATTCTTGTTTCGTTTTCTAAAGAAAATAATTGGGAGAGTTGCTAAAAACTACTAACTGAGCAACACCTTTCAATGTTTTCTAAGCCGCCACTTATTAGGTACCCTATATATGTTAACTTAGTAAACTTGGTGCGCTGAGGCTAAAGTATTTGTGAGGGATATTGGGCGCTTGCTGCGGGATAAGGGCACATAAGGGGTTCGACAAAATTCTATGATTATTGCTATTCAGCGCGGCAACGCCAGTGTCATGGACACTTTGCTCCTGGAGCGAAGTTGGGCGGGCTTTTAGGTTAGGTTGACCTTGTTTTTTTATATGTTTAATTTTAACGTTTTGTTTTAGTGTTCAATTGACTTTATTTATATTGATTTTATTTGCATTCGTATTGAATAAAGACTTTTGATACCAAAATTACAAAGTTCACTTAGTAAACTCAGATAAGAAATGTGAGGCAGGCAGAATAGAATAAGAGCGTGTTCCAGCGTAGAGAAGGCAAACTTGTTAATGCCTCTGAGTGTCGCTACGCAATCAGCTGCAAGTTGCCTGGACACTCGCCAGAGCCGTGTCCTCTAGATTTGTGGCTCTGGAAACGGCTCGAAGAACTAATATAACTATTCAAATTATCTTTTTGTTCTAGACAGTCTCAATTATTGAGATTGTGGAATTTTCTGGAGCTTAATAGCACTAATAGGTCACGTTATTTTGTGTTTATTGTTCATTTAAAATGTTTCCGTTTGTACTTCGATCATCTCAACTATTCTGTTTATAACTAGGCTTTAAATTACACGAGTAAAGATGACTTTATCCTAAATAAATATTTACAGTAATGTCACAAAATATGTAATAGTACTATTATAGCCCACAAGTGCAATAAAGTCCTTACTTTTTTTTATTCTATTAAAGACTAACTAAACAAAACATTAACAAGCTGCCGTTGATTGATTCACATCTTTAATCTCAAAACCCGCGCCACTAAACCATTACTTGATTCTTTCAACAACTAGAAAAGACCTGATAATCTTCAAATGGCTGAGGATATATTTGCTTGAATCATAGCTAAGAACACTCTCGATTGTGAAACCTTGCAAAAAAAAACTAGATCAAAACCGGCGCATCACACGTCATATTTATAACACCCCTCTTTTTCGTCGGGGGTCAAAAATAAAAATGACAAGATACTCGTAGTTTATCAAAACAAAGTTTATTTTGTTAAACTCCTAAATTTCTTTCAAATATAATTTACACTAGTATTATCTCGCACCCTAAAACGATAAGCGCACGACAGTGCGGAGCCAAGATCCTGCAAAACAACGAACTATTTACACAGAACGGGGTTATGGCGTTTCAGGGGTGAAGAGAGTTCAGCGCTATTGTTACCAAAACCATGTATGTAGTTGGCAGTATGTATAAATTTCTAGTATATAGGTTATACTCAGTCAAAGAATATTGAACACTATAGACGAACAAAGCATGCAAACAAAAAAAAACAAATTCTGCCAACAGGCTGATGTGCGGACGGGGTTATTTCAGGGTTATGATTGGTCCGCTAAAAACGTAAAAACAGCTTTAAGTGGTCAACCATGCAAAATTTCGTGCAAAGCGATCCAACAGTTTCGGAGATTAGCCCGTACCAACAAATAAACAGAGAAACAATATTATTAAAAAAAGAAAACTAAATACGTTCTATACCACTTCTCACCCTGACACGGTTTTTAGCATATTTTTCTATGTACAGATTTTCGACCATTACAGTTTTATTATATAGATTGCACAAAATATTTTACAAAACACAAATAACAGCCTGTATGGTCGAGTGGTCAAATACTGCCCATATTTTACGGAAGTTCCGGGTTCGAATCCCGGTGGCGGCTCGTCGAACAAATATCACTTTGTGAGACTTTCCCTACTATTTTCTATGAATGCAGTCGTCATCTACATGAACCATGTCAGAAGCCCTAGGCGACTCAATGATTCTGACACCAGGGTTTATAAGGTTAACCTCGAAACCCACACGCTAAGTGAAACAGAGAAATACCTGTATAATTGGCTCCCTTATGTTAGAGTAGCAAGTTCTTCTAGTCTAGGCTAACAGGAAACCGAAACAAAATATTGAAAAAATCCAGTCTTCTGTCGTATGTCCTGCATTGCATTGAAAAAATGAGTCTTTATTACATTTTTTCTTTACACATTCCTTTCGTGCAACTAAATGCATGGACTATGCATTCTGCGTATAGGAAATTAAAGCAAAAGTGGGTATCGACACTGCAATTATAAAGTGAACTAGTTCTTAGAAACTGATTAAACCAAAACATCGGTTTGGTTTCGTTGAAGTGAAAAAGCTATTAAATCAAACGATCGATGTGAATGCCTTTTTTGTTTAAAAATGTACTAGTTAAATTGAACAATAAATACGGTCTGGTACGCACACACAGTTGACACTTCTTTGAAATAATGCAACAAATAAACTATAACACTTTTGAATTATTTCATTTGCATCCGTTTTTTCCTCGATAATTGTGATCAAAGATTGTGATTATCTCATCTGTAACAGTGACAGTACAATTCATCATTAATCAGCCCACACCATGGACTTAGTAACATAGTTAGTAACTATGGTAATTCGTCCAAGGCCCACACATACATTCAGATTCATCAGTCTCATCTCATAAGCATTATCGTTTTCATTCGTTAATAGTTCATATAAGTCTCCACCGAGGGGCAGACCTTGCCAAACATTTTGGCATTACATAATTTTTAATAATTATCAAGAAAAGAAAGAGGTCAGTGAACTTTTGAAACAGACCATAGCCACTTGTCCAACGACGACGCGCAATCGTTCTCTCGCTGTATAGTTTTCATGCATTGTAATAATAATAATGGTTCTCTGTGGGTTGTTAATTCAATCGACCGCGTAGTTTCAATTGTTCAAGTGTGACTATACGTTACGTCTATAGTCCATTATCTGCATACGCCCTTCTGAGAAGTCCGGTGAAACTTGATAAGTCGTACTTTTTCGACACAAAAATAAGACTATAAAAAAATGGATTCAACTTTTTCTTTCTGTATGATACCTATTCTGGTTAGATCGATTTGAATGAAACATCTTGGATACTTTTAATCGCGGAAAATTAAAAAATTCCAATGGGATGGTTAAAAATTACTACGAAAACATTTTACAAAAACGCGGCCGTAGCCGCGGGCAGACAGCTAGTTATTTATAATTTCATAGTTACAATTTCCACTACGTTTTTTCATTACGGGTTAGCAAAGCGTGGACAGATCCGCTATTTCTTTACGCCTATTTTACTTAACGATCGGTTTATACTATAGCTGGTATATAGATGTTGGGGTCAAGGCCGAAAGGTACAATAGTTGAGGAACAACGCGTGAACTAGAAAGAATATGAAAGACTAGTGATCAGAAAAGCTTTGAAATACTGAAAGTAAGTCAATATCTTTATGAAATTTGACGTATATGTATATAATAACATTAAATTTAAACTGTTACTTGATCCTTCAACAATTAAAAAAGAGCTAATAATCTTCAAATGGCTGAAGATATTTTCTTGAATCATAGCTAAGATTTCTCTTGATTGTCACACTTTGCAAACAAAAAAACTAGATCAAAATCGGCGCATCCGTTTAGGAGCTACGATGCCACAGACTGACAGACACACGTCAAACTTATAAAACCCCATGGACTTAGTAACATAGTTACACTAACTATGGTAATTCGTCCAAGTAAAACCCCTCGTTATTGTAGTGCAAAACAAAAGCTCGCAGACTTCGCTGGCTTGGCCATCTAAAAAGAATGACAGAAGAAAAAGGTGTCAAAAGAGCGTATGGGGGCGTTCGTGATGGGCCGACGACGTCCGGTCGGGCGCCCGAGGTACAGATGGCGCGACGTGGTGGATGCTGATCTCCGGGAGCTCCAAGCTCACGATTGGCAAACTACTGCACAAGACCGGGACAAGTGGCGTGTTCTCGTTTCGGAGGCCAAGATTCATTTTGGATCGCTGAGCCAGTGGAGTAAGTATTATTGTAGTGAGCTATACAGGTGAGGCCGAAAATGGTAATAGAGGTCAAAGCGTATTCAAGAAAGTATCCATAGCGTATCGCGTACTTTTTGCATTGTTAAAGTTATAAAATATACTCGTAAGTAAAACGTTTTTAACTAAAGATTTTTTACGAGTGACATCAAGTTGAAATTAAAATGTTTTTCTTACAGCAGCGTCCATTTTAATGGGCCGAATGTAAATTTGTAAAATTTTGCCGCCGTATGAATGCTGGTTCCAGATTTAGGTCATTACAGCTCGGTTCATTTTAATTTGCGATGCATTTTTTTCATGCTGAGTAAACTTAATTAAAGAGGAAACTAGTATTTTACATTATTATTTATATATTTTTTACATTATGAAATTAAACATTAAATTGATTCGTTCCCATAACATATAGTTACCTTATAAAAACAATAAGTGGTAATAAGATATTTTTCGTCACAATTATACAAAAAGAAAGTTACACAAGCTGTAAGTATGTCTCCCTATATTCTTAACTAGCGACCCGCCCCGGCTCCGCACGGAAAAATGGTTATTGTGGGTTATCTTTAAGTATATTATGCATGTATTATACATATAAACCTTCCTCTTGAATCACTCTATCTATTAAAAAAACCGCATGAAAATCCGTTGCGTAGTTTTAAAGATTTAAGCATACATAGGGACATAGGGGCATAGGGACAGAGAAAGCAACTTTGTTTGTATGTAGTGATGTAGTGATAATATCTGATCGGGGTGTAAATAAAATGATTCACATAAAAATATGATGTAAAAGCAAGCGGTGACATTATCGGTGTAATAAATCAAAATCAATCATGTTACGCAAGAATCCCCGATTCAGCAGGATAGAGGCTTGGAGCTACTTGCTACTTACTTATGTATGTATAGTATATATCGGGCCTTACCTCTTTACTTGTACTCTATAAATATCGGAGTATACGAGACCCAGTAACGCGTTCACTTCACTTACACCCCGATGGGTATGTACTTTGTGAGTATATGCATTATATGTACAAAGTTTATAATATACATAGCTTTTTCTAAATGGAAGTGTTCACTTGTAGTTAGTTAACAGATTATATAATATTTTATTTCATAGAAAGCCTTAAAATCAATAGGTTAACAGAACATTTTATAAATTACCTAGGGCTAGGGGTAGGGGCACAGAATACTAATAGTTGATAAGGTACATAGAGAGAAAAAAAAAGTAAAATAGGTCGTTCGTACCTATATTTGCCTGAAAGAAAAATTTTAAAGACATATTGCACTGGAAAATGTCATTGACCATAGAAAAAAAAGTAAAGTATAAAATAACCAATTCAACTGAATGTTGCCGTTACTAAGTCAATAACGATGATTATTCTTCTTTTTTTTGGTTACATTTACCTATTACTACTCTAGCTGGTTAACAAATTTGGTTTGTGTGTGAAGTGTTCCATACCTTGTCTATTACAAATGAAACCCAATATATTAACTATCAGTCTACTTTAGGTAAGTATAACAAAAATAAACAAAACTATAAAAGTTGGTCAAGCTCAGCTCAGTTGTTGCCATTATGACAATGGAACTGCTTAAAGAATAAAATAACTTGAAATGGTGTCTAGACAGATACGTCTGGGGACGCCTGCTATAAACACGAGTCAATATGACGCAGGCATCTTCAGAAAATGACTATTTACTATAAAATTCTAACCAATTACTGTCAGTATCTTTTAAACAAGTTTAATAAGTTCATTACTTATTCATAGCATTGCAATTAAGTGCCATAAAAACATTAATAATAGTAATTAAATTCGGCATTCATAATTAAAACACTTCATGAAATAGTAGCCTCCATGGTCGAATGATCAAAAACTCGCCTAATGTTACGAAAGTTCCGGGTTAGAATGTCGGTGGGGGATTTGTCGAAAAAATATCCCTTTTTGAGACTTTCCCCAATTTGGTTAGGACATTGCATCATCTGATTGTCCGAAAAGGAAGAAGAATCCGTGCTTCGAAAATGACATAGAGCCGTTGGTCCTGGCTACTATCTACGGATTTAGTCGTTTTAGGAGCCATTTCTTGTGCCTTCTGAGGCTTATAATTCCAACAACAGGGTTCGTAAAGTAGGTTAACCTTGAAGCCCACACGATAAGCAAGCAACTTCACGAATATCTGAATTTTAGTCTAATCAAAATTAGTTTTTGCATCGCAGAAGAAGAACTAGTTTTCTTTGTTTATAAGAGGCGATGCGTTTTTATGAACGTAAGTTGACATGTGTTATTCAAACACTAAGCCATAACCCAAATTCTTTAACATTTCATAGTCAACACGTTACAAACGGCAACTCATTAAAATGATTTATTTGCCAAGCTTATTACACCGTAATAAGACTCACGACATCCAACAATGTACGTATTGTAAGAACAAAATTCACAGGGTCGGTCCAAATACCATTACACGCCATGCGAAAGTATTTAAGAGGTGAAAAAGGCGAAAATTCTCCTTTCCTTTACATTAACGCTGTGCTTGCCGCGCCCGTACCTTTTCTGGCGTCTGATTTTCTGGTTAATATTTTCTTGTATTATTTATTTATTTCTAAAAAGTATTCACAAACACAGCATTAAATAAAGATTAAATCAATTACACTGTCTTCAACAAACTAAATAAGTTATTGGATTTTAGCTATTGACAAAATAATACATTTTTAGAAGTGTTTATATTTTGTTACACTTAATCTTTACGACTATAATTTTATGCAAATACAATTATTGCATATGGCAAATAGGATAGAATAGAACATACTTTATTACACCATACCCATGGACAGTCTGGTCCTTAGTATTCATTAGCTTTGACGTCAAAAATGATTTTGTAAATCTTAATTAAAAAAAAAAGCACACATTATGCACACAAAAATGAAACAAAAAATTACAATTACTGACAATTAAAGTTCATCTACTACTGCTCTCGACAATGATTTGCTTATAGTATATATTTAAAGCACTGTATTTTTAAAAACCGCAAATTATATTGTTAGCTGGTTTTACGCTATGTAAGAGCCAGCGGAAGTGTTAACGTCGTTTTATATATTTAATTTTCCGGAAGAGGCGAGCGCAAATACTGCACTTAAGAAAGCTCGAGCGCGCCTCTTGCGTGTCTGCCGCGAGATAATAGCAGTTAAGTGTTAAATAGTTAAACATGTCGTTCGGTTTTAGTGGCGGCTGCGAAAGTGTTATTATGAAATTATTCTAAAATAAATTAAAAAATATTCTGACGATTTTTTTAAACGAAAAAATAATCGTTAAAATGGAATCTATATAAAATGTCCTTTAATGTCAATAACAACGATACAGTATACACACAGATACAGTCAAAATTGTCATAGTAACTAAAGCCAAGTTACGTCAAAAAACAATATTAAATATAAATATTTAGTACTGTAACGAGGTGTCTTGCATGTCACCTCGTTCCTACATCGTTCCTACCCCATTTCTCATCTTATTCACCATTTCTTCTACTAAATTTGAATAATTAATTTTGGAATTCATTCGAAAATCATCCGTCAAATCATCCATTTTTATTTTCACTTCATCTCTTCCTTCTGAGCTCAAGACACTCGGCCATGTTTCGTTATGTATACATTATCCTTACCTCATAATATTTTTCTATCTGGCAGACATCCATAAGGGGCCAGATATTTTCACATTCAAGATACTTTCCTGCAATCAAAAGTAACTAGAAATCTAGGAACATTGGTTTCTTAAAATCATCCATTTTTTGCAGTATTCTATTCTATTCGTGAAGAAATGTTTAAACAAATAAAAAAACCTATTTTTTATTTATTATACGAGTATTTACATAAAAAATAGGTTTTTTTATTTGTTTACACACAGCTTATTTTACTTGATTTTAACCTTAAAATAATTTTAATAATGATTTAATTTTCAATCTTTAGTATTTTCAGCTACATTTAGAAATATTAGAAATTTTTGCTTCAAAACCACGTGCAATCATACTCGTACAAAAGCTCGGCTTTACCTTTGTATTTCAAGTGGCAATATGATGTAGTTATTCTTTCAACTAATGCAACATGCTGATAAGAGGAATAATCTGATAGTGATTGGTTATTGTTAGCTTGTTTCATATTTCAAGCTTGTCCAGGCAAGTGTGTTATTTAAGCTTTATTCGATATTTTATCGGAATGCGATAAGATTATTGCTAATTAAAATTGTTTGAATACATATAGTAAAATCGAAAACACGTTGATACGTGCCGAGGCTCGAACCAACGAACTTCTAAATAGAAATCATTGGCCCTAGCCAATTGACCACCGACACGCTCTAAAATATTGTATGTTGCCATTTACACAAATGTTATCCCGATATCTGTTTACATTATAATTCCACCTGGCTATGGCATGAGTAAATTTTAGATTACCCACGCTACAACCGTCGCGGACCTGAATGGCCGAAGCTTATGGTCCTCTAACACGAAATGTAGGTCACTCTCACTCCATATGATATTATGATGCATAGATGTATGATTAAAATACTGTCATATGATGAATAAAACGTTTTCCTAAGAAATCATAGTCATATTATCATTTGTTTGTCTGGCAGTAAAAATGGTAGCCATTCCGTGAGCTGTAAAGCCACGTAAAGTTCGCGAGACTGTCATTGAAACGAACCTACAGTTGTATGCTGTTATTTACCGACAGCTAACATTGTTATTTTTGAATATTCCTTCTTACTGAGCCTGCATCCTCTGTGACGTGACCAAATTTTGATAAGTGATTTTAAAATATTAAGATTTTAGACTTTAATTTACACTCTATATGTGAAAAAGCTTCTGTGATAATTTTATCAGGTATGAAATGTGACCTTGGTGGTTTATCTTGGAATTCAGGTCACTGTATTGGTGGTTACCAATACAGTGACATAAACCAATTCCAAGATAAACAAATGCTTATATTACGCATATGAGTATACATACATATGTAATGTATGTTACATATGTAATGTATGTTGGAAAAAAACTCATTAGACAGGGAATAGACAACACTAATCAGTTTTACGACAACTGCAAGACCCAACTCGCATGCGAAGCTGGAAATATGGCAACACCATTGATAGGATAATCGTCCAGAAGCTGTTTCTTGCAGCAGTAGGGACTGATCCATTAATAGCTCATATAAGTCCCCACCGTAGGGGTCGAACCTACCCTTAAATCAGGGTGAATACTGAATAGGCCTACGTCGATCACGCTGGCCTACAGCGGGCTGGTCAACTTCACACACAACCTTTGAATTTCTTCGCAGGTGTATGCAGGTTTAATAATTTTCTTTACCGTAGTGAGAGCGTCGAATAAACGTATATATGGATTCGAAAGATTTGTATTTGTGTGTGTGTGTGTGTGTGTGTGTGTATGTGTGTGTGTGTATGTTTGTAACGAATAAACCCCATTAGAAAGCTACATTCACCCTGAGTAACATAGGCTACCTTTTTCCGCGGGAAAATGCCTCATTCCCACAGGAAAAACTGTTGACGCGGGCGGAGCCGCGGCGGAAAGCTAGTAGTCTATATACATAAGGGAACATCTAGCCAAACAAGAACTCCATCAGTAGCCTTCGACAGAGGCGCGCATAGTGACGGTCAAAACGAATCGCTCAGGTATCGAGTCGAGATCGGATATGGGGCAATTTCCCGACAAAAATGGCCGTCATAGAGCCGCCAGCGATATCAGCGGTGGAAGATCGCTTCATCGCTGGATCACAGCGGTGTAAGCGCTGCTTTCAATGGAGAAAGTGAGATTAGGACAGCGCTTTTGTACTTAACAACGTTTTAACACAGAATATTATATACTTGACCTGACTTAACGTGAAGTAACATAACGTGGTTCAAGTTTGTCCCTACTATGATCTTTCATATGTAAGCGATTCATTTATATTTTATAATAGAAAATTGTATTACCATTTGAATTCAAATAAGACCATGAATCTATATCGTCGTTATTTGATGCAATGAGAAAAAGTATTAAGCTGTCTTTACAGAATTTAATTTACATGGGTTAGTTAGTTTAGGACCTACAGTTTAGTAGCAAATGTTAAAAATAGGTAGAAAATAGGTAAAAAAGCAAGCAGCACACTATAATACTTCCATTGTTTCGTACATCATTTGTTTATTTTTATATTTACTGACACACACTCGTCAAGAAAATCACTATGGATTTCCCAACCTTGGTTAGGATATTGCAGGCTCAACCACCTAAACATCCAAAATGAAGTCGATTTCATGCTTTCCAAAGCACAGAGAAAAGCCGTTGATGCCGACTACTATCTACAGATTAGATGTTATTCGAGAAATGTCAAAAACCTTAAGAAAACCTACAACCTCAAGATGTTTCTAATCACACAACTGTAATCCTTAATTTGATTGCTTACTTAGTAACTATTTGAAATCGAACTAAGTAGCCAGCGTTTGGGAGGGTTGCCTTTATTATATAAAGGGGACATCTATTAATTACGTAATGTATATGTTGTAGATAAGCAAGATCAAGCTTTTTAAATCTCACTTAGGGGAGAGAGAAATAATCACACTTTTTTTTCGAATTGTTTATAATATAAAATTTTTGTTTTAGTATATACTATTTTCTTTTATCTCTGTGTTTTTAAATTACGGCAGTATTCTCAAATACTAGTCTAAGAGTAATGCAACAAATTGCGCTTTTATCTATTTTTCAAATCCAACATATTTCGTTGTATTCTGTGCAATAAAGAATTTTTGTATTTTTACATCCGTACATTTCAAAGAATCTCGCGTGAGACTAGTGGGAGGTAGTTGAAAACATTCTTATAAAATCTCACAAAAGGGGTAGGGAGGGTAAAAAATACCTCACGCAATTAATAGACGCCCCCTAAATTGATGAGGTAATCTGACGTCAAACGGTCTGAATGCCACCATCAAGGCCGGGCCAGTGACTAGAACTCGCTCGATTACTGACTATTTGGCTAACCTATTGAAAGCGTCGCGTTGGTGGCCTAGTGGTTAGGACCATTGACTTTCAATCGAAAGTTCGCGGGTTCAAGTCTTAGCACTTAACAAAGTATTTTCGAATTTTGAATTCATATGTACGATAATGTAAAATGTTTTTACGGTGAAGGAAGTAAGGAAACCTGGACGGACACACTTGCAAAATAATTAAAATTTTATGTAAGTATAAAGTTGACCAACCCGTATTGGTCAGCGTGAACAACTAATACCTATTCACCCTTAGTTTAGGGTAGGCTCGAGCCCCTCGGGGACATATACTGGTAAATTGATGTGCTAATCTGACGTCAAAAGGGCTGAATGTCATCAAGGCTAGGCCAGTGACAAGAACTCGCTCGATTACTGGCCAGGCTATCACATTTAGATCAGTCAGTATGGGAAAGTCTGAAAACGAAAATCTGCCTCCGTAGCATGAAGTGCTATGACAAGAGTTTATCTCACATTTAAGCGTCAAAAATCTGCGAAATACAATACAATACAATACAAATATTCTAAAACCTCTACCCAAAACCCCTAAGCCCTAAAATAGGATAAGAGAAGAGTATACGCGCGACAAAACTATATCTGTTACGCGTGGACGGTCATGCTAGGAACCATGACATCGATTTTAGTGACAAGATTTACATTGACAATCTGGCTTGCCTCTTGCACGGTAATTTATATATTTCTACCTTCGTCTACCGCTGATGACGTAGGTATACATGTGTCACATAACTTAGGTAGAAGACCTTATCTTGTTAAACCATACTCGGATCAAAATAGTAAGTCCGTTGTAGCTTGATTGGTCGTACAAAGTGGTCGGTCACGTGACTGAAGTTTTTTTTTTTTTTTTTAATTGACCTATGCTTGTGTCGAAAAGGTACGACAAATCAAGCTTCACCGGACTTGCGGAGGATGACTGAAGTTTATATGAAAAGTAGAATTTTTTTTTTGAGATTTCAAAATATGTTCCTTATGGAAAGTTGTTCAGTGAGTACTACCACTATGTTGCTACCACTATTACATGGTGTATTTTGCACTACTACTAGATTATGCTTATTTTAATGTTGTTATTTTGGTCACTATAAAAGAGTTTAAATTGTTTACTTTTAATATCGGCTTAAGACAGTACTAAACAGAAACATTCTTGTAACTTTTTAGTCACAATTTTACAACGCAGTAACTTTAGTAGTAAGTTATACGCTCTTGTTAAAAGGTCATAAAGATCTTTGAACGTTAACACTCGGTTCACTTAATACCAGTTAAGAGGTATAGCAACATTGACCTAATTTCTTGCCTTCTTCGGTACTATCAACAAACTGTTTTATGAGTTAACACTTGGTTAATACGTTTACTGCTTCTGGTTATTGGGGTCTGCCACTTGATTCACATTCCGATTTCATTCACAAAAATGTGCTATTCAAAATCGTAATTTTATTCTGTCACCTGTTTAAGGGATTTCTTCTCTTTAATACAAAAATAAAAAAGAACTGCAAGTCTTAGTAAGTGGAATGAGTGTTTCTTTGTTCATTGTAATCTTATTTACTACTAAAATGATTAAAAGTATCAATAAAGAAAAGTTATCACATGCACGCAGAATTGATTATTTTACGTGAATGGAGCCGCAAGAGGAATGTTAGCTCTTTAAAATGGAAAGTAAAAATATTAACCCTTTTACCTAACACCCGTTTGTACTAAACTTAAGAATCGCTTAAGTTTGTAACACCGTTTTTTTTTGTCATTTGATAGAAATAGTACCTTGTAGAAATTACTAGTTGTTTTTCCAAAATAATTGGCGTTGATAATTTTTTTTTTGACTCATTTTATTCTCGACTTCTTCCAAAAGAGGTAGTATCCAAAGCCATAAATCTAAAATATTTTTTTTTTTAAGCACAGGAGTCAAGTTTCGGAACGTTTCTAATAGTCGAAATGACAGTTAGTGTTTTCGTATAAATTTGTTCAATAATATTAGTCTTGGAAATACAGGTTATTTACCATTATCCAAATGGATTATTATTCCTTTTGTTTTTCCTTAATTCGTTTAAAATAAAATTAAAAATAATTTATTTCCTTAAAAAGAATTCTGACTTGATTGTTTTGGTGTTGCGTTTCGGAACGCGCGGTCTGTCAAAGTGATTCGAGGAATGACTCGGTCATTTTCTTCCTTGGCTTTGTCCTTATAGGACAATGTAAAATTTAATAAAGTAAATACCACTAGAAAATCCGGTAAGTGTAATTTATCCTAATGGATTCTCAATACCATGTTCGATGGTTGTTTTTAAAACATTTTTGGTTAATTAGATGTTCTTTTTCTTTGATAGGTATGTGATGGATTTTGATGGTCCCCTTCCTGGTGGAATCTTTTAAAGAAATTGATTGAAACCTCGGTGGTAAGTCTGTTGTGATATTTATTGAGATCTCAAATTCTCATTCTACTGTTTGATTTTGAACCTTTTGGGTAACACGCGTGATTTGTCCTCTAGATATGGCGCGGACACGGCGGACATCTTGAGGTGGTTGTCGTCCGGGCTCTGTCCCAACATGGCTTCCTAACGCTAAAAAAAAAAACCCCGTAATGGGTAAGTGTTTGGAAATATTATGCTAATTCAAAACTAAAGATTTCCGTTATACGTTCATCACTGTAACAAGTTTTCTCTTTGTTGCAGGGTTCTCTGTTATGCAGGTTTTTTTCATGCAAGTTTTTATATGCAGCTATTAGGCTGGGTTTTTATGTAGGGCTTTGGCTTTGCCCCACACATATTTAGGTTTCTGGTACTATGTATCTACCTATCTTTCTCTAAAAGGTTTTCTTTAAAACCACGTTTTTTTTTTTTATGCCTGGTTTCTAGTACTGTGCACCTTTTCATTTCAATACCATGTAGGTAATTGATAAATCTATATTACTTTTTATCCAACGGCTGGACATGTATCTTCATAACAGTGAAGCGTAATTAGTAATTTTAAGTATGTAAACTTGTATATTATTACTGTTACACGAATAGTTCTCTGTGAAGACAGCGGTGATATTTTATGTTTCTGTTCATTTCACCAGATATTCTCAAACCTTTTTAAATGGTTGTCATGTTAAATTAAATATGATTTAAAAGGTTCCCTGGTATTTATTTTATTGCACACAGTACTGTCTTGATCCATTTTATGATATAAACCACTGGCGCCCTGATTCTGACAGAATAATTTAGTTCTGATTCTGGCAGATTATAAAATCTACCTGAAGATATTTTTTTTACCTCAAGATATTTTTCTTTTAAATTATTTTCATTTGTGGTTTATATTATAAAAGGCAGGTCCAAGGCCACCACCCACTCCCTGAGTTAATAAACACAAAAATAAAAATACTACTCTCTATAAAAGAAAAAGATTTTCCTTAGCTAGCCAATTTAAACCCTTTCAGTGGCGCCCAACGTGGGGCCCTGTAAGATTAGTGCTGTGTGGAATGAAAATTTAATTTAAATATGTTTTTTCTCTCAAAAAATAGTTATACATACTATATTATTTCTAGTACTTAAGTGCTTCTTGTAAGTATTAAGGTTTCTATATTGAACGTTTTGGTGCTGTATTTTACAGCTATATTGTAAGTAAAGAGTACTCACTATACTTTATATTGTTACAATGGATACTTTAAATTGTAATGTTAATTTTCTTTTAAAAGATGAGATAACTCATGAACTCCTAATTAGGAACATATCTTTTGACATTACTGCTTCTGTGGATAATTTGCGTAAATTATTACGTGAAACTTTAAAACTTTCTAGGAGGGGTAGTATAAAGCCATCTTCTAATAATTCTTCGATAACTATAGAAGAAGAAACTAAATTGATGATTGCCAAAGGCAATGAATTTCTTTCATCGTGTTATGCTGGGGAAGGTCCGTCCTTCTTCACTGCAAATGTTCGTGCTCGTCTATGCGGACGTGCTAATTATCTTTTGGTTCGTTTGTCGCGAATTAGTAATCCTCACCAGGAACTGCTGGTGCTTCAAAACGCTTTGATAAAATTTTTGTCAGATCAGGCCAAGTCATCTGATTCTGAAACGGATGACGAAGACTCTGTTCCTTCTCCCGTTCATAAAACTATTATTTATCAACCGGCTACTTCTTGTAACTTGAATTCTTTGAATTTGAAATATCGTGGTGACTCGTGTGTTCGTGCTTTCATAGCTCGCTTGGAAGAATTACAGCTTGCTCGTAATATAGCTAAAAAAACAATATATACTGGTTTTCCAGAAATCCTTGAAGGACCTGCTTTGTATTGGTATCGTGCTAATAAAGACGCATATCATGATTATGATTCACTCATTAACGCTTTACGCTCTGACTTTGACATTGCTGATTTTGACTTTCGGCTATTACAAGAGATACATTCTCGAACACAAGCAAAGGATGAATCGATTGTGGTTTTCCTGTCTATCATTTTGGGAATGATGTCCCGACTTACTAAAAAATTATATGACGAAGAACAACTTGACATTATTTTACGAAACATAAGACCTGAATATAGTCGAGAACTCGCATTAATTGATGTCAAATCCATTTCTCATCTACGAGAACTTTGTAAAAAACTTGAACTCAATAAGGCTCGTATCTCAAATTTTGTAGAACCTTCTACTTCCAAGGACACTACATGTGTTCCTGATTTTAATTATAAAAGTAAAACTTTTAAATCACATAATCCCAATGTTAATAATAAAAATGTTTCGTCTGTACATCAGTCGACTTCGGTTGAGGCTAATAAAAACTCTTCTGCTCATTGCTTTAGATGCGGTAAAAATAATCATTCTACTTCTCAATGTTATAAATCTAAAAATATTGTTTGCTTTAAATGCGGCAAACAAAATGTAAAAACTCCTGACTGCCCAAAGTGTAATAAGTCAAAAAACTGAATAAGTCAGTCTCTCTGAGTGCTTCTACTTGCAGGGAGACATATTTTAAACCTCCTCTTTCTGATAAGAGACCCTATTTAACTGTGAAAGTATATGACATTTGTGTCAGTGGTTTATTAGATTGTGGTGCTGCTTGTTCGATATTAGGCGATAATGCTCATAAGGTTTTTCTTGATCTTGGTATTCCGATGCAAAATCTTAAACAACCATGTTATATACGTGTTGCTAACGGTGCCGAATATTATTGTCAATATTATATGGATGTTCCCATTTTATATAAAAAGATTGTTAAAATTATAAGATTTTACATTCAACCTCAAATCAAACTTCCTATTCACTTTGGTATAAATTTTTGGAAAGCATTCAATCTTGCTCCTGAAGTTCTGTCTTGCATAAAGTCTATTTCTTGTAATAACGTAGATAAAATTGATAATATTCCAGAAAATGGTTTAAGGAACATAGATAATTTAACTGAAAAACAAATTGAAGAACTGAATCACATGCAGTCTCTCTTCTCTCAAATAGATACTGAAAAAGTTGGACTGGGTCGTACCCATCTTGCCCAACATCATATTGATACAGGGGATTCTAAACCCATCAAACAAAGATATTACAGATTAAGTCCAGAAAAATTAAAGTTGCTAGATGATGATCTTGATCGTATGTTGAAACTTAATATTGTTGAACCATCAAATTCACCTTGGAACTCTCCGGTTACTTTAGTACCGAAACCAGACGGCTCTGTCCGTACCTGCTTGGATAGTCGTATGATTAATGCTGTTTCTAAAACAGACGCATATCCTCTCCCTTATATTAGTTACATTCTTGACAACCTCAGGGATGCTAAATTTCTTACATCCTTGGATTTAAGTGCAGCTTATCATCAGATACCTCTTTCTCCTTCTTCAAAGGAAAAGACTGCTTTTACTGTACCAGGACGTGGTTTGTTCCACTATAATGTAATGTGTTTTGGTCTTGTTGGTGCTTCAGCCACTATGCAACGATTAATGGATAACCTTTTTGCTGCACAATTTGATAATAAAGTATTCTGTTACATAGATGACATTATAATTTGTACTAATTCATTTGAAGAACATATCAGAATTTTGGAATCAGTTTATGTAAAGTTAAAATCTGCTAACCTTACAATTAACATGAAAAAGTCTCTCTTTTGTCGACCAGAACTAAGATATCTTGGTTATGTTGTTGATCGATATGGATTAAGAACTGACCCTTCCAAAGTGGAAGTTATAACGAACTTTCCTGTGCCTTCTAATGCTAAGGAAGTCAAACGTTTTCTTGGTATGGCAGGGTGGTACCGCCGTTTTATCCAAGATTTTTCTCGTAAAGCTAGACCTTTGACTCGTCTTACTAGTAAAAAAGTTCCTTTTGCTTGGACCAAAGAAACAGATGAAGCTTTCTCTGTACTTAAAAATGCTTTAATCTCTGCTCCTATTTTAAAATGTCCTGATTTTTCTTTACCTTTTTATATTCATACAGACGCGTCATCTTTTGCTATTGGCGGCGTTTTGACTCAAAAAGTAGATGGGGTGGATCACCCTATAGCTTATTGTAGTAGAACTTTGAATGCTCAGGAGATTAATTATACTGCAACAGAAAGAGAACTGCTCGCAGTCATTTATGCTTTAGAACAATACAGATCCTATGTCGAAGGCAAATTATGTTACATTGTTACTGATCATGCCTCCTTACAGTGGTTTTATAAACTAAAAAATCCCACTGGCCGTCTTAATAGGTGGGCATGTCGTCTAAGCCAATTTACCTTTGAAATCATTCACAGAAAAGGTAAAGAACATGTATTACCTGATACTCTTTCTAGAATTAAAATCGCCTCTATTGAAATTGATCCTCATACTATAACTGACCCATGGTATATTAAAATTTTTACGGGTTGGGCTGAAAATGCAAAGAAGTTTCCAAATTTTTCCATCTTAGAGGGAAAACTTTATAGACTTTCTAAAAATAAATATAATATCACTTCTCAACATGATTGGAAAATTGTTGTACCCTTAGAAAAGCGTCTTGAAATAATTGAAAAATATCATGATGATCCGTCAGCTAGTCATTTTGGTGCTGCTAAAACGCATAAAAAGATTTCTGCTATTTATTACTGGCCTTCTTTATTTGAAGATGTAAAATCATATGTTAGTAATTGTGAAACTTGCAATACATATAAACCTGTTAATACTGCTCGTGCAGGATTCATGGGCGAACCACGTCAAGTAACAAAGCCGTGGGAAGCTATTTCTTGTGATATTCTCGGTCCATTTCCTCCATCTTATTCTAGGAACCAATATTTGTTTGTAGTCTCAGACTATTTCAGTAAATACGTACTACTCTTTCCTTTGAGAAACGCAACTGCAAAAGCCATTTGCAAATGTATGTATAATGGTGTATTTCTTGTACATGGTGTTTGTCGTGTTCTTTATACCGACAATGGAGCTCAGTTTACTTCTAAAGAATTTCGGGATCTTCTTACTAATGCAGGCGTTCCTCATATATTTTATAATCCCCGTTATCATCCTCAAACTAATCAAACTGAACGAGTGAACCGAGATATTGTTCGTGCTATTGCCTCGTATGTGCGTTTTGATCACCGAAAATGGGATCAAAACATTCCGGAGATTCAATGTGCATTGAACACTTGTGTTCATGATGGAACTAAATTCACTCCTTTCTTCTTAAATCATGGTCGTGAAATGATTCTTGATGGTGCTACGCATATTTCTCAGACACCTTTTGATGGGTCTGCTTTAAATACTGATTCACAAGAGTTTGCGGAAAAACTTCCCAAACTTCAAGATGTTTATAAACAAGTAAAATGTCATTTACATAAGGCATATCAACAAAACTGTAAATA
Organism: Teleiodes luculella; assembly: GCA_948473455.1. Taxonomy (NCBI): domain Eukaryota; kingdom Metazoa; phylum Arthropoda; class Insecta; order Lepidoptera; family Gelechiidae; genus Teleiodes; species Teleiodes luculella. The sequence goes on from OX419585.1 coordinate 4,380,574, forward strand.
TTATAATTTAAGAAAAAGACCTTTAGAGTTAAGCGAAGGTCAAATAATTTATAAAAGGTGTTTTCCTTTATCTTGTGCTCCAAAACACTTTTCAGCAAAGTTAGCTCCCAAGTTTGAAAAGTGTGTTGTGGATAAGAAATTAAGTAAGTTGGTCTACTCTCTCAAAAGTTTGGAGGGTAAGTCCCTTGGTACGTTCCATATCAAAGATTTGATCATCCGCGGTCATAACGAAGGTGGTTGAAACATAGTAGGTGTATATAAGTGTGTTAAGTTAAATAAATATTCTCTTCGGGTGGTATTTACAATATATATTTTAAGTTTTCCTATCTTAGCGTAATGGACTTTGACTTTTAATGTGACAAACCAAGACGATAAGTATGCATACAGACTAAAACAAGACTATGGACTATTTTAATTGTTAAGGACAAATTTTTGTCGTTTTATGTTAAGGTTGTTTTTCATTTTCTTTTGGTAGTAGTTTAAGTACATATTGTGTTTTTCTCAAACTTGAATTTGAAAACACTTTGTCAATTTTATATTTAAGTTAGTATATTTTGAGTCATTTTGCACCCATAGTGGTGATGACTTCATGTACTCTCTTTTGAAAGTTCTTCAACTCTGGTGAGTTCAGAACCTGATATTTCTTTGACAGGAGTTATCTTCTGGTATACTTAGCTCATAGTAGCAAGTCTTTTTAGCTCATAGTGGCAAATTTTTTTTAGCTCATAGTAGCAAACCTCCTTATAAGGAAGGGAAGTTCCTTAACTCTTTTGAGTTTGGAATGTGTTTTCTTTTTGACAGAAACTGTTTTTCTGGTCAATACTGCATACAGTTGTAGTTCTATTTTCAGGAAAATAACGTTCTTTATTTTTCGATTCCCTTTAAAAATTTGCTCGTTGGTAGTGAATTTCTTTTAGCTTTTGAACTCTGGTTTTTCAAAACCATGTTCGGTGGTTTTGTTTCCAGTTAGCTTTTCGTTACTACCTCATGTAGATCGGTAGCGAAAAATTTTATTTGAAAATTAAAATTTTCAAATAAAATTTTTCATTCCCAACTAAAGATGAACTGTAACACCGTTTTTTTTTGTCATTTGATAGAAATAGTACCTTGTAGAAATTACTAGTTGTTTTTCCAAAATAATTGGCGTTGATAATTTTTTTTTTGACTCATTTTATTCTCGACTTCTTCCAAAAGAGGTAGTATCCAAAGCCATAAATCTAAAATATTTTTTTTTTTAAGCACAGGAGTCAAGTTTCGGAACGTTTCTAATAGTCGAAATGACAGTTAGTGTTTTCGTATAAATTTGTTCAATAATATTAGTCTTGGAAATACAGGTTATTTACCATTATCCAAATGGATTATTATTCCTTTTGTTTTTCCTTAATTCGTTTAAAATAAAATTAAAAATAATTTATTTCCTTAAAAAGAATTCTGACTTGATTGTTTTGGTGTTGCGTTTCGGAACGCGCGGTCTGTCAAAGTGATTCGAGGAATGACTCGGTCATTTTCTTCCTTGGCTTTGTCCTTATAGGACAATGTAAAATTTAATAAAGTAAATACCACTAGAAAATCCGGTAAGTGTAATTTATCCTAATGGATTCTCAATACCATGTTCGATGGTTGTTTTTAAAACATTTTTGGTTAATTAGATGTTCTTTTTCTTTGATAGGTATGTGATGGATTTTGATGGTCCCCTTCCTGGTGGAATCTTTTAAAGAAATTGATTGAAACCTCGGTGGTAAGTCTGTTGTGATATTTATTGAGATCTCAAATTCTCATTCTACTGTTTGATTTTGAACCTTTTGGGTAACACGCGTGATTTGTCCTCTAGATATGGCGCGGACACGGCGGACATCTTGAGGTGGTTGTCGTCCGGGCTCTGTCCCAACATGGCTTCCTAACGCTAAAAAAAAAAACCCCGTAATGGGTAAGTGTTTGGAAATATTATGCTAATTCAAAACTAAAGATTTCCGTTATACGTTCATCACTGTAACAAGTTTTCTCTTTGTTGCAGGGTTCTCTGTTATGCAGGTTTTTTTCATGCAAGTTTTTATATGCAGCTATTAGGCTGGGTTTTTATGTAGGGCTTTGGCTTTGCCCCACACATATTTAGGTTTCTGGTACTATGTATCTACCTATCTTTCTCTAAAAGGTTTTCTTTAAAACCACGTTTTTTTTTTTTATGCCTGGTTTCTAGTACTGTGCACCTTTTCATTTCAATACCATGTAGGTAATTGATAAATCTATATTACTTTTTATCCAACGGCTGGACATGTATCTTCATAACAGTGAAGCGTAATTAGTAATTTTAAGTATGTAAACTTGTATATTATTACTGTTACACGAATAGTTCTCTGTGAAGACAGCGGTGATATTTTATGTTTCTGTTCATTTCACCAGATATTCTCAAACCTTTTTAAATGGTTGTCATGTTAAATTAAATATGATTTAAAAGGTTCCCTGGTATTTATTTTATTGCACACAGTACTGTCTTGATCCATTTTATGATATAAACCACTGGCGCCCTGATTCTGACAGAATAATTTAGTTCTGATTCTGGCAGATTATAAAATCTACCTGAAGATATTTTTTTTACCTCAAGATATTTTTCTTTTAAATTATTTTCATTTGTGGTTTATATTATAAAAGGCAGGTCCAAGGCCACCACCCACTCCCTGAGTTAATTAACACAAAAATAAAAATACTACTCTCTATAAAAGAAAAAGATTTTCCTTAGCTAGCCAATTTAAACCCTTTCAAGTTGATGCCTAAAGTATTTATGTGAGATTTGGTGAAAATTTTGTTTGCTAGAGTAACCTTCAGACTTTTTTAAACTGCTTAGTTTCTGCATGAGCCCAAAATTAGACTGTTAGTGAAAACCAATTCTTTTTAGGTCTTTCTTTACTACGAACATACGTGAAACAGGTGTAAGTAACCTTAGAGATATAAATAAACAGTGCATAGGGCGTGGAATTTTTTTTTCCTTCATGCCAAATAAAGACAAATAAATGTCATACTTTATTGATATTTTGTTTTTAATTGGGCATGTCATAACATGAATATCTCTATCTTTTTCTAACTTACCGTATTCAAAGATGTGTGATAGAGTTAAAAGACAAACCCCGTCTCCCACTTCCACCTACCCTCCCGCCCCTCTGAGCGGCCGCATTGGTTTCGATACAAAAAAGGCATGATTACTACTCCATATGGGCATGGAATTTTTTTTCCTTCATGGTGCATAGGTACATTCGTTATTCGCAAATAAATTTTGCTCATCTCTAATTACCAGTATAATTGTTTACAAGGATACATACAAGGTGTAAGAGAAAGCTTTGCAAGAACTATAACAACAACATCACAATCAATGGATTTTATCTACATTCCCAAAAATTACCGTTCGTTTCCGAAAAAAGATTTTTTTTAAACTTCCCCAAAACAGTTGACTGAGCGTGACTTTTCAGTATTTGCTGAGACGTTACTTACACCCTGTATAGATAAAGGAGGCAAGTTCTATATATTCGCAGTGCGTGTCAACATGTGAGCTGAAAAAGCATCACAAAAACCTTTTAAAAGATAGTAAGAAATGCAAACAGGGTAACGCATACTTAATGAATCCTACTAAACACGCTAAAAATATTATGTTTATGTAGAGCACGAGACTAGAATTATTAATAACTATTTATATGATTTATTTGTTACAAAAGAGATCAAAGTATGTATGTTTCAATTACTTTTAAACGTGCAAAATTGTTAGTATTAAACTATTATTTGACACATACATAGTTTCACTTGGTGGTTTGAAGTTTGAACTTCAAAACAAAATACACACATAACACATTAAACAGCAGACAAAAAGGCTCAAACTAAGACTGGCTCTCATCTCAAATGAATGTAGGTACAAGTCTAAGCAATGAAAAAAGAGATCAAACAGATTAAAAGAGGCGATGCGGTATCAGTTTGAACATAACTGGCAGGTTCGTTCAATTACGTCCGCTATTCGTAAACGGGTTTGAAAAAATAACTTAATCAGAAAAGTGTCCGTAAATGATAATAACACCGACGGTAATGATGATAGATGATTAATGAGTACATTCACGCGGGTCGTGTGTTCGAAATATTGATAATGCGACAGATTTTAATTAATTACCGGATGGCGGCGACCATTAATGTTCTCTGATGTAATTACACACCAACAATTACGAAATGGTGCAATTTCGATTACGAAATGGTGAAATTTCGGATATTTTGTTTGACTCACCGACATTGTAGAACATTTTCATCTAACATAGTTTTTAAGTCTAGTTTTTTATTTTCTAAATAATCGTGCCTTAGCCTTATAAATTAAACTACCATTCCTGAGATTAAAATTATTCCCTATTTTTTTCCCGCGGTAAAAACTATTTAAAATGTGGGCCAGAGATATAAGGTACCACCATGCAAAATTTCATTCAAATCGGTCCAACAGAGTCGGAGATTAGACCGTACAAACAGACAAACAGAGAAACAAAAAAATCAAAAAAGATCTGGTTAATTATGATCTTTATCACATTTTTCATTCGGTTTTTAACATTTGTCTTCTTTGTACAGGTTTTCGACCTAAAGTTTTATGATATCGATTTTAAAGTTGTTTAATCTTGTCTAGCATGATTTGTATGTTTTTATAATCTTAACTTAGTGAATTGTTGATATTCCGTGTACACATACACATTTTTCAAAGTGGAAGTAAAAACAAGTAAAGTAAAACTTCGCAACAAAAGCTTATGTGGTTGACAACCCGACTTTACGCAGGCAATATCGTCAGCAGCGTAAATGAATGAATGAAGTATTCCTTAGGGTGCTTGTACAGTACACGGTGTGTCAATTGACTTCGTTTAAAAGCACTAAAATTGTAAAATATGTCATGGAATTCCTTATATAACTAAGTGTAAGTCACACAGATATAGATTTGATTAGATGCGGCTAGTGTAAGTACTTCAAGTATCCAAACGAAGTCTTTGACTCGACATACGCAAGCATCCTTTTGCATTCAAACACAAAGTTACCAAATCAGCTGGTGCAAAAAAGGGTTCCTAGAATAACTGAATATTGGCTAGGTGACTTTTATAATGACTCACTTTTCGCAAGAATCGCAAGATTTTATCGTTAAATGCCAAGCGTTTATCATCAGCTTCCTTCTTTGAATTACACGCACGACTGTTTCTGTGAATTTATGCATGATGGGTTTTATATGAGAGCGTTGGTTGGTAGCCAAGGGCAGTTGACTTCCATTTGGAGAGTGTGGAAGTTTGCGGATTTAAGCCTCGGCACGTACAAATGTGTATTCATTATAATATGCTTCGTTTATTCGATGCTCTTACGGTGAAGGAAACCTGTCAAACCTGCGAAGTAATTCAAAGGTCGTGTGTGAAGTTGACCAATACTGGGACAGCATGCTAGACTAAGACCTGTTCACCCGGATTTCGGTGAAAAGGGGACATATATGAACTCTTAACGAGGACGCATGTGTTTTATATTAATATTAAAATATTCTTACGTTTAGTATTTAGTATTTACCGTCACCTTTATAGGTAAAATGCAGTGATTAAACAAATTAATGAAAAGATCCTTTGATTAAATATATAGTAACAGATACACAACTGCTGGTCAAAAAAAACGGCACCGTGAAAACTATGCCAAAATCAAGCATGGCATTGTTACTTTCTCTTTCTTTAATCGACGCTTCGACGGCGCGGATTGCCTGACGTTGATTTTATCTTAGAGTGAGAGTAAATAAATTTAAATGAGATAGTAATTGATTAAACATAGTTAAACGGTATGATATTTGTTAAAGTTGATAGTTGACGTGGTGCAGTGTATTGCATTTCATTTTGTATATGAGCGTAGATCTACTTTTATATTTGATCTAAGAAAACAGCATCAAAACACATGCAAACATGCAGTTTGCTAATTCACTATAGCTTAGTTGGTTACGCCTGCCTTCGAAGCACAGGGTTGCGAATTCGAATGCCGCGCAGGGCAAACATTCGTGTGATGAGCACTAGTTTTTGCCTTGTGTCTGGTTGTTGTATATTTATATATGTATGTACCTATATCAGCTGTCTGACACCAATAGTACAATAGTACAGGCTCTGTCTAGGTTGGGGTCAGATGGCCGTGTGTCAGGTGTCTCCACATATTTATTTATTTATAAAAAAATAAAAACAAATAAGCCAAAGCAAAAATGTTGTCTGGACAGCGATAGAGGTGGAATTTAACCAATCAGGGAAGAGTTAGCATTCCAGGTCACGATTTACTGCAAGACAACGTTGAATTGTGGACATCAACAAATTAAGTGAACTAAAATTGTAAACGTTACTACGTTAAATACTATTTGTAAATACTTTCAAAATAGTGTAATTACGAATTCACTCACACATACGCTTTTTTTGTCACAGAGTATTTTATGAAACATGCGTCTTAAAAAAAGAATTTCTTTTTTATTCTTCTTTCTATTGGTCAAAACTGACGGAAAACAAAAATAGGATTATATAAGTACTAACATCCTTGCTACCAAATCACTAAGGTGTTGACAGAACCGGATCGCCTTATTACGTATCTATGTACTTACTACTGTAAATGAGGTAAAGCTTTTGTTTTACATAGAACTTTAAGCAATGGATATGATTCTTATAGAAAAACTTGTGAAATCGATCGATGAACTTGAAATTTATATGATAAAGGGAAGTATTACAAGTTGTAGATTGAATAACGTTTGCGTAAAAATGAGTTTTATTTTTTCTCTACGCCTTCAACTGCGTGTGCCGTGACCTAAATTATATATATTTTTACAATATTTAACTACTTTACTTGAGTAAAATAAAACTAAAGAATTGATAATAAATATGGTAATAAGTTAACGTAGGTATTAGTGTAGGTTTTTTGAAGGTCAGTAAACACTAAACATTCAATTAACCTTAGAGACTGATTAGAATTAATAAAATACTGATTTATTTAAATAAAGTTTCAATGCCTATGAAATGATTTTAAGTAAACAAATGAAGTATCAATGAAAGTTTCTACGAAAAAAATGGCTATCCACTAAGTCATGGATAAAGTCAGTCAAGTCATAAACAAATCAAAACAAAACATTAACCTATATAATTATACTAAAATTCGACAACATCACATCAAAATCGCTCGACTCTGAAGCCTGAAAACCACCACCACGTGTTCGGCCCGGACGGCTGCGTTAAAATAAATATTAGTAGCGTATTTCAGAACGCAGCTCTTGACTGAGCTACTGGTGGGAAAGGGACAGCTATAGTCTCCACTACGGGGGAGACAAGGACAGCGCGACCTGCCCCGATCGATAGCCGCAGCCGCAGAGTGCCGCCGCGTGACGTCATGCGACCGTCTCGTCATCTTCGACTCTGAAGATACTGGGGCTGATTCTAGTCAAATATAACACTCTAACTCAATTTAAAAACTTAAAGGCCCCATAGCCTAGTTGGTATTAAATCTGCCTTCTAAGAACAGGTCGCGGATATGAATCCCGCCCAGAGCTAACTATCGTGTGATGAGCACTTGTGTTCGCTTTGAGTCTAGATGTTGTTTATTTATATGTATATGTATATCAGCTGTTTGACACCCATAGTACAGGCTCTGCCTAGTTTGTGAGAGGTCCCCACATACCTATTATATTTATGAGAAGGACAGGAGGTTGTCAAATTAGTTTTAGAAACGTCAAACATCAATTTACAACACTACTCAGATTGCATGCGAAAACAAACAATTAAACATTTCTCCTAATTTGACAGCTGGCACTTATTTAAGAGTATCATTTATTCAAAATTGGATTCATGTATCTCCCGTCCTTTTCGGTTTTCACATGAAGGGAAAGGTCCACGATTAAAATTTAAGTTTAGAGTGTTAAAGGAATTATTACCGCTGTCTCTACATTTCGGTGCCGGCGAACTGAGCTTGATTCGCCCTATCGGTTCACTTCATACACTACTGTGTTAATGTACAGCGAGAAACGGCACGTAGATAAGTACAGTCACGGCGAAAATATGGCGGGGCGATCAATGGACGAAAATGAATGGTGAAAGAATGTACACTGGCCTACAAAACTAAGTACCACACTTATAAAAATGAAATAACTTTTTGAGTACAAAAGGTATATTTTCGAAATAGAAAAGGACTCGATAAAGAGTTTAATTTTGGATACTAAAAGTAAGCTGTGTTAATCATATTATTATTTGCCATCAAACTTTTTTTATTTTAAATCTCTAACTACTCTAACCTAACCTATACAAGAAAAAAGGAATTAAAAGTGTAGTAATTATATTTCCAAAAGTGGCGTGTAATATTCGCAGTCTGGCTCTCGTCACAATGAAAATAATTCAAATTATTTGTATGAGAACTTGACCCTCTGAATGGCAGATATGGCTTAGTATACCAATTTGATGACGCAAACGTGAACGCAGGGATGGGACAATTAAGAATTTAGCCGCTCGATCCAAGGTCGAATGTTTATCATTATTTATTTCGCACGAAGGGTAACATACTGTAATAGTATTATATTATAATTTTTCATTTTGATTTACCTATAAAACACTTGTAATTTAAGACTTATAATTTTCTTATAGAAATAGGGAATATTTTCCCGCGGTAAAAATAAGTCTATAGTCATATCAAGTAGTCAAGTCACTAAACTATCACCATACAAAAAATATACCATGCCAACGCTCCGTTAAGACGAGATAGCGGAACAAACAAACACACTTTCACATTTATAGTAAATAGTCTAGATATCTGCCTAATCAATTCATTCCTTTGTTTATAATACCAAAATACTTTATAATACCATTCAAAAATAGGTCATTTTACTTCTACTTACATAAAAAACTTGTTAAAAGCACTTACAAACAAACAGATACTACTATAAACAACTTCTTATGATGATGACCTAACTACTACGCGCTACGCCGTAGCAACAGTCTACGATGCCATGTTGCAGCCATTTATGCATTTAAATAGGTTAATACACTTACTATGATAACATTTGCATTCACTAACGAGGTAGCTTTGCCTTCTGTCTAGCCACGAGCTACTTATAAAATATTATAGGGCGTTTTGTCGAAGCGTAGCACTTTCGTAGTATATTGCTACGAAAAACTTAACAATATCTATCTGTCTGAATCTTTGGTTTATGTTCGTGATAACTTGATAGCAGTAAGAATACCTAATATTGGAGTGTTTAAACAACAAAATAATTTTATTTTAATTGGTTAAAGCTTTTTATTATTAATTTTAATATCGAATTAGTGTCTACAAAATATTTTAAACCCTGGATCTGGGCTAGTCGACTTGTTTTCTATTAATAGTGGTATTTTTTCTTTAAACTGCGATTTTCTTGAGAAAATTTGAGTTTCTAGTTACCTTGAAAAATAATAAACAGCGTTGATTGCTTATAACATGGGAAAAAGTAATAACGTAAGCAGTGACATAATAGTATTTCCGACATTATGTCGCGTTTGACAGCTTTTTGCTCGTTCCGTAGTTAGTCTGCAGATATACCTACATAGGATTATATTTGTTTTAGTGGAAGTTTGTGCTCTCTGGCTAGTAATGAGGATTACATCGTAAGTTGAATTTTTAAACGCGCGGCGGACCGGAGGCTGTAAAGCTCTTACCCCTCCCCTGCGCTAGAGGGCGCCACCGCGCATTTTAATTGTTCATGTGTTGCGTGCATATGACACGCACATGAATTTTAAAATACCTTGCTACGGTTTATATTTATAATGTCTATACACCGTGAAATTTAGCTGGTTGTGTACCTGAAACATAGTGGTACGAGTAGTACTCATGAATCTGAACAATTTTCCCTAAGGAACATAGGTTTAAATCTCAAAATAAAAATTCAACTTGTCATAATAAAGAGGCCGGTCACGTGACTGAAGTTTATATGAGAGAGAAGTTTAATTTTAGTTTTGAGATTTAAACCTATGTTCCTTAAACCTGCATACACCTGCGAAGTAATTCAAGAGCTGTGTCTAAGGGCTCGAGCCCCTTGATAGGGACAAATATCAGCTGCTAACTAACTCTGTATATATATTGTTTCTTTTTTATATTTGTAAAATTATTTTTATATTATCATCAAAACCTATCGTAACTGAAAATCTAAAACATGCACGCGCCCTATTTATTACATACTTTCTAAATCAGATTTCTTCATTACTGGCTAGAAATTCATATCTGTTTACGTATGACATATACTAGTGTTTACGTTTTAAATTAAATATACACACACATGCATAAAGCACGTACGTACGTACAGTGAACCAAACAAAAACCGACCTAGTTTGAGGAGCGAAGCATGCTCCCCAGTACGTACTTGTATGGACAAGTATACACGCAATCGCATGACGCAAGCTACTCCACTTCCCTGATATTACTTTGAATGTCTTAAAGTTATGGTAAGATATTTGTCAGCGCCTGTACTTTGAACAAAAATAAAGGAAGTCAGATAAGATTAATTGGTCAACAATTAAATGGTAAAAAAGACAAAATATGCAATTTTCAAGAAAAACTTAATGTGCTAATTATATAAAAACTATGTTGGAAATTATGAAAAGGTTTATTTTATTATTTTTTAATAACACATACATATTAATTACTACGCCTATTTCTCGCCTTATAATCCCACAAAATATTGCAGGGACATTAATTATCTATTATTAAAAAAAATATAACGGAAGATAAGTAATTTTACTGAAATAAACAGTTTTTAATTTAAATTTTATTTATTTTTTTACTTTAAATCGCATTCTACCACTGTAACATACCTCAGTCAGAAGCCGCAGAACAGCTAGAATGAAATAAACGAAAAAAGGTTTTACAAAACAGGAAAAGAAATTGTGTGGTTTAATAACAAGAAATAACGCAGTATTTAGTGTTGAAAAGACGCATTATTGTTACGAAACATGCACCTTGTTTACAATGTTTGAAGAAACGTGTTGAAAGTTATTGTTGTACCATTATACATATTTAATGTTATACATACCTACATACTTCATTAAATCATGGCACGTTAACATGATGAGCTTCAAACAGTTAATATTTATCACACATATTGATAACATAACACCTAATAACTTTTTGGCAACTAGTAGATAATTTCTAAAGTAAAAAGAACGCGAAAATTAAAAAAACGAGAATAACATATCTCTAAATATACATTACATTATATACATAAATGGAAGCAAAGTGTAGCCCTAATATATTTTTGATCAAGGCCAGAAATAACTGAGTCCTATATAATAATACCTATAATAAATAAATACCTAATTATATAATAATCTACATTGTATCAAATAAGTATGTGTGTAGCTATAGTAGTTTTAGAAACAACACTCCATCAGATGACACAAGTATGTTTTGTTCAATAATGTACTGCATATAGCAACTGAAAGAATTATAGCCAAAAAGAAACATTACATAAACAAACGTTTCTAAACCACGTTGTTGTAAGCTTAAGCATCAAATTGAGTGTTCATAAATTGGTACTAATTAACTTAATATTACTTATTTGGTTAGCCGACGTACTAATGGGATTATTATGTTATTAAGATATCGGAAGACCACAGCTGGACGGAAATGTTTATGTGATTATGTTAATTTAGAAGGTTGCGAGTGGTATTGTTCCAATACTATCTGCTGAAGTAAGCATTGAATAGCGATTTGTATATCATTAATAGAGTAACATTTGTTTAATTAGGTACCATGATCGAGTGAATAACATCTGCCTTTAATTTTGGTGACTCGAAGTTTGAATTTCGGCTGAGGCTAAATTCTATGGCTATGGGTGTATACATACAGTGATTTAAATTGAATATTTATGTTTTTTTTCTTCGTGATTGCTACAGCAATATGTAGCCAATTCAAAGGGCTCAAATATACCTTAAATTAGGGCGAACTTTGGTAAGTGTTAGGGTCAAAACCATAAAGGTAGATTTTTTTTTGACAGAACCGATACCTTCGTTATGGAAAATAGGGGAGCCCTAGCGATTTCTAGGGTTGCCACCACCGGAGTAAAAAGTTGCTAAGGTAAGGTAAGGTAATTTGTGTAACACTGATGTTTTACATTACAAAAAACACGTATTTTGAATAATCTGGTTATTTAATCCTGGATAGGCTGAACCTTTTAATGGATATAATATGGTACATTACCTTGCATCAGATAAATATTAATTTGCTGAATGAAGTTTATTTCATTTTAATGCAACTTCACATCCAGGATACTGTTCATTAATAATGTTTCCCACAGTTGTTAATTAAACAGTAATTCGAAAAGTTAAATTGAACAGATACAAATTCATGATAAAAGGTTTTATTGTAATATGGTAAACACATATAATAATAATAATAATAATAATAATACATACATATTATATTATATCATATTATTATATACATATTATATTATTATATGCATATTATATTATTATAATTATAAATATTATTATATTTTATTTAGTACCCGACAGCGTGAATCAAACACGGTGGATTATTTAAAAAAAATTTTGTAGGTTCTTTAATATCGTTTTTAAGATGAGCTTGTACATTATTTACATACCCACACATAAATGCAACGCTTGTTTTAGATTCATAGAAGCGAGTATCGTTCTGTATTTGGTATTAGTCAGTAAAAAAGTAATGTGACTCTTGTTTAATACTTTATAAATTCAGGAACTACAAGTAAATGATGATGTCTAGACTTAACACACATTTAAAATGAACGAAATGAATTAAATGAATGATGTTTTAGAATGTTTAACTAGACTTAACTACTAGTATTTCACCATTGGCGGGGGTGTTCATTGAAAGAAAGAAAGAGAAAAAAAAATTGAGCTAATGTTGTGACACCGTGTAAAGCCCGACCAAAGAAATATGACACCTCGCCATATTGCGGAATTTCAATGGAACTAATTTTATAAGGGAAATTGTTGCCATAGTCGTAAAAATATACACGTGGCAGTGGCAAAAAATATACAAATAGAGCAGGTTTCTTATTTCTTTGGTCAGGCTTTAAGTACCTAGTTGATTGGTGTACGGTAGTAAAAAAAACTTTCGACCGTTCACCCAGGATGGTCACGAGAGGTGGACGGTGGGTTGGAAGGGGTAAATTTCACATAATTTTCTTATTTTTTCATAATTTCATCTTCAAAATTCCAGCCTTCCAGCTACTTACTACTTTCATAAAAAATCGATATATTGGTAGTTGTCACTTTGAGAAGTTGGCATTTTGCGAAGTTGTCATTATGAGATGAAACGATACTAAACACGTATACCAAAAGATACAGAATCTAAGCAGTGTGGTATAACAGCGAAAAGGACATGTTTGTTTTCCAGTCACAACTATTAAAATTATCATCAAACCAGCCATCCCAATATGACAAATTCGAAGACAGATAGGTACTCTTATTTTGTTGTAATCGCCTGAACACGGAACTGGCAATGACAGCGCATTAGAAACACATGAAACATCCATCGATTCTTACTCGTACAGACATAGACATAGACTTAGCATTTTTAAAATAATTATCAATATATGGGTTTAAGATCATAAAAGCATAAAAAAAGCATAAAAGTGCCTAAATTGCCGAAGTATTATTTATAAGTTTGTTTTTAGAGACAGCTTACAGATGTAATTATACTATACATGGAAAGGCGGTCTCAACAAATTTTTATTTAACTTTTAAGTTCGTAAATGTATCTCAAATACTGCCTTTAAATCTATAATAACCAAATTGTTTGCCAGATATGTGAACGACTGAATCCTTTGGTCTACAAAAAAAGTATAAAAGTATAGATTTATATGAGGAGTACTAATTCTACTGAGAAATCCTTTAAAAAATCTTTATATAATACTAATAATAAAGAGCCAACATTGGTTTTAGCAAAGCTTATTAACTTCTGATCATTAGCTTTGTTGTCGAAAAATTATTTGTAAAATCTTACTTAGAATAGAAACCTTTTTTATTTTAATATTAGCGAGAAAAGACAACTAAATTGAAATAAAAAAATACTTTATACTAAACTACCTGTCTGTAAAAATACCTGTGTTTAACTGTAAAGCGATAAATTTCCCGGGAATCATCAGCCGGATTGGGGAAGCGGGCGGGACAATAATCCGGGCAGAGGCCGATAATTGGTGCCGGGGACTGCCCCAGCTGGGTCAACACCGTATAATCATCGGACTGCAGTTACGGCGACCAATATTGTACGTGCTAGTATGAATAGATAATAAAAAAGAAGGCATGGAGACGGGCATTTATTTGCAGTGCAAGAAATATAAATAAATTAATATGTAGGGACATCTTATACTCGGACATCTGATCTGACCACAAATTAGGCAGAGCTCTTATAAGGCCTATACTATGGGTGACAGACAACTCATATACATAAATACAGACACAAGGCAAACACACGTGCTTATCACGATTGACTATCTGAGAAATTGACCAAGCTCGCCTAAAGGCGATATTCGAACCCGCAACTCTATGCTTCGAAGGCAGAAGTAATACCAACTAGGTAACGGGGCCATCAATAAACAAACGAATCAACACATATAACTAAATTTAGTTAATAAACTCTTAATTTTTCGGTTTTTAGTGTAGTTTGTAGCAATTTCTTAGCATTTTCGTAGCTCGTAGTAGCACTAATAACTCGTAGTAATAGTAAATAGGTATTTAGGCAAGTAGTACAACCGATATTCGGTGCCGTCTGCAGTCTGATCACTAATACGATGTTGATCTAGCTGCAGCACGACTATGAGATCTTTTGAATATTTGTACTTTAGAGTAAAAATAAAAATAAAATGTGGGAGGCATAGAGCACGCCTAATCGAGTATGAACCGCAAGCACGGGTATGAACAGTCCGAATATCTTCAGTGCGTTTGTTTAGTAGCAAATGGTTATCGGAGCTGATTATTTCTCCTGGTGAAAATAAGAAATTTAATAGGAGAACATTGTGAAATGTGCAGTGATAAGTTGTAAACATGACTCGAGGAACAAATCTAAAAATAAAAATGTTATTGATTTCACCGCCCATAGAAAAACTGCTTACGCTTGACATAAAGGTAGCGGGGCGGTGCGCGTGCTCTATGTTTATTTATTCTCTAAGACTTGTACTTTTTAATATACGCCACGACCCACGAGAGGACGCAAAATAAATTTAAATGTTCTATTTAGGTACCTATTCTGTACAATCTACAATTTTTTTACTCTGAATTAAAAATAACTTTTTGTATAGTCTTTATTATTTCTTGTCTAGCAATAGCATATCGACTGCGCCTGCCTTACTAAACTAGTAATGTGAAGAAGAACATTTTAGCTTACGAACTCATTCCAAGCTCAAAGCGACTAAAAGCAACCAGGACAGCTGGAAATTTACAAAGCACTAGTCAGACAACGTAATTTCTGGTCACACTGGCACTCAGCTGTAGCAGCAGGGACAAAACCGATAATTGATTGTAAGGGCGACATTTACTGAGCAGTTTCAGTACATTCCTGACATTACTTATTTAGAGTCCGACTTCAAAAGATCTAACAATTAAAAATGTAGGAATATTGATTCTTGTTAAATATCCATATCCATACTAATATTATAAACACAAAAATGTGTTTGTTTGTTTGTCCACATTGAACGTGACTTTCTGCATAGAGATAGACAGATGGCTGGAGAGTGACATAGATTACTTGTAACCGCGGAAAATATTTCATTCCCACGGGAATAGTCGAAAAACAATGCGGACGTAGCTACTAGTACAGAGTTAAAATAAGAAACGAATGTCAGAAAAGTGTCTAAAAATAATTAATTGGACAATTAATTTACCATTCTTTGCTCACGTTTCTGGCCTTGCGCTGGTTTGGCGACCTCTCATACCTATTTTTTTTATTTTTTTCCTAACATATTCCTATACTAACGAAATATTCTACCATCGAATAAACACAACATTTGAAAACACATATCGGATAAGCAGCAACCTTGGCCCTTGCACCATTTATCCCTCTAAAAAGCTCGACTTTGCAAACGCGCGAAAGTAAATAACGGTACAAAACTATACGTAAGTTGTATGAAATATAATAGGTTAAACAATGGTAAGTGGTCTCCCAAAGGAGGAAGTTAGCACGCAACGAGCGGCTTAGACTGCGCAGGTCCCCCGGTCTTGCCATGACTCACGCGAAATCCCAAAAGCTCAGAACCCCATTATATTATCTATGGTAGTAGGTACATTGCGATAATGGCAACACTGTGCATATATTATGTGGAAGTTTGTTATTGGCATTTTGTACTTTAATTGTACACCTTGTTTTTTGCTGTTAAATTTGTACCAACTTTGTAGAGCGGCTTGTAAAACTTCAGCTCCTTTAATAGCTCTTGTGCTGTACAGGCTATTTTATCATTTTCGACAATAGGACAAATATGAAGTCACAGTGAAATATGGAGCTCTTTGAGTGAACTTGAATGGCTGATTGATCCGAATACGGCATACGGCTGAAAAGACTTGGATCCAGGCCAGAAAAAAAAATTACCAACTTTATTATAGACTAAACATTAAACCACGGTTTTTTTTTAGTTGATTTGATCGAGCTTACGGTTTATAAAAGATTGCATTTATGTCAAACAAAGTTACTTATATAATTTATGTACAGAAGCCAGCACATGCGGTTGGACATTCGCACTACGAAATTCACCCCTACAACTACGGAATATGGGTGTTCTAAAGGTCAACAAGGACTACTTGAACAACGTTACAAAATCTGCGTCATATAACCTAAACGCCTCAACTATTCTGACATTGACACACAAGTCCGGTGAAGCTTGATTGGTCCAGAGAGATTGGAAGAGCCGCTTCTCTGGTCGTACTTTTTCGACACAAGCATAGGTCAATTAAAAAAAAAGACATTGACACGGTAAGTCGCAAATTAAGTTTAAAATTCAAAATGATGTATTTTCAGTAACAATGAATGAAGTCAAAAGTAAAAATCTTTGCTCATTCTGTCGTTTGTCTCAAATAAATGAACTACTCTAAATTCTTAAGTTTAACGGCTTAAAGTGTTAGCTCAGTTAGAATGTTTGTGTTATAATATATCCAACAAAATCAATGACTTTCTTTCTACTCTTATAATAAAACTGCAATGTGCTAATTCTACGCTAACGAAATAAACTCAACTTGAATTCGTTCAGCATTCACAATGTTTGTTTACAAACTTCTTGTCTCAATGTCAATATCTCGAGACGTATCGTGAACTGCAAGTTCCGATGCAGTAAACTGACTAAGAAAATAACAAAAAATAAACAAGAATTCTCGGAATAAACGAGACTTTCTAAGAATAGTGTCGTGCTCATTTAAGTGTTAGATGATATGAATCGTACGACAGACGGGGAATAGTAAACAAGTCAGATATTTGCATCTGTTAAAGTTTCTAGTAATTAACAAAAGGCTTATAGCGAGAGTGAAAGGATTCAAGCATAAACAAACGACGTGTATAGGAAATATGTAACAGAATGCAGTGAGTCGTTTGCATTAGAGTAGTAAAAATATGTTCTAGTTGGAGTTGAATCACAAAACACAGCTGTGTTATGGCGTGAACATTGATACTTAGATATATAAAATAAATAATAAGAAATAAGCTTACACTATATCTATTTTAGCAAGACATGGCCAAACACCTCTATAGTTGTGAGATTTTAGGGTTTAGTACTGAAAGAGACTGAAGCTCGCGTTAGTATATGTTTCTTCTCTATATCTTTTCAATGATAGATTAAATATATTTTTCGAAAAGTTAGCAACGACCACTATAATGACAACAAATTAAAACAAAATACTATTTTATTATTTATATAAAAATTACACGACACAATTTCCAATGTGAAAACAAACGAAAAATAACGCTTAACGCGTATGAAGCCTAACAGAGCTTACAAAAAACTTTAAATGGAGATATGAAAGGGCGTTTAAATTTAATAAATCACTGAGTGTTTTATTTATTCATTCATTATAAACTGTTAAATTAAGCATTAAAATAAAATGTAACTAAACTAATGGTAAACTGCTAGAGAACTAGGGGGTGTGCAATAATGGCAGTATACTCTGCTACACCTTAGTTGCTTACGTCACAGAATGCATCGCAAGTGGAATGAAAGTGGGTTGGTTTGTGTACACTCATAGGTACAGAAGCCAGCACATGCGGTTGGACATTCGCACTACGAAATGCGCCCTTACTACTACGGAATACGGGTGCTCACAAGGTCAACATGTGCTGGCTACTGTATCTACTGGCGGCGGTGACTTTGGACCAGAACTGTGCCAGTCGTTTATGCTAAATGACTATCAATATAAAGTATATATGTAGTCCTAGTTTACTCGAATAAATATCGTTGATTTCTGCTATACATTCATAAATATTTTAAATCGATAACAAATTGCAGTAACATTAAACTAGGACTATATACTTATATTGCTACTCTACAGCATTCTATCTACAAAATTACTGACGGATTTTCGGAAAATATATATTGGATGTATAACAATATTTGAAAAGATGTACCTAACGCCTGTGGAGTTTTTTTCCGGCGAGTTCTCCATAGAAGACATCCAAATTTTTGAACTCACTAGAGAAGAACATGTAACTGACTTAAAGTGAACAAAGTGATAAATATCATAAAGTTTACTTATAAATAAATTCTTTGACTTTTGACTTTGGCAGTGCTACGCTCATGTAGCCTATCAAATTAAATAAACTTATACATATAATGCATTATTCTGATACCTGTATTAGAATAAGATGTGCTACAGGCAAAGAGTCGTCCTTAGTATTTTTTAACCCCCGACAAAAAAGAGGGGTGTTATAAGTTTGACGCGTATGTCTGTCTGTCTGTCTGTGGCATCGTAGCTTCTAAATGGATGAGCCGATTTTAAACTATTTTTTTTTGTTTGCAAGGTATTACAATCGAGAGTGTTCTTAGCTACGATCCAAGAAAATATCTTTAGCCATTTGAAGATTATCAGCTCTTTTCTAGTTGTTGAAAGGATTAAGTAATGGCCCCGCCGGCTTTTTTTTTTTTTTTATTTAATGTTATTTATTTTCACTTTATGAGATTAACAGCGTCGATACCAATACATCTCGTACTTCACTAGGTTAGTAAAGTTAATAGTTAGCATTTCTGAATGGATTCGCATCTACAGTACTAACGAAGCCTGTATCCATTGAACCATATTTCAATGTGTCGCAACCGACCAATTTACGAAGTAGCGTGTAGCGATCTAAATTCAAGCAAGCAAGCTGATCCGTGACTTGTGTGGTTAGCCAGGTGAATGCCGGTAACCAATCTCGGGTGCAGCTTTTGTAGTATATGCATTCCAATTAGTAGTAAGTAATATTTGATGTGAGGAAACAGGAATTTAATGGTGTACTGGAATGAAGCTATATTCTATGTGACAGTGTAACTGTTCTGGCTTAAGTTATGCTTTACAAAAAGAAGATAAGAAGCAAGAAGATGCATGTTTTGAAATAGAATCAGAAGCAGTTTTTACTATTCTGTCTTGGTAGAATCATTTCGTATAAGAAAATTACAATGCCATACAAATAAAATATTAATGCGTTTACTGTTAATTTTATATTAAGGAGCTCATAGCACAGGATATCCTAGATTGAGCTCCTGACTTTCTGAACCAATTTCTATGTACCCCTAACTAACTAAACTTTGTAAGTTTGTCTGTAACCTAGACTAGTAATAATTATGTGGGAGTAAAAATAAATCATTACTATTATTAATATTATTTATATAAAATACTGAAATTTGTTTTCTTCAGCAACTAAATAAAATGCCTTATAAAGAGTGAACAGCCCTAAACAACATCCATCACTTACCTGCCCCCTGTCACGTCATAGGCAATTAAAACTAAAGCGGCGAACGCTAAAAATACGAAACTGGCACAACACAAAATTAAACCTTTTGGGGACTATCCTACTAATACAGCCTTACAGTGCAATATGACTCTCAACTCAAATGTGGTAAAGTTCAATTTTACCAACTACTTTGACCAATTACATGGTTTTTAATCACGACAAACGAATGTCGACTTTAAAGCTCTCTATCATTATTAAAACTAAAATTGCTGATTTGTAAAAAGAGACTGATATTCGTCTTTTTGAAATTTTTGAAGTACCTAACTCAAGTCAATATGACTCAATTTTGAACCGCGCAGGTGGTTTGGCGTGACGTGTTAAGGCGAGATGCTCAGCAAAAGCCTCGATAAGGAACGTATCGTGCTTTTGTTTAAGTTGGCACTTACCTCAAGTCAAGATTATCACTGATAAACTTTATTATATTATTATAATTTATATTTTCACTTTTGTCATGGAATTAACAACACTGGAAGAAACAATATTTTGTTCGTAAGTAAATATTTTTACATCGGGTTACATAGAAGCCTTATTCCTTATGCAGTGAGATACAAATAGACAATTAATTATGTTATCAATGATTCACATAACGTGTATATTTTTGTTAGAAATAAAGAATATAAAATAAATAATTATAGTGAATGAGCTCACTAAAATAAGAAACTAGCCGTAAACAGATTTATAAGTATTTTTACATACAAACTCACAACAACATGTTGTTAATAAATATATTGTGATTAAGTACCCAGGGTAGAGGCTGATATCCCACAACACAGGGAATCCTAGTGTGGGTGTCAGAGAACTACCTGTTTCGTTGTATCTATTTTTATGCCAATAAAGGATTTCTTTTTATTTTTTATAGTAAAAAAAATAATGCAACATTTTAAAGCGAAGCGGCTCTTCAAAACTCTTTGATTTGAACGGACCTACTGACTTATGATAGTGACGGCGAAAGTTCCAAAATATCTAAAATTTGCAGTTTCATGTTGAAACTATTTATTTGTTTACCAACGTTTCGGAGCTAAAGGTCAAACGAAAGAGCAAAATGACAAAAGCGCACAATGTCAAAGGCGCAGAATATAACGCAAAAGAAAATGTTCAATATCGTATTTATGTCATGGAATACTGACAATAGATGCAGCGGTGCAGGTTGATACTTCGATTCAAGTATAGTGAAGTGTGATACGTTAATTTTGTGACACAAGTTTAGGTCAGTAAAAATAAACATTACTTGGTCCTTGCAGGCATTGCCTTTTTGATATTTACCATAAACATACACTTCTTACAGAATTTTCAATCATCTAAATATTCTTATTAAGACTTTCATCGTTGTTTACGTAAATAATAATTATTATTTAATTTAAAACTTTAAATATTCTGTTTAAAATCAATATCTTATATTTTTGTGCTAAAACTAAAATGGAGAACACACAGTTCTAAACCGGCATAACGTGCTTAACCGTTCCATATTTTTAAATCTTTTATCTTAGTATTTTATTTGTCAATAAAAATGTCGTAATCCTGGAAGTTTTTAATAATATTACGAAAGAGGTCGTTGTAGTGCGCGCCGCATGCGAACTAATTTATTTATTCAAGTTTATAGGCACAGAAATAAGTAACAAATTTGAACGGATTCATCAAATAGTCCCCCTGATGTCAGGGTAGGCTCCAGCCCCTCGGTGGGGACATAATATGAGCTGTTAACAACAACAATCAAATAGTTAGAAAAAAGAATTGTCGAATATGTTATTTTTTAAAGTTAGTTTCTGTGGCTATAATTGTGGTGAAATTTGTGTATTCATAAAGAATAATGTAGTGTAGGGAAAGAATAGCCTTAAACTCTCTGTTTATGATTGTCATTCGTATTTAAAGCTTACTTGAGCATTGAAATATACTTAAACTACCCGCGCGTTTTAACAAGTATGTATTATAATTTTCTTTAACCCAAAGACACATTATTTTTGTCTATGATGGGGAGATGGAAACCAGACAGGTCGGAATAAGCCCTGTTTCTTATAGAATCTTTGTAATATACATATACATGGATGTTAGTCAATTAATTTATTGCGTTTAACAGAAGTCAAAATAAAAAGCTTACTGGAATCTCTCAAAGACGACCACAACAATTTAAACCCAACTCACCTAAAAACTTGGTGGCTCTCACCAGCCCCCGTAACATGCAGTGCTATGACAAAATTTGTCGTACCTTTAACTGTCCATATGTTGCGAGAAACCTGCCGTATTGAAATATCCTCCAATAGGATAAGAGAATACGCACGACAAAATTATGTCTGTTACGCGTGAAAATTACGAGTATGTCTATAATGTCCGAAAATGATACCAAACTTACGTACGGTTACTTACGGTACGGTAACTTACGGTGTTAAAGATATAAGCGTCAACAAGAAGGGCGGCAAAACCCAACTTCACCCCCCTCCCCCCTGGCTTCAGAGGGGGTACGACCCATGGTTCCCGGTGGATTTCTACTCATGACTACCTATTCTACAACAAGGCCCATGCCAAGTTTCATTAACTCGTCCAATTTCAACCGATTTTTATACTAATGCTATACGCCAACGTTGTTTTTTTTCTGTTTTTTTTTCTTACCTTTTAAACCTTCCCTGGACTTTCATGAATATTTCAAGACCAAAATTAGCCAATTCGGTTCAGCCGTTCTCGAGTTTTAAGCAGACTGACGAACAGCAATTAATTTTTATTTATATAGATAGATAACCTACTATTATGACCATTTAAATTTTTTGAATCATTATATCTCAAAATCAGTGGCTTGTAGGAAAAAAATATTGATATATTTTTGTAGATAATATTATGATCTACAATTTTTGCCTGAAGTATTTTATGATAAAACTTACCGTTTTGCTAAAAATCGCAAAAATACATTTTTGACCTTTGACCTTGAATAAAAAAAATCCATACAAAGGAACTTTAAAATTTTATTTTAAATCATATTTTGAACAATCTTACCGGTATTCAGCTTGGTGGGAAATTATGTAGCTTCGAATGTCTAAATTGACCGAACTAGTGACTTTGTGACAAAATATAATGTGTTCTCAGCTGACACCCACGCCGATTGAATCTGGAGTAACAGTGAATCAAAAGAGCCGCCAATTGAATGTAATTTTGTATTTGGTCGTAAAGTATCAATCATCCATTTATTGGGAGCATCCTGTTGACCCCATGACTAAGTGTCAATTTTAGATATTTGCTATAAGTGATCAATGATACAGTTAGGTCTTGAAATAATGAAAAATATGCACCATAGGCTGCTGATGTTGGTTATAATGGGTTGGGTCGATGAGGCCTAAGAAAATTCCGAATTCAAATCGAAATTGTTTTTATTCAAAACAATTTTTCGACGGCAAACTTTGTGTTGTTCGTTGTTCGTATTAACAAGTACGAGTAAGATAGTAAATTATAGCATAATGTAATGTAAATGCCACTCTGTGTGGAAATGACAAGAATATTCAATGATGTTCCAATTGTTTATCGATTATATGACGACAGGTTTATTACAAGAAATAATGGAGGGAAACCATTACATTGAGTTTGTCACTTTCATAAATCAGCCCCGGTAACATGGAACACTGTGCAAGATATTATCTCACATCTAAATGTAAAAAAATCCGTAAGAACCCGCCATAGTAAAATTCCCTACATAATAGTAGTTCCTACTATAAGAGATTGACAATACTGTCTCGTCACATGTGACATGTGTGATACCCCGTTGGGCATGCAATAGACAGCTTCATAGGATAAGAGGCAAAAAAGCTTAGTTTTGTACTTTTGTATATTTTATAACTCAGCAAGAACAGTTATAGTTTTATGTGGTCTTTTTGAAATAATAATCTTATTTTGTCTCTACTGAGTACGTACCTATTTCATTGTCGATTATTATGCATGCATATTTATATTTTAAATTAATACATCCTATTCATGGACATATTCTAGTACTCTCATTAAACGTGGAATGGATTGGTTGATTCCTACTCATTCTTTATCATGAACTAACTTGTCTTTACAAATATTTTTTCGGTTAAGATTACCATCAGCAGCGGCGCATGAGAGAGCATAATATACGAACCAAATAGAAGCAGGAGTACCACAAAGGTGCGAAGCCACAGTCGCGGGAAAAAACAGGTAGTTTATATGCAGCCTGTGACACAGACTGCGTCCATTTTCTATGCGACAGACTGCATATAAACCTGGATATTGTCCCGCTGTGGATTCGCACCTTAAAAGGGGTCACAATGGTTGTAACCGGTGGTCCGGATCTATGATGACAAAAATATTAAAAATATATATTTAGGAGTATATCGATCAGACTATCCTCTTTTGTATTCCAGGGCGCCTACTGTAAACATGGATTTAATAAGTAGGTTAGTACCTACATACTATCGATAGGTACTTATTAAATCCACGGCTGTAAACTTCCGCCTAAGAGAAAGGAAAATTTGCGCGCTTTTTAGCAAGACTCAAATCGGAAATCTCTATAGCGATATCACATACTTCAAATTTGAATATTTAATTGAGAGAAAAATTAAGTGAGCCACTCTGACAATGAATCGCTGTAAAAAAATGCATTGAATTGCTATAAAAAACAATAAAAATATTACCAAACTGAAAATAAGTGAATCAAGTGAAATGTACTGTACCTACTGTGTCTGTGTAATGTATTAAATAGGATTTGGCTTCAAGTGCTAGTAACCAGGTCAGAAAATATTATGATCAAAATTCTAAGAGGTAGATTTCACAACACATAAAACAACAATTCAAATTTGAGTTGCGACAAACGTGCACAGTAGACAGACAGACGCACAGGAACATGAAAAAGATAGTTTAATTTTAGTAGGAATGCGTGAATCAGGGCCATTTACACAGTTAATCGGTCAAGTCTTGCAGACAATAACGCTTAACTGACCCAATTTTGAAAGGTTGCAGCCTGTCCTCGTTTCACGACTAAAATCTCACTTGAGCTGAACGATCGTTAGTATCGCAGCCCGATTATCGAGGTACATTCATAAAAAAACTCCGCAATTTGTTATACATCTTGCTAGGAAACTTTTAAAGCAATCCTGGTTGAATTTCTGATTCAATTTCGACTTTAGATTAAGCTTATATGGGGATGAATATGTACCTATTTCTAATTTATCAGTAATGAAACT